>VWPU01015057.1:188362-421606 GCA_013398955.1 Callaeas wilsoni
TATATATATATATATATATAGTAAAGTGAATTATGGTGAAAGCTGATGGATAGACTGAAGAGTTTAGACAAGGACTTTGAATGAAATGAAGCATTCTGACTTGTAAGAAAAGAATAAAAAAACTTATGCAGCTAATCTAAAAGAAAGTATTTCAGGAGTTTTCTATGGCTATGCAAACAGGTTCAGAACCATATGTATTTTCCAACTAAAGCAAAGAACTGCAAACAGCCACAAAGAGTAGACTATAAATTACTCACCACTACTAGACTAGTTATGCAGACTACTTACATTTCCAGTGGTTCATATCCTCCCTAGGTCATGAGTTAGCTTTCTTTATTGTTTACTGCTTGTCACCATTGCAATTTTCTCTTTTCTTGTGAGGGCCTGAAAGTTTTGGAACAGGCTTTAAATATCAGTGTTAGGGCTTAGTTAGAATTGTATTTTAAAACAGTCCAAACATACTTGTTCTACCAATAAAATAAAACACACATTCTCTTGCATCAGATAAGCTTGCTTCAGTTTATATTTTATTCCATAGCACCCTTCAGCCACAGCATTTTCATTCAATTTTTGACTTGCACAATATAGGCTGGAGACACTCAAATGTGGTCTTTTTCAAATTTCCTCATGGTCTCTGTTAAGGAAATTAGATATATCTGAGAAATTATCCCAACATTATTGAAAAATCCAATAAATTAAATATAATCAAACTAAACTCTGAGAAGATATTATTCCATTAGGAACATGGGTGTCTCAAACCGTGAAACAGAAGATCCTATTTAGTACCTTGATTAGATAATATGATAACTATTAATACTTCTATGTTGTATAGTTGAAAAGTACTGAATATTTTATACTGAATATTGAAAGTTATTTTCTTGAGGTTAGTAATAATCATAGTTTACCTGTGCATTCCATTTGATAAGCCAAACAGCGTTAACTTTCAAAAGCATAAAAAATGCTGCCAAAAGAGAAACCATCTTTAAATCAGAAAACAGAACATTTTTTTCTCTTTATCTTATTAAACAGCATTTTACATTTCTACAATACTTATGCTTGCTTCTGTACTACTCGTGGAACATGGGGAAACAATATTATACATGTGTGTGTCTCTCTTGAGGAAACAGAGTTGAGTAAGAGAAAAAGATCAAGTCCTAGCTTGCAGCTAGATGAATGAAAATGAAAATTTAGACAGAAAAAACAGTGTTGACATAGTGGCTCTAGGTAAATGTATTTGTTGATTTATCCATTAGTCACGTGAGAAAAGTGTGACATTCAAATATAATAGGAAAATTGAAAAAGTACTCTATATAACAGTTTAATGATTCCAATCATCAGTAGATTTTTGGGGTGTGGGGAAGGGAGGGAACTGTTAACTCCCACCTTCCATCAATGGCCTCTTCACCAACTCCTGGATTGTAAACCAGCACTTTTATTCAGAATAGAATTGTCTGATGTTAGTGTCTGGACCAGTAGCTCCTTTCCCATAAATATGAGTCAAGCTGGATTCTCAGAAGAGTCTAAAAAGGCCTGAGAATGGCACCAAGAGAAGAGCAAACTGACAGTTTCAGAAGAGAGGTGGCATCAAGAAAACTGACAACTACCATGCTTAGATATTGACTAAACCTGTCCTGAATGTGACTAAAGAGAAAGTACAAAACTTTCTGGGCAAGTGCTGAGCTAAGTGCAAGAAGATTGAAAGAGTCCTGTCCCCTAAAACCAGCTACTTTCATCTATGTAACCTTTCCAACCTAGTACTGATGTCAGATTGTACCATTTTCACATAGTCTGTAAGTCTTAGTTAAACTGCACCTTAGTTTTGGCACCTCCATGGATGTCATTTTCTCCAACTCTCTTGTAATTTCCTCAGCTTCATTCTTGAGCCCAGATGCCTCTTCACTTCAGGGATTTTAAGCTAAATTATTGCAGTTATATAACAGTGTAACTGCTGCCAAGCATAGCATAGGTTTCAGTGGACTTTTCCATTATTTCAGTGTTTAAATGGTGGATTGGAATGTGACTGAAATATTTGGGGTGGGAGGCAAGAGTAGTGGGGTTTTGTTGTGGTTTAGACCAAGAAAACCTACTTGGAGTGAATCATCTGCTTGTCTGTTGGTGTGGGTTTGGTTCTCGTCACAGCACAGTATTTGACGTCACGAACAGGATTCCCTTTGTGTGAGGTGCTCTAGCAGCAGACCAAGCATGTTCCACACAGCAGTGGACATTCACTCTACAGAAGCAGACGAGAGGCTGATGTGGAGATTATAGTGTGGATATCGCAAATAACGGGGATACAAAACAGCAACTTTTCAGCTGACAGAAGCACTCCTATTGCCTTGCACAATGAGTTTATATACATGAGTTGTAAGACATAAGCACTCCTGGGCAGAGCATAAGTCCATAATGCACTGAAAACATTTCTGATCACCAGTGACATAGAGTCCGACTACATTACCAAGGGGAATGAGCTGGAACACAGGACTTCGAATTGGTCACAAACTTTAGCTGCTAATTTATGTCCTACTTCTAGTTTTGAAGAATACAAGTAGGCCTACAGAGACAACTCTGCTGTGTAGAGAACCAGCCTTAGACAGTGTCACTGTGAGTCAACTGCTGCCAAATAGCCTCAGGGCAAGGACTCAATCCCTGGTCTTCTTTTATTTAGCAGAATAGAAAGAGTTATAGAGATCTTGGGTAAGGAGTGAGCTTCATGGCTAGTCCACAAAAGGCTCTGCAACTCCCTTGTGCTGTCAAGTCTATTTATAGGCCTTTGCACAGAAAATTCAGGATTTTTTTGTCATCTTAAATATTATTTATGAAGATGAGTTTAAAGATCTGTGAGGGGAAGCAACAAGCAAGAAATACTTCTGATTGCCACTCTTAAAGAGCATCTACAAAGGTTCTCTCAGTTTTTTTCTTGCCTACAAAACACATTCTATTTTCCCAGAAAGAAAGGTGCAACTCACATTTAACCCTTCCATGTCCTACATATATTGTTTTTTGGTAACCTCTTCTGCATGGAGCAGCTTAGGAAAATCAGTCCTTTGGAAAGAACACACACTTCCAACTCTGCATCACAAATAAACTTTTATTATGTAGCCAGCCTCTTTTGATTACTTTTGTATCTAGAAGATAATTTTAGTGCTTGCACAGAAGTGTTTTCTCTCTGACCTCTTCTAACAAGCTGGCTGAGACATGGCTGGCACTCCTTTAAACCTATTAGACAGTGTCTGTTTCATGTTTGTAGAAAGAAGGGAGATGACATCAAGAAAACTTAGCTATAGATAAGTGCTAGCAAATGCATGTAGTCCTTGTTGGGTAGAGACACGTGCTATGACTGGATAAATATGAAATGAGATTTCAGCTGCAGAGCAACCTGCTTTTAGAGCAAGCTGGAGACAGTCAGAAAATGTCATGTGTCACCAAACAAGAATTATGCAGGTGATAGGGCTCTAAATGCACTGATCCTACCTGAATGTCTTTGGCTATGGGAATGCTCATGAGACAAGGTCTGACTTCCTACCCTTTTGATGCTGAGCATGTTTCATAGGAATTTCCTTTTTTTTCTTCTTGGAGATATTCTAGCACTACATGTGACTTGTTTAAAAGGGTGGTGGTTAACTCCTAGATGCACCCCACTGTTAATGTGGACACGTCAGGGCTTGATAAATTTAGTATTTCTCCTCATGGAAAATCTGCATGGCAAGCCATGGCTGCAGTCTTCAAAGTAGGGCTATTCTAGTTTTACTAGGCAAGTAAGAAAGGAGATTGGTGTAAAAAACTGTATCTTGCAAATCACTGAAAGCAAATTAATTGCCTTTTCTAAATCTTTAGCCTCACTGGACTTTAGTTCCTTTAGTTTGGGTCACTAAATACAGGAGAAAGGAGAGAAAGAACCATCTTTTTTGCATTCATCTTCATATATTTACCATTATTATTTCAATGTAATTTAGGCAAAACTAGCATTAGATTTCATATTTAGACTTGCAGCAAATACAACTTCCCACCCTTAAAATTTTATAAGCATTAAAATATATATTTGAAAATCAAAATCTCATTCTCCTTTATGGGAAATTAATAAACAGCCATATGCAAATAAGGACTATGCATTCATCTTTGTTAATGCATATTTTCGTGGCATATAGAGTACAGATTTTCTGTACTCTACGATGCTAATTTCCAGTAAAATTTGTTATTTTTACATGTCATGGAAGGGAAATTAAAACAGAAATCCTATATTCAGGTAATCAAAAAGAAAAATAGAACAATATGTGAAGGAAAATATTCAGTAAGTTAATTTTATTTTTAAAAATTAGCTGGTGATTTTTTTTTTCATTTTATTATATATGTGTATATATATATATATATATAGTATGAACAGTTTTGGAGTTTAAGAAATTAAGTTATTTTGTATCCCAGTCATAAATGCACGCTTGATTCAAGGTCTGAGGATCAATAGCTCTCCATAGGATAGTTGTTTTGCAATTTTAGCCATTTCTGGCAATATAGGAATATTCCCTAGTAGGATTATAATAAAGTTTGAGTTTATTTTGGAAGTTAGATTTTTCTTTTAGAAAGCCTAGGAGTCTCACTTAGCAAACTCTTAGCAGGTTGACCCGATACAGATAGAGTCTATTTGATTTTTCTTGTACAAAACAATAGAGCATTTCTGGTACATTGAAATGTTTCAATCATCTAGAGGAAGTATTTGAATATTGTTTTAAGATTATGTTAGGTAACAAATCACCTTTAATTATAAAAAAAACCATAGGAAAGGATAGAATAAAAATAGCAGAAAACACAATCTATAGCCAAAGAATACACTGTATTCTGCCAGAGACAACAAAGAAGAAGGTGCTACCTTCAGAAAAAATATAAGGACATCTGCCCACAAAAACAACATGAGCATGGAGAAGCAATGAAACAACATACTTGGGAAAAATCTAACAAAAAAGGGAAAGCAAAACAAAGAAAAGAGCAAAAGAAAAAGGAAAAAAAAAAACACAGGAAAAGAGGAAAGGGGAAAGGGGAAGGGAAAAGAAGAGAAGAGAAGAGAAGAGAAGAGAAGAGAAGAGAAGAGAAGAGAAGAGAAGAGAAGAGAAGAGAAGAGAAGAGAAGAGAAGAGAAGAGAAGAGAAGAGAAGAGAAGAGAAGAGAAGAGACTAACATTAGCTTTGCTGACTTACTTCTATGTAAGTAAGATACAAAGATGCCAATGGTATAATAATTGAATAATGTCCTCGACTCCTAAGGGTGCAAAATGCTGATGAGCAGAAACTAGGAAAAGGTGTTAAAAAATGAAAGATAAACATGATAGAGATCACAAGACAATCAGCCATGTGTCTAAAGGAGCTATTAGAACTGCTTGCTATATGCATTAGACATTTTTCTTTTATCACAGTGAAGAAAAGAATAAGGTCTTAAATCAATAATTCGTATGTCATAGGTGGAGAAAGACCATATTTCTCAACTAAGCAGGCAACACCATCTCATTTAGGGGAAGTCTTTTACAATACTTAGCTAGAACAAAGGTAATATTACCACCACACACCAGTTAAATGCTTTCTATATCACCTTTCCTTACAGGTGTGTCTTTCCTGGCTGCTGTACAATACCACTACCACTCCTCCTTTTTATGAAGTAGTAACAGTCAAGAATGGTACTCTGGCATTACTATAAGAAAAAACATAGCAATAACAGCTGGGAGATTAATTTTCGTGCTGTCAGTAAATTTTCAGCATAATACAGAATTGTTGTGGAATTACCCGACTGACTTCATAATGATTCTGAAATAATTCTTGAAAAGTTGATGGAGACCCATTATACTATCTTTACATTGCATTCCCTACGGGCATCAGTGCACCACAATTTCAGGTAAAGAAAATACTGTTTAAATAGAAATTCCTGCCAATCCTTCCAGAAACATTCTACAGAAAGAAAAGACTTCAGTATAGTTTTTAGTGTCCCACTTTCAATATAGCCAGAATATGCAATGATTGAGCACGTACGCAGTACAAAGCCTCTTACACTAGCTTTTTCAAACAGTAAAACGTCCTCCCCAGAGAGTAATCCTCCTTTACTTCTCTGCAGTGCTGCTTTTAAAGTTTTATTCTTATTACTCTACCGTTTCTTCAGACTTAGTAACTAAATGTTATTTAAATAAATAACACAAGGAAAAGAAAAATGCTTGCAGATAAATTGTAATACGGGTGCTTTATTTTCTTCCTGTAGTGGACTGCTCCTTTTAGCAGTGTTTCTACCTCATTTTCCAGCATCTAGAATGATTGGGCTCTCAAATTCAGTGCATTAAAACAGGTAGAATAATTCTCCACTGTCTATATGTATTCATATATACATACAGATTTATGTGTGTCTGTGTGTATTTGTATATGCATATACATATATGTATGCATCCCTAACTTGTCTGATCCTTTCTGCTCATGACAGATGACTAGTTCTATGTTTCCCAACTGGATAAAAAGGATCAGGAGAGGCAGGTATATGGAGACAGCCTTCTGCTCCTGCATCATCCTGCAGACTGGATAATCTAGGTTACATGACATATCATGGAGTCTATAAGATGGTGTGCAGTGATATACCATCACAAATACAAACCAATCAACTCCAGCTAGGGAACTTGAACATCTTCAATTTCCATTTAGGGCCTAAAAAGACAGATTGCTCCTGTATACACTTAATTTCTAGGAAAAAACCCTCATGCACTAGTGTTTTTTTTTTTTTTTTTTAAAAAAGGAACATATTACTGAAGAAAAACAGAAAAACACGAAGTATTTCAAAGCTTCATTTATACTGATAGTATGTATAAAGGTCACATAAACCTTCATTGAAGTTCTGTGTATTGAGAAGAGCTGGTTCTATGTACTGTATTGGTTATATTTCAGTTTATGGAGAAAAAACTTCTAAGGCAAGTTTAACTTATGTGAACTTAAAACCAAAAAAGCAAATAAAACCCAAACCACTGACTTGTGGCTATGTGACCCATGTCTCTTCTGCAACCCTTCTTCTGCTCTTGTCAGCAGTTCCTGCAATATCTTAGGCTGATTTGAAAATACAGGCTACCTGTATCTAGGTAAGGATATTACCTGCTCTAACTAGCTCAAGACTGTGATTAATCAGTGCATATTTTGTTTCAGCGCACTCATGAAGCCTTCTTTTTACTAATGAGTCTTACAGATGATGAATACAAATTAGGTAAAAGTTTTCCAATCAAACTGTAAGACATATTTAAACAAAGCAAAAATACAAGCTGAATAATTAGCAAAAAATGAGGCTCATCACTGAAACATTCAAGCTTTTTATATGGAAAGCAAAAAGTACATGAAGATTTATTTATGGTATTTAAAGTGGTATTTACCACTTCTGACTTTAAGAAAATTTTCCAGTGCTGTGCTTGGAGAATTTTGCTAAGTTGAAAGACTGTCTCTCCATTCTGCACACTGAAAGTGCTTTTCAAAGAAATTTTAAGTTGAACTGAAACCAAGGGGCTCATAAGTCTTAGTCAGAACAGGGACCTACACTTTGCAGTTTATTTTCATCTTGCAGTACATTTTGCTGGTTTTTTTCAGGATTTCCTCTGGCATTTAGATTCTTGCCTTGCTCTTTTGTCTTTTTCTCATTATGAAAATGAAGAAGCTGCCTTAACCCTTAGCAAAGAACAAATCATGGGCATGTATGACATATTTATTCATTGAACCTAACTTTTGGCTTCTTATCTAATCAAATTAGAAAGACAAACTACTAGCTTATTTCCTAAGAATCCCTTTCTGAAGGAATGTACCCCTATCTATTTATCAGACTAAAAATTATGTTGCTAAATCATGTAATCTGTATGCTAAAACCTAGTGCGAAAATTTGCATGGAGTGAACACCTCTTGCTCAAGCCTTATCTCCTTGTAATAGTTCTATTTCCATGTAGAACATGAATTTAAAAGAAAGGAGGGGATACCTAAGAGTCAGTCAACACCATGCACAAGGTGTCATGCTCTAGTCTTAAAGACTGAACTGAACTCAATTTGACAGTTCATTCTGGACCTCTGTTTATTTACATCCTTGTAATCTTTGACTCTGCTTTGTTTCCTGCAGGTAAGTCGCTTCATGGAAGGAATTTCTATGAGAGTAAACATAAGGAGGAAGCTGATCACCTGATCTTCTTATGAATTTTCAGATTTGCTTTTGTGGGAGTTGAGTAAGATGACTCGCTATGAATGTGATTTCATTTCGCTTTCTCCTCAGGAGATGCACTTGCTGAAGTCAACATTCCTATTGAAAGTATGTGAAAAAAAATTGAACATTTTACTTAGCTAAAGTATGTATAATAGCTAAAAATGTATAATAGCTAAAATATGTATAATAGCTAAAAATAGCTATAAATTGTAGCATTTATATGGTTGTGTCCAGCTGCTACATCTTTAAAATAACCTTGAAATTATCTGAAATTATTCCTATTCTAGGAAGTGCAAATGAAATATGAATACAATAAAACTGACAATGTAAATGAATAATATTACTAGTTGTTTTTTTCTTATTGTGCATCTAGACAGAAAAATGCTGCTTTTTAAAATACACCATGGCTTTTCTTCTTTGTGAAGAAAATCATTGCTATCCTGAACTTATAGGATCACCAATCACATTCAGAAGTGATATTTTTTAAAAGGTTGAAAAATGACTAAAAATGACTAAATTACAGCAAAGGATTTTTGGTTTTAAGAAGAATTTACTGTCGCTTGATGCAAAAAAAAATCTTTTTGAACCAATACCATTAACAATTTCTGTGTTTAATAACACTGCATTTTGATTTTTAGAATGATTTCTAATTGAAGTTCTCTTGCAAGATTTCAAAAAGCAAATCAAAATTTCAAAAAATATTTATTAACATTCGTGATGTTATGACTCAAACAAATTAACTGTCTATTCTTTTATTAACAGTTCTAGTGAGTTATGACAAGGTTGAAAGAAAAGTGGTGAAATAAAATCTCCCTATAAGGTCCTTCCTTTTCTCTGAATGTTAACTTATAATCCTGTTCTCTTCGGCAACTTTTTAGTCTTCTTATAACCAAAATAATTTGGTTTTCTAGACATTTAAAGATTGTTTAGATATATTTCAAAAAATGTCATGAGCTGTTGGATAAGAAATTCAATTGTCTGTTTTATAAGCCATGCAGAAAAGAAGCATACCCTTACAAGATTTCTGCATTTCCAAAAAAATAATTACCTTTCTTCATATCAGTTCGTAAATGAAAATATGCATCCATGTGGAGTTCTTGGAATACATCTTGGATAAGTAAAAAATTATAAACATTATTAATGAAGAAAAAAATCTTGTTTAATGACAGAATTGCTGTTTGTAATACAAGTACCTCATTATAAGACTTTAAAGATAATAAGAAAAATAGTACAATTCTGTAAGGCTTATTTGGCTTCTATGATACCTTGACTTGTGTCTCATTGAATGCTTTTATACATTACTGTACAAATTTATCACTTCTTTTAGATGCACTTATAGAAGAAAATTTTAATGAAATCCTGTTCTGCATTATTAACCAATAACACTTGTTGAACTCAAACAACAAAACATTTTTCTCCCTTTTATACTGACAATGGTTGACAAAATAAAAGTAACTTGTTTTCTACTACTCAGTTGTTGTTTTTTTTTTTTTTTTAATAATTATTTTATGATATTCCAGAGTCTCAGGTAACATCACCCAAAATTCATTGTAAGATAATGCTGAAGAAAATATTTGAAAATTTTAGACAAAATCAACTGGTAGATTTCGAATGGTTTTTTTTTTACTATTTGTAGCTTACATATAGTATCAAAATTGAAAGAAATAAATTACAAGAAAAATATTTTATTTGCTATGCCTTAACAATTTTAAACTTTTCCTTATCAATTGAAACTATTACTTTTATATATATATATATATATAATATATATATGTGTAAATGCAGACTGAATACATATTATCAAATAATTATTGGTTACTTTCTAGGCTAATTACTGTTGTCAGTATTGAATTTTCAAAATTATCTTTAAAAGCTCCTTAAACGACCTTGTGAAGCAGTTTTTAAAATTATCTCTTATTCTTAAATAGTTATCCGTCTTCACTTCTGTAAGGGTAAAAAAAATGTAGGTTGATGTTTAATTTCAAAGCTAAACATCTCTAGAGCATTTATGGGTTTTGAAGTTATCTCCAACTGATTAAAAAAACTAAAACCACAACAAAAGAAAAAAAAAAAAAACTCAGTATACTCCCGTAAGAATAATACTTAATAAGTAAAGTAAGAGTTGCAACAGAACAATTACGGCCAGGTTTCATTAATTGCATGTTTGGTAGTTCCCTTAGCATGGTTCCAAGAACAGTTTCTCTCTCTTCATGATGGACTCAGTCTCTTTGTTTGCAAGGTGACAGGATCGGATTCTTAACCAAGAAACCCACTGGCTTCTTGGCAACCTCTGCTGTTTTGAGTAGTTTGTGACTATTTTATCTACTACCAAAAGGGATATGGATGGAATAGCAACTAATTTGAGTCATGTCCAGTCTAAGAGAGCTGGAAATTTATCAAGAAACATGTTTTATTTAAAGAAATATATATATAAAATATATATGCACCTGTGTATACATAAATATATATATATATTAAAAAGTGATGCTTGTCTTTTATGTACACATAAAAAATGGTTACACATATTTATGTATTCATGATTTGAGTAACTGTAGCACATTAGCATTTAGAAGTTCCAGCACGATTAGATATACTTTGGGTGAAATTTAAAAAAAAAGATATTTTTTAAGAAATTGCTATTTATTCCTCTGGTTTATTTTTTTAAATTTAAACCTATGTTCACACTCTCAAATACAGTGAAAGCTGTAGCAACTATGAATGTGAAAAAAATATTGTATAGATTTAATGTACAAGCATTAGTTTTCTTCTTAGAAAATGTGCTTTATTTGAAGTCTGTGTTGAAATGGAGTGCCACAGAATCGCAGAATAGTTGAGGCTGGAAGGGACTTCGGGATGTTATCTGATCCAACCACCCTGCTCAAGGATGGTCACCTAGAGCCAGTAATGCCAAACAGTGTACTCATGGGTTTTGAAAGTCTCCAAGTATGGAGACCTTCTGTGAACCTCTCTGTTAAACCTGTGCCAGTGCTTGGTAATCCTCACTGTAAAAAAAAATTGTTTCTTTATGTTTAGCTGGAACCTGCTGTATTTGACTTTGTGACTGTTGCTTCTGGCCCTGTCACTGAACAAGACTGAGAAAGACCTGACCGTATTCTCTTTCCACCCTCCCTTCACCCATTTATATTCATTGGTGAATTCCCCCCTCCAAAGCACCCTCATCTGCAGGGCAAACTGTCACACACCTCTTAGCCTTTCATCACAGCAGAGGTGCTCACCCATCTCACTGTCTTGTCATCCAGCCCATACATCAGTATTTTTCTACATGAGGATCTTGTGGAAGACAGTGTCTAAGGCATTACTGAAGTCTGGGTAGAAAATATAGACTGCTCTCTGTCATCTATGACGACACTTATGTTCCCACCAGCAGAAATATCTATGCCAGAGTTAGACACTAGCTAAAAAAAACTGGGCACTACAAGTGGCTGCTGATCTCTATGATGCAAAACAGCATAAGGAAAATGACACTTTGCACAGTTTCCGAAAAATAGGCAGAGTACTCATAATCAAAACAGAAGATATTTTTGCATGGTGCTCGCACTTTTAAAAATGAAAGATGAAATAGTATGTCAGATTTCTGTGAATATTTGTCTGTGTTTTGACTTTCCTGTTGTGCTTTACTGAAATGGAACTATTTCCATATTACTATCAGACTATGTAGAACAAAATGAGGAATTTTCTCTCAGAGTCTATCAAGA
Source organism: Callaeas wilsoni (assembly GCA_013398955.1). Lineage (NCBI taxonomy): Eukaryota > Metazoa > Chordata > Aves > Passeriformes > Callaeidae > Callaeas > Callaeas wilsoni. The sequence continues at coordinate 200,262 of VWPU01015057.1, forward strand.
ACTAGGGAATGGTTGCTAGACATCTTTATCTTAACTTTAGTAATGAGGAAGTAGAGAGAACTTCTGCTGAAAATCACAAATTTACCATTACCTTATCCTAATGTTCATTTATTCAGTTAGGGTAAAATGAGTCCCTCAAAAAATTGCTCCCTGCAAAAAATGTGTCTATAAGAGGAAAAGTATACTCACACTAGCTTTCCTTGTCTGTGTGCAATAATCAGATGTTTGCGGATGCCCAGCTCTGTTTCTAAACTGTGCAGGCAAATAAGTCCTTTTTATGTCCAACTACTGGAAAAGCAGTTACATTTTAAGGACTTATTTTGGGACAACTGACTGGTTTATTTCATAAACAACCATCTATCTATATATTTAATACATAAATACATTTTATCTAAAGCAATGATGCAAATTTTACTAAAATCAGTTTTTATAATCTAACTGAAACCATACTGACCACATGAGTTTCCAGTGGAATTTAATTAAAAGTGCAAACAATTCTGTGGTTTCCCTGCAATAATTAATGTTGTCATGAAGTTGTATTTTGTTAATTATTTTAAAAGGTTTTATTAAGAACTATACAAAGCTACAAGAGATTTATATGAAATTATCTGAGTAGTACTAGTATTAATGCAGAATCAAAGTATTGCTACATAATTCAAGAACATTTTTATATTTCATAGAAATATTAAAAGGACCAACTTTAATTTTCAGACAAGTAGCAGTCACAGAATAACAGTTGGTAAAGTACAAAGGAAAAGGTGAACATGCCCTACTTATCTAAATCCTAATCACCTAAATTTAACGAAAGGCAGAATAAGAACAAGACAGCAAGGACCTTTTCTATATATGTATATATTTGGAGTGTTCTTATGCTATGCTATGCTATGCTATGTTACCCATTAGAGGCATTAAATTAAGACAACTTTGTGATCCTTTCAATCACTTTCTTCAGATATTTCTGCTTGTCCTGCCATACTTGATTACCATCATGTCTGATCTCAATTTTGTTGAGACATCGACCCAGTAACGAGTCAAATATATTAATCTTTTTTCCTGCTTTTCTATAGGTATGAGGATCTCTTTTCATACTATACCAAAAGATACATATTTGGTTGGGTGGATATTACTTTGTATAGAAAGAGCGTTACTGAGTGTTAGAAAGAAAAAATGTTTCTTTACAGTCTTGCAACTGTGAGTTTCTTTCATTTTTGGTAAAAATTTTTGAAAGGAAAAAGAGGTTGATAAAAATCACCAGCCCTGAAATAAAAGACAATATTAAGCGGAAGGAAATTTCTGGAGTACAGCATAAGGAATTAGAGACAGGAATATAACTGGAGCAATGACACTGAAGCATGAGTCGAGCAGAAAACACTGGAGAAGATCAAAGAAATAAGCCATAGCTTCTCAATGGCAGTGGAATGAGAGTGAGATTACTAAAATCCCAAAGACAATTTATTCCATAATTGAGAACAAAAGAGCAGACTCCTTATTCAAGGAAAGAATCAGCTTTGCAAAAATAGCAATTGCGGTTGTTTATTTTATTCTGTTTCACTGAGTAGATCTGATTTTAAAGTTACTTTGTTTTAGTTGGTATTCCAATAATATAGTTTTAGAGATACAAAGCTCCTTGGTATTTAAAGCAATTGATGTCTCCATCAGGACCAGCTGTTCCTAATCAATAGGTTAATAGGTGCCATAGAATGAAATCATGTGCAATCATCTGAAAAATCATTGTCTAGTCCCAAGAATGCAGAAATCATTTTCATAGTCATATCATCATTTTGTCAGTATGACTTAGTGTGGCTAAAAATAAAATTTACATAATTAGAAAAAATGTAGTCGGGCTGAAACCTCATGTATATAAATGTTCACATAAGATTGTGTAGATTTTTTTTAAAAAGTCCTGATATTTATTAAGCTATGCGTTTTTATTGGGGGGAGATGGGAAAGTGGGATCTGTAGAAAAATGGACACACAATAATTCTAAGTAGGTCTTTCTGATGCAAAGGCAATGTGGTGTTTGGCCACACAGTTAAATTGTCGTAATGAAACACCTGATGCTACAAGTTTCTCTTTGCTTGGTTGTGCTTTTTAATTGCCTTTTTCTTTTAAAGTTAAATTATATTTTAGAGATGTGTAATTTGATGTAACAGTTGCTTTTCTTCTTTTTAATGACCTACGGACAACTGAATTTGTCTTTACATTTATAAGAGACAGTTTGGACTATTTCTATTGTTATTAAGAAAAAAGAAAAGTTCAAGAGTGATGAAGAAAAATATCTTACAGTGGCATGCAGAATTCAGCTAGAAAACCTACTTCTTGGTATTAATTGACTTCTGTAAACCTGGGGTGCACTGAATCCACTGACTTTCAATGTAATGGCCACATTCTGATCTCACTTGCACTGGCTAACGCAAGTCATCATTAACACTACTATGCCAGTAAAGCCCATAAATTCCTTATAAATTAACTGTTTTCTTTTTTTCTTTTTAAATAATTTCTCAGTTATTTAACTCTTCACACTGACTAGAGACTATCCAAAATCTATCCAGTAAGTTTCCCACTAATTCTGTAGTAAGCAATTTTCCACTGGCTATGTTCTTTCCTATGTTTTACCACAGTTGCAAGACAAACATTTAGCTTTGTTATATACTCTTTTGTCTCTTTCTTGGACTCTGAGATACCTATACCATAGGCAAGTAGCTCTGTTTCTGCAAATAAAATAAAGTGACCGAAGCATTGATTCTGTTTTGAAGGTGAATAGCACATTTAATAGCATGTGTTCCACATCCAATATTGTGAAAAGCTGAAAAAACAGCAGTGACTCATAAGGGTTACAGATGGAGAGACATATTAAATTAAGTCGTTCATAAAAAAATGTACTGGTTTAATTTCTACCCCACCATTCTTCATTTCTTTTCTCTCCATAGATCTTCCCTTTGTTTTGGAGAGTTACATCTTAGCAGAAAGCGATGAATAGTGAAAAGTTTTCATTCTTATTCATATATACATGTCTGAAAAAAGAAAGAAAATTCAGTTTATCTTTAGTAGAGGTTTCTAACTCTGCTGTGCAGTCAGCATATAATGATATGAGGGAATCCACAGATTTTTAAATAAATTTGGAAGCCAATTTAGATAGGCATTAGGAAGTACTCTGCTGTAGTTATACCATTACGCAGAGAAGAATGTAATATTTATTGGGTAGGAGAGAAACTAAGCAAAAGGAAGCTTGATTTTGTAGTCTAGTGCCAGAGAGATTGCCTTGGGATGGAAAAGTGCTTTTGTCTGGTATGTTTTTCCACTTTTCCATAGGAATTTTATTTAGTAACTTTTAAATGCTAATGCAAAAGAGTCCTTGAGGAGTAGGATTCCCTTAACTGAGAATCTAGCATGCACAGTACTAAAGAGTTGTTAAAATACATGTACAGCACCAAAAGGTGTCACAAATGTTCCACTGAAGTGAAATGAGCAGATTCAGAGCACATCACCCTTATGGAGGGCAATTAAACTGCTAAGCAGGCTTTCAGGTGTGAATTCTGCATGCCGCTGTAAGAGATGTAGGCATAGATCACTCAGTCATGTTGTGTGTGTGTTAGACAATGAGAGCACAGGAAGTACCATATTCATGCAGAGCAGTTGCATGGAGGCAGAAAATCAGGACCTCAGTGAAATCCTAGAAGTGGTGGGTTCTAATATTTTGGACTCATACAAACCTAAACCTGGCTACTCTGAGCTACTCCTAAGTAATCTATAAAGCAATAGGATGAAGTAGAAACAAACAAAGTTCAAGAGGAAAGAAAGAAAGAAAGAAAGAAAGAAAGAAAGAAAGAAAGAAAGAAAGAAAGAAAGAAAGAAAGAAAGAAAGAAAGAAAGAAAGAAAGAAAGAAAAGAAAAAAAAGAAAGAAAGAAAGAAAGAAAGAAAGAAAGAAAGAAAGAAAGAAAGAAAGAAAGAAAGAAAGAAAGAAAGAAAGGAAGGAAGGAAGAAAGGAAGAAAGAAAGAATGGAAGAAAGAAAGAGAGAGAGAGAAAATCTACTAAAAAAAACCCAAAGCAAAACTGAGAGAATATATTCTTTAAATATTCCCAAACTTGGTACTATCATATTAAGCAGGAGCAAAGGACTTAATTAATGGATGAAGGGAGTTAGTATTAAACAATGATATTATTTAATGAGTTTTAACAAAAACATGCAATTTACTTTATAGCATTTTTTCATCATATAAAATCACCTACCTTTCAGAATGAGTTTTTATTCAAAGGAAGCATATATCCTACATCTGTAAGACTTCCTAAACTATCTCAGATTACTCCTCAGTTCTGCTCAGCTGATGAACTGCACTGAAGAAGTGTTAATTCACTTTCAGGGCTTCTTTTGGAGAAAATATTTAGAGCATTTTCAAACAAAACTCCTGTGTAATTCTAATGGTGACTAAGTGCAAAGACTGCTTTCAGCATTCTGCGTATCTCAAAAACACTGTTCCGTGATATTTTTTTAACGTTATCCCAGCAGTCTTTGAACACCATCCCATGCCCTTTTGCTACATTGTCTGGTAAATGGCCATTTTATAGTTTTAAAATAATTTACCCTAATGAATTGCAGCACAGCCTTCACAGCATTTCAGAAAGCTTTAACTGCAATAAAAGCACCCCCAAGAAATAACAGCTAAGCTTTCTCAGAAGGTCAACAAAGCCATGCTATTTAATTCACAGGAATACTTTTTAAGTATTGGATATTGTGGGTATGGCAGCCTGTTGTCAAGGTAGTGGCTACAAATCTCTCTACACTACTTGACCTCAGGAACCAGAATCCCTAACCATGTTTAGATGCTTGTACTTAACTATTTCTTGTCATCCATTTAGTGCAAAGGAATAGATGTATGCAATCTTGTCACTGCCTGGGGCTGATTTTATGATTTGGTGTTGAGGCTGGGATAAGTGCTACACTTCTGTACATTTAATTCAGGTAATGCATCTCCTGCTGCTAAGACTGCACTTCTAAAGATCCTTGGCTAACTTGCACCAGGTTGTTGACTCAAATGTTAGCACTGGAAAAAAAAGTAGGCTCTAGGACAATACAGACAGAAAGTAAATAGATACAAGATGTCTGTGAATAAATTTAGATTACATAGAGTTAATGTCAATCAGAGAAATGAGATCCTGAAAATCTCTCTGTGAGAAACAGAGGATAAAAAGTACAAAAATTGAATTACTTTGAAATTTCAATGAATTACTTTAAAAGATTATATGTCCTGATTTTGTGCAGTAGCAAAAATCTGTACCAAATGAGTATAAGGTTCTTTGCAACTTACGTACAATAGTGCTTTGCATATTTCTTTTTTAAATATTTAACAAGAAAGAAAATGTACAGAGCTGCAGGAGATACAGAACAATTTCACAACTCATTGATTGGAACATTCTTGCACTTTGTCCTTCTGAGATTCAAAACATGGATAGAAGAGCTCAAAGTTAAAATAAAATTGCCTTATTCATATGAATAATTCTATATTCAGAAGTCCTCCTGAGGATTATTAGAAGAAAATAGGAACATCATTATGAGCCATGTTAAAATGGAGATGGTAGATGATGGATTAAACAGAGGAGAAAGGTCAGAAGTGAAAAGTGAGAACTCTGAGTCATTTACATTAAAATAGTTGGAACCTTGTGTATAGAGGAAATTATGCAGAAACATCACATCAGGAGAGAAAAGTAGAGGGCCACAAACTGTAAGAGAATCAAGTGAGAGAGATGTTATGTGACTGAGAGTATAAAAGTTCTACATCTGTGAAACTATGAGCCCAGACCTCTTACTTATAGAGGCAGGTTTTATTTTGCATCTTCTTTTATCTGCCTGTGTACCCTAAGTTACAGACCCTTTTCCTTCAAGGAAATATTATGCTTTACACTGACATGCAATTTTTTTGGTCTTTGACTATCTCATCCATGGCATGATAGATAAAAAGCGTTGCCAACTGAATCAGTCTGGTCTTTCTTGCAAAAGGAGTTGGGTACAGAGAGTAATTCTTAGAACAGTAAGACTAGGTCTATTAGTTAATTATGCAATGCTCATACAATTATCAAAAAAAGGAGACAAACATATTGGATAATGAAAATACTGGCAAAAAGTTTTGAAAGTGAGATTTTTACATGCATGAAAAGCACTGCACACAAAACAATGCTCAAGTACACGATTCACTGCAAATAGATTCAATAAGAGAGTTTGTACGGTAATGCATCCATAAAGCATGTCATCCATGACATAATTACAAATATTAAGGGAAATGCATTTTCGTAGGTAGGAGTGCCAGCATTCAAATGACTATAAAATTAGATTGAGTAAAAAAATAAAGGAAACCTTACAAGTCAGCTTAATATTGAAATTCCCTATAGGGTAAAAGTAAATATGAGAGACAGTGAAATTTCCAACAAAACTTCAGGAAAAATTTATCATAAATAAAGTTTAATACTTAGCAAAAGCTGATATTTTCAGCATATATAAAACATATTTGCACCAGCTAAAAAGATAGTAATTCTAATATAACTAACCTAAACTGCAATAATGGCACAATGTACTTTGAAAAACAAATAAACAAACAAACAAAAAATTGAACTTATAGAAAAATAAGTATAAGCTGTATTGTGTTTGTGCAACATGCTTTTGGGGGCAGGGAGAGTGTGGTTGTGGTGATGTCTGTGTGTGCTACAGGGGTGGCTTCTGTGAGAAGCTGCCAGAAGTTTCCCCTATGTCAAATAGAGACAATGCCAGCTGGCTCCTAGATGGATACACTGCTGGCCAAGGACAAGCCCATCAGGGACAGTAGTAAGGCCTCTGGGATTACAGATTTAAGAAGGCAGCGTGCAACAGCAATAGCAACCAGAGATAAGAGTGAGAATATGTGAAAGGAACGACCTGGAGACTCCAATATCAGTGAAACAGGAGGGAGAGGAGGTGCCCCAGGGACCAGAGTAGAGATTCCCTTGCAGCCAATGGTGAAGGCCACGGTAATGCAGCTGTCCCCCTGCAGACCATGGATGTTATCAGAGATCCATCTGCAGCCTGTGGAGAACCCCACTCTGGAGAAAATTCATGCCCAAAGGTGTCTCTGATCCCATGGAAAGTTTGTGCTGGAGCTAGTTTCTAGTAGGACCTGCGGGCCCATGGAGTGAGGAATCTGTGCTGGAGCAGGATTGCTGGCAGGACCTGTGACCCTGCAGGAGACCCAAGATGGAGCAGTCTGCCTCTGAAGAACTGCACTCTATGGAAAGGGACCTGGAGCAGTTCACGTAGAACTGCAGCCCAGTGGAAGGACTCACATTGGAGAAGTTCATGGAGGACTGTTCCATGGGAGACATCCCATGCTGGAGCAGTGTAGGAATGTGAGGAGTCCTCCCCCTGAAGAGGAAGGAACTAGAGATGTATGATGAACTGACCGCAGCACCCAGTTAAGTCCCCCGGTGCCACTGCATGGGAGGACATAGTGAAAACTGGGAGTGATGTTAATCCTGTGAAGAAGGAAGGAGTGCAGGGAAGGTGTTTTTATGATTCTTATTTCTCATTATCCTACTTTGATAATAAATTAAACTAACTTCCCAGGTTGAGGCTGGTTTGACTGTGACAGTAATCAGTGAGTGATTTCTTCCTGTCCTTATCTCAACTGATAAGCATTTTGTTATATTTCCTCTCTCCTGTCTCGTTGAGGACGACGAGCAATAGAACAGCTTTGGAGGCATCTAGCATCCAGCCAGGGTCACCCCACCACATAAACACTCACTTTTATGTGCAGTTGTGTATCTCTTCTCAGCCAGTAGGTGCATCCCAAAGAGAAAGTTGTTACCATAGTGTTTCATAAGACTGCCATAATTTCCCATATATTTAGGCCTTCATCATCACCCTCAGCTAAAATGGTTTGTTTTCTCTTGTTCTGCATCAAATATATGTGTGATTTTCATAGGTCACACAAAAACTCAGTAAGTTGTGCACATCTCCTGAGGGGAAAAAGCTGTCATGGGAAGGAAACAAATATTGGAGTCCCTTCACAGACAAGCCTTCATTACTTCTGTTTGACCTTAAAGAAATCCAAACCGTTAGTCTCTCAACTCCTCAGAAGAATCACAGACCTCCTGTCTCTCCTCAGATCTCTCACTAACTGTTTCACACACATTATTTCTCAGTACTTTGATCCCTGTGTCTTGAGTTTACAAATCCCCCATATATCAGATCTTGCTCTCTTCAGTTTTATTTCAGGCAAGTGGGATTTGCCTTTGGCATTGCTACAGAAAGCACTGAAAGAATAAACGTCCCATTACTCGAATGAGGAACCATATTATCTTTAATGCATCTTCTGATTTTATACATTTGGGTATTATCATTTCTGTGACACTGGGAAGAGCATAAAGAGAACCTTTCCCTTCCCTTCTTTTTCTTCTATCCTTCTGAGGTTTCCTACTGTTCTACTGCACTAAGAAAGAGAGCTCCTTTTACAGCTTAGCTCCCACCTACATGGGTATTGACACTGTGGAAAAACAACTCTGGGAAACTAAAAAGCTGCCTCATCATTTCTTTACTAGACAGGACTACCCTCCTTGCAAGTATTTGAAAACTGTGTCTAAACAGAGAAAACACAATCAGATAAAATAATATGGGCAATAGTTAAAATTATCACAGGAAAAGACTTTAGGATTTTGGAAGCAAATAAGCTAAAATTATTTCCATGACCACATTTTTTCTTATCAATAAAGCAGAATACAGAAGATATATGGTAGTAACTGCCAATTTCATGGATGGTTGTTTTTCTAGACAACCATGCCGCACAAAATTGCCCAGCAGGCATGTGCTTCACTGTGTGCTGTAACCCTAAAAGATCCGTGTTCCATTATATAATGATGGATTTTATTTTACACCTTATGGAATTCCAGAAAGAGAGTACTGAATAGCAGAAACACCCTATGTCTTTGAATTTTCCTGGTCATTCTAGTATGTGTTAAAACTTGTCCAAATTTATTGGCTCAGGTATCAAACCTGATAGATCCTTTATTTCAGTTTGCCCATTAGTGTTGCTGCAGCTCTGAACTCTCTCTCACACAGAAGTTTTTGGCAGATTTCTCAGAATGCTGTCTCTTAACATGCCTGTATAAAGTGAGCCAGGAACATCTGGGATCCATGAAGAATCTTGGTTCCTTAAAAATATTATCATTGATAAGATAAAAACCAATTTATCTCTGGGAACCTTTTTTGGAAAACTTGCTGTTGTAAAACATAAGCTCATACAATAATTTTATGTAATGGGTACCATCAGGGGAATTGGAAGAACCCAGTTTGCCAAAAGAGCTCTCTGTAACAAATTTTCTAATTTCATCATCAAATGGACTGCAGAGGCGAAATTGATTTTGTGTTTGCATTTTCCTTTCTGCTCTTTTGGCCCTGGCTTTTACATACATACTTTCAAAATAAATGCTAAGCACTATGCATTGGCAGCCTTAGATTACTGCAGTATCTCTAAATTAGTCTGTCTTGTAGAAAGACTAGGCAAGCAATTCCTAAATAAGGTGTTGTGTTTTAATCCCAGCTGGCAAGTAAGCACCACAGAGCAGCTCGATCATGCCCTTCTCACCCCACCCCCTGGTCTCTGCTGCCATGTGGGAGAGAGAAAAGTGATAAAACCCGTGGGTTGAGATAAAGACAGTTTAATAGGTAAAGCAAAAACCATGCACAAAACCAAGGCAAAACAAGCAATTAATTCACCACTTCCCATGGACAGGCAGGTGTTCAGCCATCTCCAGGAAAGCAGGAGTCCACCAGGAGTAACCATTACTTGGGAAGACAAACATCACCACTCCAAACAGCCTCCCTTCCTCCTCCTTCCCCCAGCTTTATATACGGAGTCTGTGGCGTAACTACAGATCTGTTAGTCTAGCCTAGTTCCTGGAAAAATAATGGATAAGGTTACACAGGCTACTATTGAAAAGCATTTAAAGAGTAATGTAATCATTAGTCACAGTCAAAATGGGTTCACAAAAGAAAAATCTTGTTTAACTAATTTGATATCCCTGTGTCACCCACCTAGTGGGATGAAGAGAAGGCAGTGGGTGTAGTCTTTATGGATTTTAGTAGGGTTTTAGTGTTATCCCTCACTGCATCCTTCTGAACATGCCATGTGGGATAGGTGGATTCACAGTGCACTGGGTGAAGAACTGGCTGAAGAACAAACTGGTAGAGCACAAGTATAAACGGATAGAGCAGTGGCTGTAAAGCAACCCTCCAGAGAGGGATCTGAGGATAGTGGTCAGCAACGGATTCATTAGGAGTCAGTGTTTCCTGGCAGCCCAGATTGCAAATCACATCCTGGAGTGCATCAAATGCAGCATCACCATCCAGTCAAAAGAGGTGTTTATCCTGCTGTATTCAATGCTGCTGCAGCTTCACTTTGTGTGTAGTTCTGGATTCCAGAATTTGAGTAGGATGTGAAGGTGTTTGAATGCATTCAGAGAAGGGCAACAAAGCTGGTGAAAGCGCTGGAAGGAATGTCCTGTGAAGAGCAGATAAGAAGGGCTTTGGGCTTCTCTAGTTTGGAGAAAAGGAGGCTGAGGGTCACCCTCATTGCTCTCTACAGATTCCTGAGGAGGAAGCTGTAGTGGAGAGGGAAGTGCTGAGCTCTTCTCACTGGTACCTAGTGATGGGACATGTTCAATGGTTTAAAGCTGCACCAGGGAAGGTTCAAACTGGATATTAGGAACAATTTCTTTACCAAGAAGTGGTCTAACACTGGAATAGGTTCCCTAGAGAGTAGGTTGATATCCCAAGCCTATTTAAGAGGCATTTGAACAATGCCCTCAATAACGTGCTTTACCTTGGTCAGTCCTGAATTGGTTACACAGTTGGACTAGATAATCCTTTATGTCTCTTTCAACTGAAATTGTTATCTTCTGTTCTGTTCTATTCTATTCTATCTAAGGCTAAATCTCTACAGTTTTAGGCTAATGCTTTATGTTGGTGAAGAGTGATCACTGCATAAGCTGTTGCCTGGGCAACAAGCATGAGCAAAAATTACAGCTGTCCCTGAAGTAAAGACTTACTGCACTTCAATAAAATTCCCCAGTATAGTTTTCTTCTCCTTAATCTCTAAGCTCAAAGCATAGAATCCAAAGCATGTGAGCAGTCTCTGAATGATTTGCTTATTTTCAAACGGCTGAACCGTTGATGTAAGCAGTTCTGGAATAGATGGTATATTCTCTTGAACTTTAGATTTAGAGAAAGTTTGGTGAGGGATAGTCATGTACAAGGAAAAATCCTTTTTGCTGTTACTAAATTGATATATGTCTTTTTTTCCACGGCTTTGTAACAAATAGTACAACCAGTTGCATTACAAATGCCTAGAATAGAGAAAACATTATGCCATTCACTTTCCACTAATTATGGAATATTTAAAAAAGAAGCCATCTGCATTAACTAATATATTTAAATGTTAGGGTTTGGACAGAGCTTGAGACTGCAGGCTTCTAAATTTATTCATGGGATCCAGTTTGCTAATGCTGGCAAGTCACTGATTCAGAGAGCTATACATGTGACAAATTGCAGATATTTACCTTAAACGGAGATATCAGATCCCAACGCTCTTAATTAGAGAGTAGTTTCTCAGAAGCAAATGCAAGTATCAAATGTCATTGGAAGCTCCTCAGGGTATTTGAGACATTTTCATTAGGCTAGACTTGCAGCTGATCTCTGCTCTCACAGTTTGGCAACAGAAACTAAGGCAAGGTAGTATTCTATGTCAAAGCGCACTTAAAACTAAGGCAGTTTAAGGAATTTTATCAATTCATCTAAGCCCTACATCTATGATAGCAGCTTAAATATTTATACTCAGACACTTACGGTCAGATATTTGGAGTCTGGAGTTTGAACCCATCTTAAAAGTTTATGACATTCTTGCCCAAAAACATTCTGTACTTTCTAGTTCTTCTGGAACTTTATATGACAACCCATAAATTATTGAAAAATATGGGTAGGTGTGGGTTTGTTTGTTTGTTTAAATCTCAATCTGATTTGCAATGCAAATTAATTTTTATTTCTTTGTCCTGGTTTTGGCCAAGGACAGGATTAATTTTTCACAGTAGGAATGAGGGGACAGAGCCTGGATTTGTGTGGGCCAACACCCTAATGTTAATCTATACCATCTTATTTTATTGTCCAGGGCAGGGGACTCTCTTGCTTCCTAGAAGAAGGGTGTTCCTTTCTAGATGGGGAGGAAGCATGGTGGGAATAGGGTCCATCCACCACTGTTTCATCATCCTGAGCTTGGTAAGTATCTTACACTCTCTCTTTGTAGACTTTTGTTACTAGCATTGTTGCTTTCCCTGTTTTCTTATCTTGTTGCTGTTTCCATTAAAATTGTTCTTATTTCAACCTGTGATTTTCACCTTTTGTGCCTCCAATTCTCAACTCCAAGCCCCAAGCAAGAAGGGAGAGGGGAAGAGGGAGAGCAAGTGAGCAGCATCAGGTTTGGAAAAGTTTAATGAGGGCACTGAACTGGGGAGCACCATTCCTAAACCATGACATTCTCCCATGTACTAAGAAAATAATCTCTTAACTTAAACAGTCTAGATTCATATTTTGAATTAACATAATAATGTCCTTCACAGATACCTAGCCAGAACAGAACAATCACATAAATATATGTCTATACCCAAGTCCGAATCGGTTTCCATTAAGCTTCAGGTTAACTAAAAACTTTTAGTTTTTCTCATATCTTTACGGGATTCTTTCACTTGCATCCACAATCCTAGATGACATTCTTATTCCACACCCTGATAAGTTTCATATAACATCCAACTAGAAGGCAAAACTCGCTGTGTTGCAGAGGACTAGTAAGGTTGTTCAACCATTTGGCCTATATAGGTTCAGCACAATGCTCCAAACACAGAATGACTTCTGTTCGTGCCTTCTCTCGCTTGTCTCTACTCAAGCGCTGTAACTCTATGTAGAGAGAAACACATCAACATCTCTACAAGTTGTTCAAGGAGGGGAGTATTGCACTACTCTAGATCTGAATATGGGCTGCAAGACAAAGAGATAACCCTTCTCACTCTCCTTTAGATTTCTTGTAGCTACTTGTTCCTGCTGTCTTCCTTGCATCAGAATATGCCATATAAATTATTTCTATCAGAAGAAGTACTCAAATGTTTGTTCCAGTGAAAGGCTCCAAGACTCAAACAGCTCTCTGCATTCTCTGAAACAAAAGCTTTTATGATTAAAAGGACTTCTGTTTTCCAATTCAGCTCAATGGATATTTTTGAAAACCAATTAAAACATAATAATAACATATCCAAAAAGTCTGTAGTCTATTAAATAGTTGATGGTACCAGCAGTCTTTTAAGAATGTATTTGAGAATTTATAATGTAAGTTAACACCAGCATTACAATGAAATTAATGATCATTTCCCCTAATGAAGACCTCTGCAATTTATATCTGTTTTCATTAATCTCTTAAAGTTGTTATAGTAAATCTCTTTGCAACCCATTATTGTACCTTAAATTCTCTATTTAGTTATCGACAATAGATTTGCAAAATAAAATGTATGATTTTATTTTTTAATTTGTTTTTTTTTTATTGTTGTTTTGGCTGCTGTTAGAAAGAATGAAAGAATTTTTTTTTCTGTTTAGAATCTTAAAAAAACACTACTCAAAATTACTTGATGATACAGCAACTGTAAAAAAGGAAATAAATGGGGGGAAAAACTAGGGTCACCTTCTAGTCTTTTAGTTACCTTACACTGCATACTTTATCAAAGTTGCTTTCCTTTCTTGTCCTTACTGGATTTAGTTTCCCCTTTGTTGCTTTTCTCTTCATCCGTGCATTTGAAAATCTTTGTTGTTGTAAGCTCATTCTTCTTCCAGTAGACAGCTGACATTAATAGTAACATCATAGCATCCTGGGCATCACAATTCTCAAAATAAAGGGGTATCAAAAGGAATTGCCAGCAGCCTTTTACATATCTCAACTTTATATAGAGTACTTTGACAAGAAGAAAAAACACTTCTGCCCAGTGCTAAACTGATCAGAAAAAAAAAACAAAATTCAAGTTGTGTAATGGTTTCATGGATGTCAATATAATTTTATTATCTTGATAGTGAAACTTGGAAGCTAAGCACTGTACAAATGTTTTGTAATTTTTAAATTTTGCTTTGGGGCATCACTTTTGTTTTCATTATTATTGTCAGTGTTCCAAGCCTTGAAAACTTTTGGGACATATGTTAGATGCAATTCTAGTTTGCTGCTTGTGAAGTGAGGCAAAATTATTAGTACTTGAGAGTTGAGAGTACTAGTTTCCTTAGCTAAGAAATTGATCCTAAGTAGAAGAGCATTCCTTTCAACTACAGTCTAACAGCCTGTGATTATTTCCCTCTACCCAGTTCTGAGTTACTATGATACTGGTTGTGCCTCTCCTGCAGGCTCCACTAAGAATCATCCCTACATGGCTCATTATTTACTTCTGCATCCCTTCTTAGTTGTGTGGCACTTAGGAAGCTACTTAAGGAGTTCCTCCCTTCCAGGCACAGATACCTGGTTTTGCTTTTTTGGGGGGTTTTTTGTTGTGTGGGTGGTTTTTTGGTTTGGTTTGGTTTTTTCGTTTGAGTGGTTTTTTGTTTTGTTTTTGGTTTTTTTGTTTGTTTGTTTGTTTTGTTTTTTTCTGAAGCAGTATATACTGGTGTCTCTGCAACCACTTTTCAGAGAACCATCTTCATTCAGTGCGGTCCTAGTTAATAAAGCTTGTATCAGAGCTGTCCTAAGTTTCATTATTTAACCCTTGGATCTGATACTGTCTTCTAAAGAACATATCCATGGATACAACTTAAATTACTCAGTTTTAAAAATCTAATTATTTCAGTAATTCATCATTTCCTCTCCTTCTAAGGACATTTTTGAACTCACATGAATGAATTGTACTTGTCTGTACTGAAAGGCATAACTCTCACAGAGATTACATTCTGTTCTTAATTACATTTGTTTGAGTATAAAACACAGCAATAATTTGTGGGTTTCCATTGTGTTTGCATACCTGTGGTTTTATTTTTTTGACTGAGATTTATTCACTCTTGAAATTCGAACAAGTTTTCTCCTGTGGAAGAGACAAACGGCTAGAAATAAAGAAATAAAATATCACTTCAAAAGCTACCTGGAATATTTTTAGGCAAAGCAAAGCATTTGAAGTTTAATTAGCACAATGATCTTTTGTAGAAACCAGCAATATAGCATTTGCAAGCAAGAGTGACAGGGTAGAATTGGGGAGACATTTAGTAAATTATAGCTTTATGTAGGTAAAGTAATTTACAGCTTTTGACACTATTTTCTTCATTTCAAACAGATTAATAAAGTCACTTGGATTGCTACACAATATTTGTAATGAAAGCTTGGCTATTACAGCACTTAACATTCCATTATTAAATTCTAACCACCTTTTAATAAGAAGCTCCATGAAGACAGGAGTGGTTATATGGACAAAGCAAGGCTGGGCTTTCTTCAAAAATAAGACAAAAAGTGTAGATTACTGCCTGCCAATGATGCCATCTTGGACCCAATTCATATTGTTATTTGTTTTAGACACTTCACAGAGACTTCTTTTTTTCTCCTACTTTCTATACTAAAATTGACTTATCGTCCTTAGACTAGGTATCCTGGAAAAAATTCAAGCTATATTTTTTCAGTGCCTGCTGCTGCAATTATTGCTGCAGATTGGCTTTTAGCCACCAGTACTTCTTGGAGGCTGCAACGAAGTTGCCATGGGCACAGTAAAATGATCTACTAAGTGGACTAAGTGGTCCACTAAGTAGACTTTTGGTCATCCTCAGACATTCTGTGAAGGTAGGGCGGGGCCAGACTTTATCAAGGACTTTGTAAAAATACTTTAAAACAAACTGGTAAAACACCAAGACAGGTTCTTCCGAATTGTGAAACACAACTTGACCTTATTAAAAAAAGTTTCCACCTATAATTATCTTATAAAATCATAGCTAGGAAACACCTAAGTAAAAGAGAATACATGAGAAAAAATGAGTGCCGAAAAAAATCAGAAAATAAAGGGCAGGGGGATGAAAGCAATAATTCTACTAATGTCATCGCAAATCATCTTGGCATCATAACAGATATAAGGATAATTTTATTTATGTGGTCACAGATTGACTTACCTTATTTGGCACTACTCATAACCTCAAACCTTATATTCAGCAAGCTATTTTCCTCTCTTCTGTTTTCTCAGCTATGTCTACTTCTCTTTTAAATGTCTCAGAAGATAAGGCTTCAAGTAACTTATTTTACTGGAAAGTGCTCTACAAGGTCAGATGGAAGGGGTGGAAAGGATGTTCACTTATTAACAAGCTGCCTTCTGACACCGCTGATATATGAACATTGTTCAGGCAGTTAATTGTTAGAGATTAAAATTCTTTGAGTTCCACATAAAATCAGTCCAAATTGCAGATTTACAACCTCGTCGAATATTCCATCTGCAAAACTAAACTAATACCTTTTATCTGTCATAGAGAGATGCTGCTTTTGGTAATGATAAGAAAACGTATTTGTAAACACTTTGAGACATTATTATCTCAAAGTCCAATTTCAGCCCCCAAGTTGATTCAATATTCCCAGAGCAGCTAGAAGAATCAACATATTTTTGCAAAAAAATCTGGAGAAAAATACAGATAAATAAAGATCAAATAAAGTATTTTTGCATAATAATAATAATGCATTAACATTACTTTTGCAAAACAACTTCCTGGATTCCTCTTTCAGAATTTAGATTAATTCCTTGGATCATCAGCATTTGCTAAAATTAGACTCAAATCTTTTCTTTCTATATCTAATTGCAACATATTTTCTGTCTTGTTCTGCTGATGTTAATATTCTTAAATACTTTAATTTCCTATTTTACGTTTAACTATTCCAATGACTGTGTCGGATTAGTGTAAGTTCTAAGTGCATAATAAACCTACTTTTTGTTTATTTATAGACTATAATTACCTCTTGCAAAACTGTGCAAAAAGATGTTGGAAAGTAGAGCTATCTCTATGACCTATTAATTGCGAGGATCTGGGAAGCTCAGAGCACTCCCACTCCTTCCTACTCATTACTCCTTTAGGCAGCCAAAATTCCATGTCCCACATGTACAAGTCAGCGATGCACTGAAATGTGATTCAATTCGGTACTTTAAAATAACTTTCTTAGCATTCAATCATGATTTTTATAGAACTCTTAAATGTTTCCAAAAATTTAGTAACAATAATGAGTCAACATATTAAGCAAAAAAGTAAGATGAAATAAAAAGAGATGCATACAGTATTATGTAAAACTTAATTGCTTGAATTATTTTTTTCCAAAACATATCACTAATAAAGACATGATGTTATTTTTTAAAAAAATAAAAATAATTTAAAAATAATCAGCAAGTATGAAATCCTAAATAGGAGTTTCTAGCTTTTATTTAAAATTTTAATTTGAAACATTTTCTATGGAATCTAAAGACTTAGAGAAAGCAAAAAGTGATGTTTTTTATAAGAAAAAATTAAAATGTTACCATGATACACAATAAACAACAATCCTATAAAAACATATAAACAGTGCAAAGAACTACTATTTATTCATGTATTGCTAAGAATCCAAAGACTGAACATTAATAGCATTAATCATCCTACTTCGGTGAGAGTTAGGCAGAATTCTAGTTCTAGTATGTTAATAAAATAGTCATAATTTCTTGAGAATCTTCATGTCTTAGTTGTTGGAATACAGAAAAAGAACCAGCACAAATTTAAAAAGTTAAAGTTGCAAAACAGCTTAAAAAAAAAAAAAAAACTGGATTCAAGGAAGACTCAGAAGGTTGCAAGACTAGAAGGAGTCAACAGTATCAGAGAAGTATTGTGCATTTAAAAAAATATCAGGAGAAACTACGTATTGATCCTTTATGATCTAACTTACTATTCTATTGTTTTAGAAAGATATGTATCTTTTGAGGACAGGTGGTTGAAGACAGAAACTAAGAAGTAGATCAGTAGAAACCAAACTGTAGTGAATATATTTTAAAAGATTTAAATAATATACTTCCAGAAAACAAAGAGATAGTGTAGACTTACTTCAGAAAATTAATCAACCCGTGATGTGTTGCAGATTCTCCCATCCTGCTTGCCGAACAAATAGAGGTAGTTAATGAACTTGTCAACATCTAGTATGTGAAAACATAAGTAAGTCCAGTGAACAAAATGTTACCAAATTAAATGGTTATATTTAGCCGAGTGTCTTAAGTTAATATCTTAATTATCCTGGAATATGACTCTCCCAGATAATTGTTGTGTTTTGTAAATATAAGTAGAAATGCTTTCACCACAGAAACCACAGATTAGCTTTGTAACACTTGCAATATTATTTCAGCAACATTCCTTGCAGATAGGCATCAGATGTCGAGGTTTAAGCCCAGTTGGAAATTAAGCACCACACAGCTACTCCCTCAATCCCCTCCTCTCTTCCCCAACCTTGTTTGGATGGGCAAGAGGATCAAAGTAAAGCTTGTATGTTAAAGATGGATTAATAACTTAAAATAAAGCCAAATGCAATCATAATGGTAAATAATAATAGTAATGATAATAAAAAGGAAAAAAAAAATAATGAAACAAACAAGTGATGCGCTGCCCACCACTTGCTGACTGATGCCAGTCCCCCCTTCCTGAACACAGGTTGGCCATACTTCTGGGTAATTCTCCCCAAATTATATACAGGGCAAGACCTTCTGTGGTCCAGACCTTTGGGCAGCTCAGGTCACCTGTCCCAGCTATGGTCCCTCCACTTTCCTTTGTGTAGCTCCTCACTGGCAGATCACGAGATGAGGAGGGGAAAAATGTCCTTGACTTAGGATAAACACAACTTAGCAAAAATGAAAATATCATTACCATTCTCATTCCAAATCCAAAACACAGACAGCACTGTAACAACTACTGAGAAGAAATTAATTCTGCCCTAGCTGTAACTAGGACAGATGTGTAACATGTTTTACAGGTTCCAAAAGATTTGTATTTCCAATGCTTCCCTTTTATTTAGCATCATAATAGCAAAAAAAAGGCCACAAGGCATTTCTAAGACTGGGCAGAATCCAAGCATATTGTATTAAAATTTATATTTGAGTCTGTTTTTGATTTCCCATTTGGATCCAGCAGCTGTTTTCTCCAAGCCACTACTACATGTCTGCAGCATTACCAGGATGTAAATAAACCATGTTCCACCAATTTTCCCAGCCTGATCACAAGTATGTTCGTTTGCTTTATTACAGTGTAATTTTCTCCGTGTCTGATTCATAGTAGAATGTCAGAGGGAGGCATAAAGTCTTTTTTTATAAAAGGCATATCTGTTTTGATTAACTTCTACGAGCTCTGATATGATTGCAATATGTGGGGATTACAGCCACACTACAATCTAATGCAATCAGCAATGCTCCTTTCTTATATTCTCACTCCTCTGCTCTGGCTGAAGTTGTGCAGGGCATTTTTCCCCTTCTTAAATCGGTTATCCCAGAGGCACTACCACTGATGCTGACAGTCTCAGCCTTGGCCAGGAGCGGGTCTGTCTTGGAGCCCGCTGGCATTGGCTCTCCTAGACACAGAGGCTGGCAGCTTCTCACCTGCAGCCACCCTTGCAACAAGAACCACTCCCCTCTCCTACTCTGCTGCTACCATAACCTTGCCTTGTAGACCTAACACACAGAAAATGTAAAAGATCTACCTCCTTCGGCAGCAAGGAGGAAGCTGGGAAAGGCACCTCACGGTGCCTAGAAATTAGCAGATGCCTTTATGCAGAGAACAGAATCCCACTCCACATAACTCATTTTGGGGTAGGCTCAGCTCTCTAGGTTTCATGCAGTCTGTTGTCATTCTACTGATCCTGATGGGTGCTTGGACACTAAGCTCACCTACAGAGTCTTAAATTTGGTCTATGTATAACCGCTGGAGATTACACATGGGTCTATTGAAAATACTTTAGGATGTTAGTATAGGCAACCTTTTAAAGAAGAATTTCTGTATCTTACTGTCCTTCAACTTCTTTCCCTTGTAAGAACTCACCAGAATGCTTACCAAGGGCAGGATTCAGCTGCTAATAGAGAGGTTTTTTCTTTGGTTTTGGTGACCTCCAATGTATCCCCTGAGCATACTAGGGTTAGATAAAAAGTCATGACTCTGTCAGAAAATCAGTGTTGTATTTGTCAAACTTACATGAATATCCTTGACGACACAAGAGACCTCAAATGACACTTAATATCTACATGTGGACAGTTGAATCCTGCTCTAACTTTCAGTCTTACCTCTCTACTTCATTACTGTGGTATAATAAAATCCTTATGTAATTTACATTGATTTTATATATGTACAAGGCCCTAAATCCACATCGTGGTTTCATAAACATTTTTAAATATTCAAAATGGAAACTTAGGACTATATGCTTTTTCTGTTAAAAAAAATAAATAAATACAGCATTTCAACATTAAATATGTATTTTAATATTTTTTAAAATTACAAGTTTTCTAGTATTATCTAGTATTTATTAAAATATTCAGCATTATCTAATGAAAATACAGGTAGTTTTACCCTCAAAAGCATATTCCCAGTGATAAATTGCCATAGAAAAATAAAGTATAAAGACCTGTTTCACTTACAAGCAAAATACTGTGTGTTCTCTAGAAGAATTAGTCTAACAAACTTTTTTTGTTGCATCTTAATAAGAAATGGGACATACTGAGCAAATAATTATGAGTAAGGAAAAAATCTCAACAAAACAACAAACTGGTCTCGTTTAACTTAAAGAAGCAACTAATCAAATGACGTGAAAAACACATACTAAACAATGTTATTGAGGAAGCTAGTTGGAAATATTCAATTTATTTCCATAAAAGTAAAAGAAGAAAGAATTATCCAGACAAATAGACATGAAATCTGCTAAATGTAAGTAAAATTCATAATTTTTATGGTAGAATTTATCCCTCTATTATTAACCAGTATCTTTTCAGGATTAAAAACATTTTATAGGGACTGCAGACATACTACAATTAAATTTTTAAAAAGCAAACATCAGCAATTTCATTTCAAGATCCTTTTCAAATTAGATGTTAATATATACCAAGATATGTAGGCACTCTTACGCAGTGACAGAGAATAATGCTCCCTCACACGCCTTCCACTTGAGAAGGTGGACTTTTATTCTACCTTGAGTACGCTGGGCTGAAATCTGTAAGTAGTGTGGTAGCTGTCATGAATTATTATCAGATTCGTAGCAAAACATTTCCACCTTGCAGTAAGCAGAATCAGGGATGAACTGATTCTTGGGAGGCTGACTTTTTTGATTTACTTGTACTGTATCTGCCTAAAGAAAAAAAAACAATCTCTTATTACTATTATCCCTGGTAATACTTAGTAGAATGCATTTTACTCCATACTGTGATGCACTGTCATCAGTTTTCAGAGAATTGTTACAGCTGCTCAGGGTATAACAAACCCACTTATACTGTGATGCAACAAAAAGCTAACTTCTTGCCTTTTAAAATAGCAGAAAGGAAAAAAGAAAACCATCAAAATTTTAAAAAAAAGACAGAGCTGTCTGCAGAATAATTTTAAAAACTATTCTGATCTAGCATGCCAATGGAAAATTAAATTTTCATTGATTTCCCAATTTTATCAGTCTGAACTGGTTATTAACCAGTGTTTGTAGCATACCTTCCATGACAAAATTTTTCAACTTCTCGGGAATTCTGA
Organism: Callaeas wilsoni; assembly: GCA_013398955.1. Lineage (NCBI taxonomy): Eukaryota > Metazoa > Chordata > Aves > Passeriformes > Callaeidae > Callaeas > Callaeas wilsoni. The sequence continues at coordinate 222,030 of VWPU01015057.1, forward strand.
TTTAATAACAGAAATAAATATTTTTTATTAGAGTACTTTTTACTTTTAAACTTTGAACTTTAGATACTCCAGAAATCCTTTTCTGATCCACTTCTTAGATAATAAATCATAGATGTTCTCATCACATTTTAAGTTGATTTCTCATCCCATTAACAACAATTGTTTTGTCCTAAAGTGGGCAAAGATGAGCGTAATACACAAAGGCGTAATACACGAAGATGTGTATTTCTTAACTTTAGTTTCTATTGGAATTGCTATTTTTTACACGTAGAAAAATAATAAGAAATAACAGACAAGTTTAGTACTTCCATTTAAATCGCTTTTGATTAGGTTTCTCAGTGAAAACCCCAAATGTATTTAAACATTTAATACGAAGGCTAAGGAAAGTGTCATGTCAGAAGCTGCTCTGAAAAACTGTGACAAGAAACTGGTACTTTTGCAACTCAGAACCTTCCTTTGACTAAAACTAGTAAATGTATACTAAAAATGAAGAGAAAGTGTAGTTAACTTACAAACATGTGCCATCTTTAAGAATTTTTCCAAACAATATGACACGTCATGAAACTAAATAGAGAGAGAATAGTAACTGAGAAAAAAACTGACCGCTGCATAAAACATCAGCAATTTTATTCTTAAGGTGATTTTTTTTTTCTTTTTTTTCTGGCAAAAACAATCCTGACATAAACAGGAGCTGCAGTACATGCAAATCAGCCTTCCAGTCTAGACAATCAGGTGATCTGGTAAAACACACCAAGCTGTATGTTTATCCTACGGTATAGATGCAGCCTAAGCTATCTACCATTAGCCATAATAAATCCTTGTAGTCAATGAGGAAAAAACGGTAATTTTTTTAACTTAGCTTACGTTTTTTATTATGTGTAGAGTTGTAGTGTTTTTTTTACTTATTTAATCTTGTCTCTTGATTAATGTTCCTTGCTTAAGTCATTCTCAGGATTCTCTGCTTCTCAATTAAATTTCATATTACCAAGATCAGTCTGATTTGTCCACAATGAAATAAAGGGGATTGTACAGAAAATTAATTAAGGACATTCATTTTTAAAATCCACAATATTTCATTCCAATTTATCTTGTGGTCACAACTTACTATTAAAATTTTTGAGTCTTCATGAATAAAACCTGGAAGTAGTTCAAAAATCCTAGGACATGGACAAATTTCAGTGGCCATATCTGTGCACACACAAATATTTTCAAATAGGATGCTAATGAAGTAAGAGTTAAGTTCTATAAAACTTCTCAGGTGGCTATCTGATTTTTCTGTTAATCAGGCCAACATGAGATCTTAAACTAACTGCTTGGCTGCTGCCTTATACAGTGGGTATGTTTGCCTCACATGTGCCTACAACTCTAATTGTGGGTATGCACAACATCTCTAAAATGATGAGTTTAGCACATTTTTTAGCTCTTCTGAATAAACTAATTAAAAAAAAAAAAAACAAACCTCAGTCAGCAGGCTTCTTTACCTGCTATGTCATGGATCTAGGCTCTGCAAACATGCCCCAAGTGTGCTGCCAGCATGCTGTAATAAAAATATAAACATATAGGAAAATAGGTTCAGTTAAAAAGAGACAGTAACATATTGGAATAGACTGTCCACACCGTCAGCATTCAAAGAGGCTTTAATTGTCCTGATCGAGCTCAGTGTGAGGCCTTCGCCCACTCCAGTGACAGTCATTAATTGAAATTCAATTTTGTATAACCTGAAGTGTCCGGCTTAGTTGTAAATATCTAAATTTGAGCTGATTGACCTGGTTTTTTAAAAACCAGAAAAAGTCTGGAGTATGATTCAGTTGCTTAAACAAAACATTTTGCGCCGTTCGAGATGTCCTGGAGGATTCCAGAGTTTCTTTCTGCTTCTGAAAGGCATGAGACCATTGTAAATCCTGTGATAGTTCCTGTCTATGTGCAGATGCATGTGGTAACTTACAGAATTGTACTGCACATTACTGAAGCCTGCCAACTCCTGTTATAGTTAGTTTGGTAAAATGTATACCTTTTTATCATGGCTTTAAGTGTTTATTTTCCATAAGAAAATAAAATATTTACCCCCAGGTAGCCAGTCTATGACATGGAGACATGGCTATAGTTTCTTCAATTACTTCACTCACCCTATCTTTGTAATTGCAGAGTTCAAGGTATCAGGCAAAAAATAGTAATTCTATTTCCCTTGTGTTCTTGTCTTAAATAATTTTGTTAGCTATTCTCAGCACAAAACTCCCATGTTTTAAATAATCCTGTCTTATCATGTATCATATAGGCAGCTTGCATGCTTAAATGCAAATTCACACGTACTTCAAAGATCAGAATTAAGATATGAACTTGTGAGAATTTGTATCAGTACCTTTTTAGAGATATCTTTTGGTCCAGACTTAAGTGGTAGAATAAAGCCTTTACCCTGTACAAGCCTCACAGTGTTGCCTGACACTTAGATCCCTCTTCTGAAAGGCAATGCTTGTGAACTGGACTCCCTAAGAGTTCATTTTGTCTCACTATTCTGACTGCTTTAAATGTTACTTTAATCACCAATACAAATCATACCTTAAAACCATCAACTAGATGCTGTACAATTGTTTCTAGGCTTTAAAAGTTCTAGGTTTTAGAGCAGAAGAAAAGGGCTTGCATCTTGCTGCTGCATTAGGTTGGATTTCGGACATTCCATGAACGTTGCTGAAATGCATCCCACTTGGCATGGACTCTGGACACTGGCCAAAGAGGACTAGGCACCAGGTGTCCACCACTTCTTTTTATTCATGCTGTCTCTATGTGTTTGTATTTTCCATATTGCTATAGAGATTTTAGCTCCTCTGGGGCTGGAAGTCTTGTAAAAACATTTTGAGGTACAGTGTATAACTTGTTTCAAGCTGAGACATAAATACAAGGAGAAAATTGCTTCTAGCAATATGCTGCCACTTCAGAAACCTTGAAGTGTAGTTTGATTTAGGCCCATCTATACTAAAATGCAGTAAACATTAAGAAGGTAGAGTTAGCTTTTTTATTATTTTTTTTTTTCTACTTGAAGCAGATTGCATTTATTCTAGTGGTTCAGGTAAAGGTGAAGATTAAAACAAAAAGTGATTTAAGAAAATAGTTAAAAAAATTATCTGTATGATAAGTAGAATTCCAAAAGTATTTGTTTAGGTTCTGAATTCTCTGAGATCAGAAAAGGCATCTGTAACCTTAAATAAAGACTTGGCAAACATTTGAAAGTTGTATTCCTTTTTCAATCAATACTCTTTTTAAAATAAATCCAGGTAATTAAGCAAGGGAATATTTTTTCTGTTTCCCTTCACATACTGACTGTCTTATTCAGACAACACATTGCCAGTTAGCAGATTCAGATAGCAATATTCATATCTAGAGAGGAAAAACAAATTACAGAACATTAACCAGGGAAAGCTATAGAATTTGACCAAGCATAAGTAATTTCTGAAATAAAAGTTGAAATATTTGTTGCTGAATTGCCAAATACTTTTAGATGGGGATTTCAAAGTTATCTGGAGCTGTTATTCCACAACTAATTCGTTTCTGCAGTGAAAAGAGCATAGTTTTTTTCTGCCAAAGAGTGTTCCTGCAGCATCTGATGGTATTGACATTACCAATTACATACCATTCTAACACCATTGTAACTCACCCATATGTCCAGTAGGCCTCTGTTATACTTGCCCAAATCAATAATTAATCAGGGCTGCATCATTTTCAATAAAGTTCTATTGCTTTTCCAATCAGAAAGCAGTAAAGTTATGTCAAAGTTTATTCTACAGTGTATTCTTTGAAATGACACAAAAAACTGTTCAGATTCTTTTGACAGAAGTTTCTCTCTGTGTTTAACACTGTATACAGTTTTTTCTACTAGGTGTGAGGTCAAGTATTCCTCTACAGAGCAGATTTTGTTCTGACATTTGCAATACAGTAACCAGTTTGCATCTTATAAAATAACAAGTGATTGTGTATTAGCTATGTTAAAAGAAGATCAATAAAACTGGGGTGAAGGGTCTGGTGTGCAGGTTTCTTGAGGAGCAGTGGAGGGAGATTTGTTTTCTAGCCTGGAGGAAAGGCTAGAAAACTCTGTACCACTACCTGAAAGGAGGCTGTAGCAAGGTGGGAGTCAGTCTGTTCTCCCAGGTAACAAGTGACAGGATGAGAAGAAATGATCTCAGGGTATCTACTCCAGATCAAATTAATACTGTTATAGTCTAGAATTCTGTGATTTTATTATTTAACATCTTAGAAATGTGAGTAAAATCACATTATTATATCAGAACTTAAAAAATATCTTTAATTCTTAATATTAACTCTTAAAAGTTATTTTTGAAGAAATAGAACTTTTTTCCTTTCATTTTTTCCCAAACTTTTTTTGCTTTATTCAAAGTAAATCCAAGGCCTGTATGCTTACGATGGAGTTCAAATCCCAGACACAAAAACAAATTCATGTTCAAAAAGAAGGTTCATCTCTATTCTAAACATAAAATTCTCATCATCAAAACCACTGTAATGTAAAGAGAGAAACTAGTGCACTTCACTTTTCTTGCTTAACATCCAAATGTAGATTCTGTACCCAACACTTATTCCTTCATAAACAAACACATTTTAACATATTTTATCTTTAAATCCAAACTTAAATACGTACGTGGAGGTAAAGAAAGATTAAACCCTATGCATGTTTTAAAAAGTGAAGTATTTTTACCCTCACTCTTTATTTTTATGATCATAGTAGTGATTTCATTTAAAGTTTCATAGGTTAAACTTGGCTTACTGAATCTATGGAGAAAAAGTAGCAATTCCACACTTCTTCTTAAATGTTTCCTACTAAACATAACAGTTCTTTCAGCATCATTTTTTGTAGGATAGCCTGAATTCCAGAATGATTCCCTGAAATCTCTCTTTGTTATCTGGTAATGCTGAAAAATCTTGTGTTTTCATTTGTTCATGAGTGTGTGTGTGTACAGCTGTCTACATTTGAAAAAGATCCAAATTTCAAGCTTTAGCATATCTTTTTGTTCTATGACAATTGGGAATTTGAATGTAAGAATAACATTTTACATTGGTAGATGTGAAATTTTTTAACAAAGGTGCCAAGGATGACTAAATCAAGTAAAATCAGAGTGAAATCTTGCAGTTCAAGTGATGCACAGCTATAGATGAGACATTTCTATATAAAATTGCATCAGTTATTTAACAGGGCAAGGCAACATTCAGAGCAGATGTCATTCTATGAAGCTTTGCACTGCAAAAAAGTTTGCAGAATTCTAAAGCTGGCGCAGAGACATTCAGTCTTATAAAAAGTGACAAGTGACTGCCTTGTTCCTCTCTCTTTGTTGGATTTTTTTTTTTTTTTTTTACAGTTTTAAACTGTTTGTATCTCAACCCACAAGTTTTCTCACTTTTACCCATCTGATTCTCCCTCCACCTCACTGTGGGTGGTACTGAGTGAGTACTTGTGTGGTGCAGAGTTGTTGGCCGTGGTTACACCACTACATGTGCAAAGTGAAGATAATGATTACTCCACAGATCCGTAACATTTAGATTTCAGTGTCAGTACCCTGCGTTAGAACAGAGGAAGTTAGCAACAAGCAAGTCTGTGTTGAAATGGTCAGCTCAAACATTTCTTTGCAATAAGAAAGCATAATCTGCTTTCATTGCCAAATACAACTACCTGTAACTAACATCTGAGAGTTTCACCCTTTTGATACCAGCTGCATATTATGTGCATTCATACAGCACCATAAATAAATTATTTTGCTTCAATTTCTTGAACAGTTCAAAGCTATGTAGCATGCATATATCCTTTTTTTAGTCTTTGAACTTTTTTGAAAGCTATTTTAGACTGTCATTATCTTTCCCTGTCAAAACTGTCAAGTTGCATTAAAAATGAAAGAACATATTTCCTTAGAAATGAAGTACTTGTTGTTATGAAAAGGGAACAACTTGACCTTACTAATGGGTCAGCAAGAGCATTAGCAGAGAGTTTTCATATATGGAAATGTACAGAATATTTGTTTTGACCTTTTCAGACTTCAAGTTCACATTATTGATTGAGATCACAAATGAAGAAATGCAGAAATTTAATAAAAGTAAGAAAAGAATCATATCTGGAGCTGAAGCTTTAAAAGAAAGCAAATTGCTTAACCAGCTAAGGTCACCACCTATGTATCTGCACTTGATGAAGTGCTAAATTAGCTTTCAGTAGTGAACCACCTGAGTAAATACTTTTTCAGTTTGCTTCACTATTGAAGCTCCCCTACATTATTAGCAGAAAGAGGACATATAATTAAGAGCTTGAAAGAGGAAAGTTTGTTTTCCTCTTCCACTTTATAGCTAGAAAAATCATGGAAGGGGCATAGAATTATTTGGTTTAGTATGTTATAAAGTATATTTTTAACGGAAAAAAAATGAGGAGCATGTCCCTATATTGCTTTGCCTTTTCACACAATGAAGTCTAGTTAATCCTTTAGCAGGTGTCAAATAGGCAAAATTTTAATCTGAAGCACAGTTTTTATTGTATTTTAGACTAATGGCAAGACAAGTAATTAATCATATAAAAATTAATTTTCAGTATTTTTGTCTCACCAGTAAACAATGACTCAGGCTGTTCTTTTAAAACAGATCATGAGCAAGCTAAGTATTTTACATAGGGTGTGTATTAAGAAGTATGTTCTATGTATATGTTGATATATATATACAGACACATACATATGTAACATATTCTAGAGTATTTTTATATATATATATATGTACATACATACCTATATGCTATTGTGCAGACCATAACTACAATGAGAATAATATCATAGATTCATTTATGTTGGAAAAGACCCTTAAGATCATGCAAAGAAAAGGAAAACATGTCATGTTATTAAACTTAAAAAGGAGATGCCGCCCTGTCTTTCAGTCCAGGTATGAGAAAAAGAAACGGGAGAGGAGTGACTTTTTTCAGAGCTGTAGCTGAGCTAATGCAACATATTCACCCATATTAAGCTTTTATTTGCAAGGTGAAAATGCTCCTGTTGAAGCCACTATAAAATACATTGGGCATCTGCAGGGGCAGAGTGGAGCTGTTCTCCTTTAATGAGTGATTATACTGAATAAAGAATGACTCTTTCAAATCTGCCATGTATTCCTCCTTGAAGTTCTGACATGCATAACCCTAGGATGATGGATAGTACATTGGCTATGGTTGACTACATTGACAGGGCAAGAAACTCGAAGACAAATTTCAGAATTGCTTCTCCAATCAGTCTCCCGAGACAGGATCCTCTTCTGAAATTCCATCATTCTTTTACAAAATTATTTTTTAATAAAATAATTTTATGTTTTTATATTAAACTATCAGCATCCCAAAACCATAATTGCAGATATAATAAAACAATGAACAGATTGCAAGCATGTAAAATACATTTCATCTGTGTTTGTCTGCCACAAATAATAAAAAGTAAGTATTTTTTAAACTTGCTAGTCACTGCTTAAGTATCACTTCCCTGAAGGAGAGCTTGCAGAGCTGTACGTACTGCAATAAGGTCAGAGCTGTTGGAGAACCGATAGGAAATTCTCTGAGGACTTAAGTCCCCAAAGAAATTTGTTTTCAAGAGCAAGTATTGTGTGTCTCCTTGTGACAGTGATGGTCATAATGGATTCTCGAAGCATGTTTTGGAGGAGACAGATAACAACACAATGGCCAAGGTCCAGTAGGAGCAATGCGCCTACCTAACCATGATGCCGGTCAAGGCCTGACTCAAGTCACGTATGGAAGAAACTGCCATCATTAATTGCTATGCAATATGACTATAAATTAATTGTCTTATTCCATAAACAGTGGGCAGCGGAGGGCCCACGGAGCTTTCCTGCACAGCTGCATGCTGCATACTGGGATCTCTCCCTGAGTAGGGACAACTCTCAGATTTACTCTCCGAGGAGCCACTTTTTAGTCACAAGCGAAAAGAAAAACTTTACTTAATTTACAAAAAAATTGCACCATGATTTTAGTGTAGCTCTTTCCCCTTTTCTTCTTTCCTCCTTTTTCCTAATATTAGATTACATATCATAGGAATAATTTTATTTTTAAAATGAAATCTTCATTAGAAAAACAAAGTGGTTGAGGAGAGGCAATATCATAACAAATGTTATAAAGAATCTTTAGGTATAAACAAGAATTGCTTTCTCTGAATTCAAAACTTGTTTGGTTTTTTCCTTGATTCTGACTACTTGGTGAATTTTCTGCCATTGCTGAGGCATTAGCTGTTTTCTTGCTTATTTGTGCCTCAAGTATAAAACTACAGCTTTTCAGGCAGTGATTACAGTACTCTACTGCAAAACTGTGATGAATAATCAGTGCACTCACTGTAGAGTTGACTGAGAACCAGAAAAAGGTACTGCTAAATACTGCTCTTTTATATATATGTATTTTTTTCTTCTTTTTTTAGGTTTGAAGAAAACTAACCTTCTCAGACTGGAAATGGCAACTACTTGAAACCTGCAAATAGAGCAGCCATTTTAGTGTACAGCACTAAGACTTGATTCTAAGACTCAACTCAGTTCTATGAAAAATTCTTGATAACTATGACTGTTTTGAATATTATAATTTTGTCTTTCAAAATTAGAACCATTTCTGTTCTTTTTATAATTACTGTGGATAAGATATGCTGGGCCAAATTATTTATAGTACTAGAAGCAGATCCTGTACTCAAAAGCAAACCTCTTTCTCGTACAAGGCCTCATTGGGTCATGCATATAAAAAAAAAATAAAATTAAAAAAAAAGCAAAGCTAATTACAAGACTGCATAAAAATATATTTCTGAATTAAAATGAATGTAAAATTTTGAATTAGCCTAATTATTTAATTAAACAAGGTTTATAGAATCAAGAATGGAAGGAGGTGTATATGTACCTGTAAAATATTTTCCTTCTCATTACTCTGCAAAAAGAGTAAAACAACTTCCAGATTTAAAAGAAATGTAAAAGACGTTAAAAGTTATGGCAGAAAAATAATTTTCTACACTTTAATAATGAACAGCTTGCCAAAAAGGAGATAAGAAAGTTTACTTCCAATACCTTTTCCATTTATTTTACTTCTTTTAAAAGTTGATTATGTTGATGTATCTTGCAAAAGAATGCTGGACGTTTATGAAGAGATAACTCAAAATTAAGTTATTGTCACACAGACAATTTTGACAGCTTTAAATTTTACTGTAGTAAATTTTCCTTATGTGAAGAACATTCTTAAAGCCAGACTGACTATTTATTCGAAGTAACATGTACAAGAAATAGCTTTTAATCTTTTGTTGAAAAGATTACAAGATCAGTGCAAGTTTCTAAAAACAAAGTCATTATTCAAAAAGATCACTAATTTATGCTATATGGAGGTGCCTTTTTCTTAGGATTATGCCAATGACTTAGCTAGGTTGTGATACAGAAACATCTCTGATGAAATAAATAAGTTATAGTTGGAAATAATGTCAGAAGAGAAGATGGGATGGTTAACACTGACAAATAGAAGTCCTTCTGGAAATGTTTTTTCTTAGACTTTTTAAATCAGTAGACATCAATAATGATAGACTATTAGGTAATGAAAAAAATAAAAAGGAGTTCTAGAGTCTGGTTTCTGGTTCTGCCTGAAGCATAGAGTCATTGATTCTTTAGCCCAAAGCAGTTGCTGGAACATAAGGAAGAACTCAGAAAGGAGAATTAAGAGAGTTCCCAGCCTAATGCACAATCAACTATGACTCCATATTATTAGCCAACAGTTCTCAAAAGTATGGAATTCTAGTATCAAACTTCACCGGTCAAAGGACAAGGAACAGTGTGATATGCTAAATCCTGATGCCGGATCAGAAAGATTGTGAGATTCAGACTCCAAACATATGCAGGCAAAGAGCTAAAACACCTGAGGCAAGTTCGGTCAAAAAGAAACAAAGATATGTCAAACACTTGAACTGTTGACAGTTGTCCTTGAGTTGTTTATAATGGTTCTTTACTATTCATTCCAAGTGATTGATCACCAAAGTCACATTAGTTTCTGCGACCCTCTTTTGGATTAATGAAATAGTTCAAATAGAAGAAACAAAGAATAATGAATAGTAAATAAACTCCAAACTTTGGTTTAAAACTCATGAGGTGGTTAAATTCCTTCCTCCAACTAGCATAAGCAATTTAATGAAGGTCACACAGAAAGCCTGTGACAAACTGGGACTGCCGCTTAATCTTCAACTAAAAGCTGTTTTATGTTTTATAAAATTGCACATCACAAACTGGAAACTGTGGCATGAAAACTGTGTATATCTTTTGATACAGACATGTAAAATAAAATTGTTTTGTTAAGGTTGTTAAGCCTTTTAGTGTGGAAAACAGGTGATGCAAAATACGAAAAGCTGCAGATTACTGCCAGAATTCCACATGTATTTCACTTATGATGTCTTATTTTTTGGAAGACAAGTTATTTCCTGCACTTTCAAAATTATTTATACGAATAAAAAAATAATGAGCAAAATTTAATGTCATGTAACTATAATTTGGTCATTATTTAAATTATTGGTTTGCTAAAGGGAATTTAACTGTCAAATTTAGCTGAGTAAAGTGATACGTACAAAACTCAGTTGCTCTCCTTTTTGCTGTGCAATGGCTCAAACGCATTAGGCCTGAAAGATTTGTCATTTCCCGTCACATAAAAAGATCACACTTTATCACTTCACAATATATTTATTTGTATCATCTTTTATTGCTATGTAGAAAATTCCTCCTTGCTAGCAAAAAGGAAAGTTCCTTGGAAATATTGAAATAATAGATCCACTAATTAGAATCTTTTATAAAAAATCATAGTTGCTGTTTAAAGATGTACGTAGGCTTCAACAAAATATATTTGTGCTACGTAAAAATAGGATTTATGTTACTAATAGAGAAAATACAGTGTCTATATATATATATCTTTCATATGATAATTTTCTTGTCCTTTAGCTCTCTCCTATGCTTTTTAAATGCATATACTCAGGACACAGAATCAGAAAAAACTTAAGCTCATTGGGGGAAAGTTAATGGATATAATTAAGCATTTCTACAGAACCTTACTGTCTCTCATAGCTCTCCTGCTTTTACATTCCTAATTAGCTAAATTTAATATACTTTGAAAGCAACTCAGATTTTTTTTATTTGGCTTTATAAATAGAGTGTATGTTGTATTTGCACCATGAAACTATACAGCTAATCAGTCAGCTGGATAAATAAAAATGGTAACTTGTATAATTTTGGATCTATAACTCTTTCGAGCTATCAAATGGGAGAATTACATTTTCTGCTCCTATTATTACAGATGATTATTTACATTTCATATTTTGAAGGTTAGATATGCTTCTGAAATGTAGCTGTTTCAATTAACTATATTTATTTTTTTTAAATATCAAAAAAATCACATTTTAAAAAAACAAAAATCAAGATGTTGAGAAGTATGCACATCTACCCATATAGACCTTTGTGAACTTCTCCGTGCACCTCAGTCTTTGTATTTCACTCTTCACTTACTGACCTTTAGGTTATGAAACATAATGTCTATCGCTTCCAAGAGCTGTAAATTAAATGACTGAAACAAAATTAGGTGTCATTTAATTATATACTCCCACATCCCCTCAGGAATCACCAGAGCTACCACAAAGTCATAACAGTTGATGTCATTTATGAGGGAGCATGGCAAAAGTGGAAGGCAGGAGAGCACTTCACAGCAATTTCATTCAACAGGTTATTATTCCCAGGGTGTCCATTAATGCAGAGAAAGAGTATTCAGGAAGGTACAAAATGCAACCTGGAGCTGGAAGTGTTGCTCTTGCATTGGTTTTTTCAGTTTTTATTGCAGAGTAACAACAAAGAGGCAAAAATTTGCATGCATTAACAAGAAGGGAAAAGAAGTCTCACCTTTTGAAATAAATAACTAAACTATTATTTCCTGAGATCACAACTTTTTTTCCTGCAATTTCTCTTTTGCAGGATACAAAATGCAACTTTATAAATACTATGATTACATATCACCAGTGAAAGTTAAACAATCAGCTTATAAACTTTTTAAACTTAGAGATTAAGAAACTTTATTTTATGCAACAGTATAGAACATCTAGTAATATGAAGGCTCTGGGATAAAATGTTTGTTTGAGATGACTGTTGGGGCTCTTTTTTTTTCCCTAATGGAATAGCAAGCAGAGTTTAGAGAGGCTTGAGATGTCAGATTTTAAAGGTTTTTTTCATTATTATACAACATTTCTGAGAAAGGAAAAGTATTATTCTGTAGTTCAAAATACCAAGAAATGTGGATGAAAAGAATGATATTTTTTCACTTTAAAATATAAACTGTTAAAAGATATTCACTGTATTTTCCAGCTACTGAAAGCTCTTTCACCTGAACTTCAAGTACTCAAGAATACTAGCAATTCTAAACAAGAAATGTTTTGGACCCACAGATTTCCTTGTTAGTCAATTTTCATCCAGTATAAGAGTTTTATCATGGGTTATATTTTCTCATAATGTGTAAGAACCTACAATATTTTATTCATAATTTTCAGTTCTTAACTCTGTCTTGGATCTTACACCCTGTGTGTTACAGTCCAGAACTTACAGGTGCCTTAATTCTGCAGTGAATTTTGCTTTCAGCAAATAGAGCAGTGAGTGCTCCATATGGACATAGTGAATTTCACAGCTGAAGCTCATCTACTTTTCTGCCTTTCAGCTACTAAATATAAAAGCTGTGAGAGTGTCTAACGGAAACATTCCTGTCAATGCATGGAAGGGAAAGTCAATATTAAGTTAAGAGGAACTGAATTTCACTCATCGGGAAGCAAAACAGGGTATGTAAGTGGGAGTAAGTGTGATCAGTGATGTTTACATCTACATAATTAAAAACTGTTAGTTCAGAAGAGGCACAACCAAAAAAAAATGTTCTAAATAGTTAGTAAGAACATAAAGAAGTCTTCTTATGAGATAACATAAGCATTATTTTTATGATGTTTCGTTGCAATTGAAGTAGTTATAGCTGCCTTATAGATGAGTTGATTAAAATTTATAGCACAATATGGAATATATCTGTCTTGCAAAAATTGTGGTATGCCCACTCTGAATGTTGTTTTCCACTGAGAATCATTATTGCTGCTTAATTTAGACTGAAAAATAATGAATCAGTGCCATTTGGAAAACAGTTCCACACAGTCATATTAAAATGAGAAGAAAAATGTAGATCTAGAATTTTGTGGGAACATCCATGTAAAATCACACATCTGTCATCTTCCATGTACTCATACATGAGCTGAGAGATAGATAATGGAAAGGTGGAGAGATAACAGAACAGTGTCTTTCATTATCTTAGTCTATTTATAGAAGTAATATAGGTAATAAAAATATCTAAACTACCCCCAGTACCCCCAAAGCAATGGAGTCTGTAAGTGAAGTGCCTCAAAACTTCTTTAGGTTAGTATTTTTTTTTTTCCTTATGGAGATTACTATAAGGCCCCAAAAAACCTCACTAGACAATACTCCTAAAAGGGCTTATGTTTTTTCGTGCACTCCAAGTTTAACACATGGGAAAAATACTGACACTAGATCCTTAAGAGCTCAAAACAACAAAAAGAAATTTACTAGAAAATCAGAGAACATTGGCAAAAGCTCAGAGCAGCATTAAACCAACACAAATCATTTCACAAAGCATTAACTTGGCCCAGTCAACTTAGCAAACTCTAAGCCCACCTGATTTCAAGTTACTCAAAACTCCAAGAGATAATTAGAAGCAGAAAGAGAAAAAAAGACAGAAGAGATATAGCAAAGAACAGGTATAGCTACCATTCCTGTTTCCAGAAGTGTTCAGCTGATAGAAATTCCAAGAGGCGGTAGGGTCAAGACCTGTGCTTGCTGCATCTCCTGGGTTAAATACTTTTTGGCTTTCCTGGGCCCTGCCCCCAGGTGGGACTTCTGGTCATTTGGCCACTCAGGAGTTGGGATAGGGGCTCCAGGGTCAGGTGTGGAGCATTGCCTCTGGTGTGCCAGGGATAGGTGGCCACTGCTGGGCTGGGATACAGTCCTGGGCAGGTGGGGTGTGCAGGGCAGTGCCTCACCAAAGGCAGGGCCTGACCTTGCCTCTTCTCCCACACACACGCACAAAATGTTTCAAGCCAGCAATGCTTTCAGACTGTCACCGATTACATTCAATAATGTTTCAGTGATTTAGAACTAGAAAGTTAAAAAATTGGTTTAACAAATGTCCAATCATATTTTAATTAAATAGCTTTCAAAAATAGTTCTTGCAGACATATTGTCAGGTGCCTTTATTTAAATATATGCAGTAAGGTAATATTTGCTGTGTATCTGTAGGCTGAAAAGATATTTGAGAATTTCCAATTGAAATCTGTTAAATTCAATTCTGAATTAATCAATTCTGAAAATTACACTGCTGTCTAAATAGAACTTATTCCAATACAGCAAACGTTATAGGAATAATGTTCACTGTCACCCATGATATTTACCTACTATAACTAATGCTTACATACATGTTGAGACAGAAGCATTGACTGAGGGGAATTATTCCACAAATTTCAAGCCTCAGACCTTGTATCAAGCTCTAAAACAAACTCAGTTAAAGTCCTCTCCTGGAACTGCAAAGTTTCCCAATCTCATTAATGCAACTGTGACTGTGATATGTCACACTTGAGAAATATAGTGCATATTGATGCAAAGATTTAGGTCCAACACTCATTAAAAGCAGGATGGTAACATTAAATAGTTGGCAGTGAAACCAGGAAATCCACAACTTGTGATATTCATAAAGTTAGCAATAGATTTGGATTATTTTCTGATTCTCTTAGGCCATTGGTTAATTAAATACCATCATCACAAAATAACTGCTTGGACATAGACCTCAAAATAATACAAAACTTGTTATACTGAATGTATTGGAAAGAAGATATGTATGTAATTTTAGAAACTTTAGATGAAGCTGAGATATTCTGTTAAGGGGAGGGGAGGTCCCTTTCTTTTGATCAAAATAATAATAAAAAAATATGACTAAAAGTAAGCTCAGTGTTAATACTGCTTCCAAAATGCTGGTGAATGTTAATAAAATAGGAGCTTGTGTGAGAGCTGGAACAATTGCGTGTGCTTTGGGTGATGTTTACATTGAATGTACATCAAACAATTTGCAAACTCAGTTCATTAAGCAGTGATAATTAAATCATCATTAATTCATGCATGTAAAAATGTTGTTGTCAAGTTAAGGCTTTCTGCTTAAATATAGTGGTTTCAGATTAGTTTCTCAGCCTTTGCCTTGCAATGTAAAGTGATATTAACACAAAAATCTGAAAATCAAAGTTTTTTATGTTAACTAGCTTTCCCACACAGTTGATTGATTGTATTCAAGATATTTCAGCCTCCAGACAGTGACATAGGGTAAATCATATTTTGTTCCATTTGCCTCTAGGGTTAATAATATTTCAAAACAAGTATGATGAAATAAAGTGCTTGTTCTGGATATAAATATTGTTCAGAAAGGAAAACGACAAATTTAGCTTTTCTTTATCATTTGTTTCAGCGTTCACAGGTTATAGAACCTGGCATTACAGATCAGTGAGTATTAATTATAATTCCCATGGACCTATATGGGAGATGTGAATGCACCTCATCTTACAGAATGAGGGTGTGCTCGTTTAAAACTCAGCTAGAAAATTAAGCCCATTCAAGCTGCTCCCTTGTTCCCCTGCCCCTTTCAATAATGGAGGAACACCAGAAGAGATTATATGTTTGAATCACAATTAACTGAAAAATTACAATAACCACAACAATGTTAATCAAAGAATGCACAAAAGATACAGAGAGTTTTACCCACAAAAGCGTATTCACCACTGAACAAACAAAAACACCTCCCAAAGACAGTGCCTGGCAGTGTTTCCCAGACAAAGGCAAAATGGCAACTGGCCCTGGGCTGGGGCCACACCATCTTCAGAAAAACAGGGCTGAAATTTTTCTGTGCTGTACTTGTTCTTCAAGGAGATTATAATCATGTTGCTTTGTTAATTTGATACTTCTTTTTAGAATTTTAAATGTGAAAATAATGTAAAAAAAAAATTCCAGACTGTTATTATTTCACACATATTTCAGAAAATACAATATTTGAGGCTGTGATGGTGCTCCTTGTCATCACTTTGTCTCTAGTCACTGGTGGTTTTTTGTTTTGCTTTCCTGTTTTCTTGGTTTGAATCATTTAATCTATTTACAGTTTCCTCTTTCTCATTTTTTCCCAAACAGTCTGTGAGTCCACATATTTAATTTCTGGATCAATTCATATATAATATTTCTTCAAGTATGGAATTTAAATATTTACCCTCCAGTAATTGGAGGCTGGCCTTCCATATTTCATTGGTGTTCTCTTCATTTATGATGGGCAAATACTGGTAACTGCTTTCTGAGTTATGCCTCTGTAAATACTTGACAACAAATTATGGGGCGAATCAGAAATTCTGCATGTCAAACCAGAATTTTTTTTAAATTAGGACACAGCTATTATGATGTAGGTAAAAAGAAGTAATTTATCTTTGACATCGGGGACATGAATGAGTTCTGCCTTTATTTCATTATAACAATACCTTTTATTGTAAAATGACACCCACTGTTATATTAGTAGTTCAATTCACTGCTGTAAATATTAAAGTGGATCTATTTATAGAATTGCCATGAATTACTTATTTATATCAGCATTTAATTTTAAGCAAATGAGCAGCCCTTCAGCAACAAACATGAATATTTATACAATTAAATGAAGTATCAGTTTTAAGTGTTTCATTGCACAAAACAAGTTCTCAACACTACAAAAGATCTCACCCAAATATACTACAGATATACTCACAAAGTACAATGGACACACCTCAACCAACTCAGCAGTACACAACATGAATTTTACATTTGCACTGCTCTCCCTAGACTTCATTTGTGACTGTCAGTCAGTCAGTCAGTCTGAGAGAGAGAAATGGTCTCTTTCAGAGTATTATCCATTTGACCTAATTTAGGCATCTATTTTAGGGCAAGATGAATTGTCTTACACAAGTAGCTGTTTTTCTCCATTGACGGGAAAGACTGTGGTGATTAATATACACGGTAGTTGTCTACATTTGGTCACAACACCACCCAGCATATCTCTGTTACAAAGTGAAGTGTCATGCAAGAGGCTGAGAGTAGCTCCAGATGAGCTCGTTCATATCATGCATAATACAAGTAGCACAGTTAAAGAAGTAGTGTCTATTAGCTGGACCATGCAATAACACTCTAACATGGCTACATGATCTCAAAAACCTGAAGCTTTTATATTCAGAACAAGCATAATAATTTTCAAAACAATTATGCAATGTAAAACTACTCACATAGTATCATACCTCATCATGAAAATAAGCATGAAAAAAAGGTAAGTTATAAAGAAATGGTTCATTTTCCTATAATATTTGGGGGGAAACATGAAAGAAACAAAAAGGCATTTAAAGCATATTCATTCTGATATAGGATGTAGCCCTGTATTTCCATGAAATTTCTCTTACTTAAATCCAATTTGTCTAAGTATAGTTTAGGTTTCTGTTTCAAACTTTTATTTATGAAGGTGTGTGATTTTGTTCTGCTTGTATATTAGTATAAGCAAAGATGTATGATCAAAGCAAAGGGTAACATCAACATAACTTGCTTTTAAGGAAACATGCAACTATATTATTTTACTGTTATTTCACAGATATTTTCTTATTTTTCCTATTTCAGATGTAGTTCCATGAAGTATTTACTCAAAAAGAGATATACAAGAAAATAAGAAAAATAAGACTAATATAGTAATATTTCTTCTGTCTTCATTGTTAATAATATTTGAAAGACCCTTCAAAATCTGAATTTGGGACAAATGCTAGTTAAAAGACTAAACCTCTATTTCTGTCCTTATTTAAATTACAGATCATTTCACTGAAGGCATAGGAACTATTCTATATAAACAATGGAGTAACTAATAGTGTTGTCAAAGGTTTCAAAGCTATGGATTTTTTCCACACTTAGTAAAAGTATTACTTCAAAGTTGTGAAAATAATGTTGACTCCTTTGGGATCTATTATGATGAAAAGTTCTTGATGTGAATTGTGGAGGGCAAGCATGACAAGCTCCTTTAGAAAAAATTCTACATCATCCCTCCTAAGCTGCTCTGAGAAAATTCAGCTGGCACTTATCTCTATGGAATGACTTGACATTAGATATGACCAGAAAAAATTGTAGAAGGAGCAGATTCTTTTTCTATTTGCAATTTTCTGAAAATTGATAGCTTCCTTTTAAAACAGAATGTAATAAATTGGCTATCTTCTGCCAAATTTAATTCAATTAATAGAACATAGCCTCCTGCTGATTACGTTAAGATTATTAATGTCTTAAGGGTAAT
Organism: Callaeas wilsoni; assembly: GCA_013398955.1. Lineage (NCBI taxonomy): Eukaryota > Metazoa > Chordata > Aves > Passeriformes > Callaeidae > Callaeas > Callaeas wilsoni. Next base: position 240,451 of record VWPU01015057.1, read on the forward strand.
GAGTCCTACCTTTAGTACCAGCTAGTTACTGATACATAATCCATTTCACCTGAACCTGCTCAATGGGGTTTATAAAACATCATGACAAAGATGTCAAAGGCATTAAAGTTTACCCATCATTCTTCAAAGAACCACTTGAGACACTAATATCCCTGTCTCTGAAGAGGAATCTTGAAGCTTTTTTCCTTCGTCCTGTACTCCAAAAGTTATTACATTTGTCTGAAGGAAAGTCACAATGGGTGATCCTATTACAGTAGTTTCCTAAATCAAGAACCCACTATACTGAGGATGACCCTTCAAATCCAAACATAATTCAGAATTTTAAGACAGTTTATAACTGGAGTTTTAAAGTGGCTTTTTACTATTTTTTTAAATGTAAGAAAAAAAAAAATTGCAAAGCTAGTAATAATCTCTTCTAGGTCAACATTCTGTTTAGTCTATTAAACCCTGGTCAAGGCTCAGAGCTCCATGCTTTTTGAAGCAATACTTAAAGCCACTTTAAATAGAACTGCTTTCTCTAAGGCTTGTCATTGCAGTATGTGGTTTTAGACAGAAAAGATTTCTGACATTTTATTATTCTTTCCCTCATCTTTCTTTGGTCAATATTCTTTCTCTGTCAAAGTAATTTTCGTCTCATCAGTCTGCTTTTGTCACCACTTTAACAGTAATTTTTGTGTGTCTTATAAATTGTGTGTTTCATTTTATCGCATGTATAAAATATAAAATTCCACGATTGCAATAAATTCTAATAATTTATGGAGGAATCTGAATGATGTCAGTAAGCAAAAGATTGACTTTGCTACAGGCTTTATAAATTATGCAGAAGAACTTTACAATTCCTGTAGGACCTACTACAATCCTTCAAGATGTTTTAAGGGTTTGCTGAGATAAAAATAAAATATGAAGGCGGGAGTTCCTTTGCTCCCAGCATTCATAGTGATCATATTTAGTAATACCTACTTCTGAGATAGATTTGGAAAAAAAAAGACAAACACAGCTAAATGGGTACCAACTCTTGTTGTCTATTCATAATTAATAAAAAAATCTTTCCAAGCATTTGTATTTTTGAAAGAATTTAAGGTGTCTAAACATAGGTGCCTATTACCATTTTGAGGTTTCATAGATATCTGTATTTTGTTGACAGATGCAGGATTTAATAGATTGCAAAATTGCACTGAAGAACAATATTGTCCTGCATTGCCTAAGATCACTGATGCTTAGGCAACTGAAACTTGCACATTTCTTCAATAAATTCAAAACTATTTTAATTATTTTTTTCAAAGCATACTTTGAGGTTCTGAAATTTATAGCACAATGCTCTGTCATCTTTTTACTTTTGGGGGGGTTTGTTTTTGGTTTTTTTGGGGGTTTTTTGGGTTTTTTTGTAAGTAAGATACTTATACTTGTGGAATAATCACAAATCACAGAATCACAGAATGGATAATGCCAGAACAAAATTCTGGAGATCATCTAGTGCAAACACTCTGCTCACTCAAGGTCACCTAGAGCAGGTTGCCTAGGGCCATGCCCAGGCAGGATTTGAAGACCTCCAAGTATAATGACCCCAAATCTTTCTGAGCTACTTTTTGCAGAAGCAGTTCATTTTAAGCCACTTCTTGAAGCAAAAAACCTTTTTTCTTATGAGGTCCTGTATCTAGATATTTTGAAGAGGAGTCTAGTCCAATCTTCTTTACACTTTCCCTTCCAGTACTTATGCAAACTAATAAGATCAAACCCTGAGCCGTGTCTTCTCCAGACTGAACAATCCCTCTGTCTGTCCTTGTATGAAAGATGCTCAAATTTCTTAATTGTCTTTGTGACCCTTTGCTGAACTAACTGCAGCAGTTCCATGCCTCTTCTGTGCTGGAGAGGTCAGAAAAGGACACAGAAGTCCAGATGTCTTTCACTAGTTCTAAGTAGAGGGGAGAAAATAACTTTCTTTACTTTCTGGTAATACTCTTCCTGGTAGAACCAAGGAGGCTTTTGACCTTTCTTTCTGCAAGGACACAGAAGGTGACCTTCAGCAAAGGTGACCTCTGCTGGATCCTGGTCAGCTTGTTGTCCACCAAGACCGTCAGGTCCTTCTCTTTAGAGTTGCTTCTAGCCAGACAGCCGTGAGAATATGCTGGTGCATGGGGGTTATTCCTGACCTGCTGCAGGAATTTGCAATTCCCTTTTATGTACTTAATGAGGTTGCTACTGGCCAATTTCTCCAACTTGTTGAATCCCTCAGAAGCTCAGCATAACCATCTAGTGTATCAAGCACTCTTCCTGTCCTTATGTCATCTGGAGTGCTGAGCATGCACTCAATCCCAACATTCAGTCCCTAAAGAAAATATTATGTGATACAGACCCCACTATTGACATCTGGGTTATACATCTAAAGCACATGGTTGTGAGCCTGTTTTTTGCCTTGTTCTCTCCCATCTGGATCCTCAACAGAACCACCTCATGGTAACTGCAATCAAACCTGCCTCCAAACTTCATATCCCCAACCATGTCTTCTTTCTTTGCGAGTATGAAGTCCAGCAGCCCAGACTCCCCTCGCTGGCTCTCTGCATCAGGAAGTTATAACAAATGCACTCAAGAAACCTCCTTGATTGCTTGTGCCCTTCTATGTTTTCTCTGCAGCTGATATCGAGCTGGCTCAATTTCCAAATAAAATCAGGCCTACAAACATGAGACTGTTTCTTATGCTACTTTGGGTTCAGTCTCAATGTTTCATTGAGCAAAGCTCCCCACCCTGCTTCCAGGGCACTAAACCTCTTCTACAGCTGCAAATCTACAAGTGGAGCAGCTTCTGATATTAAGCCACCAGCTTCTAGCCGTTACCATGATAGGCAAGTCCATTTCCCAGCCCCAAAAGGACAGACTCTACTACAGCTCATTCAGCAGAGCTGGGAGTTTAGACTCCTCCTGTAATTGCAGGGTCTCAGAGAAGGTCCTACTGATTTCTTTCTGGTGATCTCTTGTGTTGTACAGGCTGCTGAAGTTCTTCTGTAACTCCTTCATTTGATGACACAGGTGGTCCTCCAGCTAACACCTGAAGGCGACAAACCCACCTCCTGCTGTTCTATCCGGGCCTTGTGGTACAACACCACTACTGCTGAGTTGTTTTATGCTGTCGTCAGCAGAGCTGCTGGCTGCCTTTTCTGCACTCTCCTGCAAAATCTGGTGTGAAAAATGCCTTGGTTACCTGCACTCTATTAAAGACTTAGGGTTTCAAAGGTTTCAATTTTCAAAAAAAAAAAAAAAGCAGAGACAGCTTGGTGCTACTGTGACATGTCTTTTTCTAAGACAACTAGGTGCTTGCTCTCTGCTTATGAGTTTGGGAATACTTTCTGGATCACAGATTTGTGAGGGAGGTAAATCTTTAACCTTTATTTGCTCTGATCTTACTTTGGTACTCTTAAGTCTCAGACATATTAAATACAAGGTGAGAAAGCATATTTGCAAGCAGAGGTTCCCACTTAGCTTACCACATACATCTAGCATGTGTCTGTGTTGCCACAAAAGGGATTTTCCGTTCTTCCTTTCTATTTCCATCTGTTAGTTCTCAATATCAGTACTGACATCTATAGGACTGCAAAATTAATCAGATAATAGAACTCAGTGGAATATATTTTATTTTTTTCTCCCAGTGGAATAAGAGCAACTAGAAACAAAGAAAGACTACAGAGGGGTGTGCAGGCCTAAGTATTTTAACGATGGCCTTGGCTTATGTCACAGAAATAATGTAACTATAGTCCAAGTAAGCAGATTTTTCCCCTTTTTCTTCAAAGTCATACTTTTCAACTCATGTTGCCTGAACAGCAGTATAAAGATCAGACACAAGTGACAACCTATTGAGAAGTCATAGACAATTTATGTGAGAAATTCACTGGCCATTTTAAATCTCTCTGTCATTTAAAGTTCCCAGTGCGACCTAAGAGGCACAATTGAATTTGGGGTAAATATTAATGGAATGACGAATTGTAAAGTAGTGTCGTGTTATCACCAAAGCTGATCTCAGACTATCACAGAACTTTATTTAGTGCAGAATGGCTTGATCCATGTCATGTCTCCTATACTGAATATTCCTTAGACTTTTGTTTTCATCCCAGTCTTTCTTCCTCCAATATCATGGAGGATTAGAGCACTCAGCACTAGCAGGAATTGAGATAGACTTCACAGAGTGTGTTGTTTGTTCTCCATCTTCCCTCTTCTCAGCTTTCTATAAATGTCAAGATGCATGTATTGATTTGTTCATTTTCTTCTTTTGAAGTTTGGAATCATATCCATACAGGAATCAAGTAAAGCCTGTTGCATTTCAGTGACATAAGAGGAGAAGACACGTTCCAACATTGTTTGGCTGATGTGAAGAAAATAGAGGGAATTTAAATGCTAAACAGATATAACAATACCTAAGGAAATAGTATAAAACATTTACTTTTGAGAAAATAAATCCATTTAAGAAATGAGTGAATAATTTTGCAACACAAAGAGATAGAGAGCAATGCTGGGTTGTTTGGAGGATCACTTGAGCTCAATTCCATGTCCTACTTTTCTAAAAAGAGGCTAGGCAGAAGTCCATTCAAAAAAATACACCAAAATTATATAGATCTCAAACTATGAAAATGAGAATATGCTCCAAATGCAGTTTTTTTGGTATAGGATACATATTTGATAGTGCCAGAACATTCAGAGTAGCATGTGAAATTTCCACATTTGTTAAAATGTTTTTAGATTTGTGCTTAATTCTTGTCTAGCTAAAAAAAACACTACTTAAATTGTCCCTAACAAACAAAGGTTTTCTTAGAAGTATAAACCTTGTCTGCCACATTTATATTCGTTTATTTATGTAAATTCAACAGGACAAAAAGAATTCATTTGCAAAGTATACATACTGGTTCACTTGCTGTCTTTGAACTAAAATGTAGGATCCACATTATTTCAGTTAGAATAAATGAAATCCCACGATGAACACTTCTGAAATTCTCATTCTTGCAATAGAAGGCACATTTTTAAGGTGCCTATCATAATGGGCGTGTATTATACCTGAAACTCACTGATCGGCATTACTGAATAAAATGCATGCTGATTATTTCTGCTAATTAACTCATTCCCTTTAACACCTGTTGAGAACATGCAGTGAAATGTTCCAAGCTAACAAAACTCTCAAGCTGCATTTTCCATCTGCTTATCACTGTCTTCCAAAGGACAGCTATTTTTTATTCTGCTAGAGTATCTGAGAATCCAGGGTTTTTTCCTGCTTGTTAGAGATTGCACTTTAGAGGAGGATTTTAAGAAGTGAAGACTACACTCATGGGACTACGTTACTGTCAGGCCAAGTAAACTAAGGATTGGTATTGAATGGCATTGGCAGGACAGAGGGATCAAGGATAAGTCACAAAATGCTGAGCTGTTAGTAGTGGGAAACAGTTAGCTTGGAGAAAACCTGGCGTTTTTTTTTTCAACCGTAATTTCTCTGTACTTCACATTAAATCTCTAAGGTTTTACCTGTCCATAGAGACAACTGATCATTCATCAGGGAAGAAAGATTCACTGCATGAAGTCCCATGGAACACTGTTTTTTTCCTCTGTTGATCTCCAATATCTAAAACAAAAGTCACTTCTAGTTTGTCCAATTGTGGTCAGTGTAAATAAAAATGTAATGGATATAAAAGAAATATATGTGCCAGTATTGATTTGTATTTGACTATACTTCATGCTTAGCTCTTCTTAACACAATTTACAAGCACATTTAAATGAGATTCTTCTGTTGAGTTTGCACTGTTGTTCAGCAAAAATGGCTATTACTTGCATTATTTTGAATTTTCTGCATTGTGGTTGGGTTGTGCAAGGGCTGAGCAAATGCTGATGATTCTATGTGATGATTCCCCCAGAATTTTTTAGGAGGTTTTGATAAATCTGTCCCCTACAAAGCTACACTGTAAATACAATAATTTAGTTTTGAACATTCCCCACACCAGGCCCTAATTACACAAGTGCTTAAAAAGTGTTATTTTTGAACTATGTTGATGTACTAGAACCAAAATTATTAGAATGATTCCATATTATGGAAAAGCTCTAGCTTTGATATTAAAGACAACTTATTTTTTCAGGATATGCCTAAACCTGTTGATATTAAATTAATTTGAAGGGTATATGTGTGGGTTTTAGTAAAAAAAATAAAGGAAAAAAGGAGAAAGAAAAGCCATCGAAATAGCCATCAACAGTATCTTCAGATAAGAAATATGATGAAAATCATAAATAATCACAAGTGGAGCAGTAAATCTCTGAAAATTAACTGACTTTGTTGCAAATATCAGACAAATTAAAAGCTCAGACTGACATCCACAAATATATCCCCTTGCACCTTGCACTATTTCCCTATATTTTTCACACTGCTTATCTCAGCTTTTATTTCTGAGGAGATATACAAAATATGTTCATGTAGATGTGAACCTAGGTCTGTAAATCTGAGAAAATTTTTCATTCAATAGAGAAAGAAGTTTTTCAAATCTGAATGGAACACACACCATTGGGCAATCTCTTTTTCACATGGTACTGTAACTTCTGGAATTACATAAGTAAGTCATACTCATCTCTAAGGAAATTTATATTTAGACATTAGTTTAAAGGAATGTAGTGGGTTGGCCTCAGCTGGCTGCCAGGTGCCTACCAAGCAATTCCATCACTTTCCCTCCACCAGCAGGACAGATGGGGGAAAATAGGACAAAAAGCCCACAGGCTGAGGTGAGGGCAGGGAGATGGCTTACCATTAACTATCATGGAAAAATAGACTCAACTAGTGAAATTCAGTTCCATTTATTGCCATTTAACTGTAACAGAATTGGATAGTGATAAACAGGAAAAAAACTAAAAACAGTTTTCCCTCTCCCCTCCCTTCTTAGGCTTAATTTCATTCTCAAATCTTCTGTTTCCCTCCACCCCAGGGAGAGCATAGAAATGGAAAACAGGGGATGTGTTCAGTTCATAATACTTCATTTCTGCTGATTCTTCCTCCTCATGCTCTTCTCCTGCTCTGATCTAGCTCCTACAGAGCCTTTTTCCTTTCTTCTACCCCGACCTTGATATACGAAGAGCTGTTTCTCTAACATTTTCTCACATCTCTCTCCCAGCTGCTGTGAATCACTTTTTACTTTTTAAAAAATGTGTTATCTCAGAGGCATTACTGATGTTGCTGGTTGGCTCAGCTTTGTCTAGCAGTGGGTCTGCCTTGTAGCTGGCTGGAACTGGCTGACATGGCAACAGCTTCTGGCAGTTTCTGACAGGAGTCACCTCTATATTACAAACACTTCCTGCTAGCAAAACCTTGCCATGTAAACCCAGCACAAGGTATTTATCCTGACAAAAAATTTGCCTTCCCTCAGGATGAAAAACTCATAGCTGGATTAAAAGATTATATTCCAAATATTGTTGATTAATGCATTAAAATGGCTGAAACATTTATATGTGAAGTAATAACATGGCCACAATAGGGTTATATAAAGAAATAGCTCCAGGGGATTGCTTCTGTCCTGAGCTGCAGGAATGATTTTTACAAGTGTCGATTTCTGTATGTCAGTGTTTCTTCTTTTTTGATTACATGGAAACATTATCCAGTGTAGACAGCTATCCCATGTATCCTACCTGGGGTCTTGGAGAAAGTCAGTCACATAGCATGTAATGTTACAGAGTTTAACAAAGAAGGTCTCCTTCACTCTGATGTTGGTAAATAGGTATTACCAGCCTGAACACAATCCATTCTCCTGAATGCCCTTATAGAACAATAGGGTAATTCAATAGCTCTCATAACCCAGAAGGCGCTTGAGAAGGCTACTAGACCAGCCTCCTGCTCAGTGCAAAGTCACCTATGAGGTCAGACCACGTTGTGCAAGGTTTTATCCTTTCAGGTCTTTGTAAGAATATGCAGGAGAGGTTGTCTGCTCCCCAAAGATTATCTGATTAAAGACCTTGTCAAATGTGATCGTAAAGAAAAGGAGAAGGCAACACACAGAAAACATATAGATACACAAGCCTTACAGACAAACAATGATGGAGACAATGGCAAGAAACAAACCTTTTCAGTCACAGTACTTGACAGGCTATTAAAAACTTCAGCCACAGGTCTGGAGAGGATCACCTCCACTTTGTAGCTAGAAAGTGGGAACTAAAGACACACAAGGAATTGGTATACTACAGTGAAATTACTAAGTCTGTGCAAACTAATAAAGAAATGTGCAGCGGAAGGTAACTGTTAAGGAGCAAAGAGGGAACAGACAGTAAAATGTATTCACATGTAAAGTGGGGACAGTCAGTACATTTCTCTGGCTGAGCTTTGCACGTGATCAGCACAGTCTGTCCTGACCTATTTAATCCTAACTGTTTCTGCACAATCTCACACCATATTCTGCATGTGTGTGAGTGCTGCAAGGAGTAAGTGCCAGCTACAGGGATCCGGTTGGGGTCAAGAGGAGTGGCCAGTGCTGGCTCATAGTATCTGCCTTGAGGTAAATGGGGGTCAGCCTTCAGACACTGGGGTGGGAATGTGCCTCTGTTACTTACATAACTGAGTTATGGTTAATGGACTAAGGGGGAAACTAAACAAACCTTAAACGTCTTATTAGATATTATTTTCTTCATGGCAGAACTCATTTAATGTTTAGTCTTCATGCTTTTCTGTTACTGACTAGACACTTGAAGAAAAATGGAAGGAAGATTTTAAGTTAACAGTCAAATTCAGTATTTTGACACATTCTTTATTTCCATGGGGTCTGCAGTTTTATAAAGGTCACCACACAGGAAACAGAAGTCCAGTTTAAGTTGCTCTTTTTTTCCTTCCTCTTTTATTCTCTTTATGAAAACCTGATTTTTGGCTAGAGTTGCCAGTGATTAATAATTCTATGTGACTATACATGTAATTTCTATGTAATGACACACTATAATGCAAAAATAAATAAACGAATTAAAAATACCCCTCCTTATTGTGCAATGTAAATTTAAAATAAAATAGTAAAACATTTATTAAATTTATCTTAATTTAAAAAAAAAAAAAAACATAACAATGAACAAATAATTTAAAGAGCAGAAGTAGTCATTATAGTATTTGCTTTTGGATCCTCCTACACAAAATCTTCCTCTGGCTGATGTTTGCATAGCATAAATGTATTGGGAAAATTATATTACATTTGTCAACTTTGTCAAACTTATTTTTATATACAGAATGTGTCTAGTAAACTAAATAACAGTTTTGTTCACATTTAAACAACTAACATTTGAACTTAAATTTTAATCCAGCCAATATCAGATATCAAAGAGAAACAGATAATTATTGGGTAGCAGTGAAATGCATGTTTTCTAGCCTTTTCTTTCTCTTCTTGTCTGAACAACCCTGTTGTAGTTTGAGGTTCTCAAAATGCTTTGACACATTGCTTTTTGATTGATAAACAGTATTTGAAACCTGTGAAGAAAATTAAGAATATCATATCAAGTAGCTTTTTTTTATGACAATGACATTTTATATTTATTACAGTATTTTTGTCATTCATCTCTTCTTATCTCTCCCTCTCAATCCATTAATGCATGAATGCTTGAACAGTATATAGAAATTGTATAGAGTTTAAGAAATTAAATGTTACATATAAGTACCTTACTACTATCATATTATATTTGTGCATTTGTATTGACTTTTTTTCATCTTTCTCTCACTATGTATATTGGTATCTCACAATGTATTGATTCAAACAATAGCCCTTTTTTGAGGAGTCTAACTCATAACTAATGTACTGTTAAATTAATGGTTTAGTACCAATAAATTAATTTGTTCAAAGGGTACACTATAAGTAGTTGACAATCAGAAAAGACACTTCTTAAAAGCACATATTAAATGTTTTTTCCCGTATGTGTTTACCAGTATGTCATGTACTTCAGTCTGCAAATGAATACCAATGATTCACTTCAAAGTTAAATATTTAGCTGTTAATTTCCAGCAGTTCAAACAAAAAAGAGCAAATCCAGGAGTATGAACAAACTAACACTGCAGAACCGTTTGAAACTTTGGATTTTTTCCCTATGCTGGAAATGGAATGTGACACTTCTTATGGTATCTGTATCCAAAACAATATTTAAGCATAGTAACTAAATTATTCATTTTCATATTTTTCCTTTGGGCAACATCTAACTATGAAGAGTATAAAAATTTTACTAAAGATTCTAGAAGTGATTGGAAAAATTGCTGATTAATGGTTCTCTGGATTTTTACACAAATGACTTGTGTACTCAATAGTTTTTATTCTAACCACTGTATTTAATACAATTTTAAAATACTATAATATAATAATCCAAGAAAAACTTTGAAAGTCTGAGTTATTAGAAGAAGCAGCACAACAGCTTCTTGTTACTAAAGTACTCTGAGAAAAAAAATACTTGGGAATGCACAAATAGGCAAAAATTTCACAAAACACTGCTGCATAAAGATGCACTTTCTAAAAATATAAATAAAAATATTAATGTTTATGAAAGCATAGACATGTCTATTATTACACAAGAACATTGCTCACTTGCATGACCAAAACTAAAATTTCCTTTTGAATACTATGCTCCTTTGTTATTACTCAAGTTCTAGACATCTTCAAGAATATAATTTTAGAGCATTTATCTAAAACTTCACCACGGGTTTGAGCACATGTTCATTTATTTAAACAAACCTTTATTGAGTACATACTGCTCAAATGTTGCCTGTACCTTTATGGGCATTACTTCATAACTTGAGTTTAGATTCTCCATCGATTTTCCTCAGTTACTGCAAGTCAATTTCTAAAAAGAGTAAAATGATTTTCACTTAGTCTACTGATGTAATTTATTGAACAATAAAATAAAAATTGTTAGAATTGGACTTTTTTTCCCTCAAGTTTGATTGTGCTGTGGTCAGCTGAGGCATTTGTGTTAAAATACAGTCACCCTCTTTAATCCATGAAGAGAAACACTTTTACTCGGACAGTTCTACCGTCCTTGAGTAAGTTGAGTCTCCCACTCAAAAAGTCAGTCTGCTGAAAATTATATTGTGAACACCAGGGTCATGTTAGAATACTGTGTTCCATCAGGGGGAAAACAAATCAATTTTGTTTGTTTTCACACACCTTGCATCAAAAAGTTTGTATGGGTATTCTGAATAATGCAAATTTATATAAGATTAAAAGTTCAAGATATTTCAAAAAACAACTGCTAGTGACAGGCTTTGGTAATAAGCATGACTTTATTTTTTGAAGGACATCAAATTTAGCCCAGATATGCCTTGTAAATTCGTGTGAGCTAACAGAAACCTAATGTTTCAAGCTTGGGAGAGAAATGGAGGAAGAGTTTTTGTTTTAAGTGACTGAATTAACCTGCAATGTATGGTGATTAGACTTATAAACAGATCCAGCTTTTTCCCCAGTTTAGAAAGCACTTTACACAGGCATCTGGCAGGTCCCAGAAGAACCCATCCCAAGGAAAGGCAACAGGAGGATTAGTCCAGCTTGAGGGGCAAGATTGTCAGGCATGTAAGGAATACCAAATGCAGCTGTCAGTGTTAAAATGTTTCCTCTCCTGAGACATAACATACCTGTGGGACAGTATGCCTATGCCTTCCTTCAGGCACAGTCACTGCAGGACCAGTTGTTTGCTTTGAGAACTGTGGGATAACACTTCAAATTAAAGCAGAAAAGAGATGGCAGGCTAGACCCACCTCAAACTGTGGATGTACCTCTGTCCTTGCCCAGGAGCAGGAGCAGGAGCAGGAGGGAGTGTTACTTGTGAGTGCAGTGAAAGCACAGGCTACAAAGAGTGCAGTGAAAGCACAGGCTACAAAGAAGGCTATGTAAGAAGAATTCACAGCTTTTTGCAGCAGATTGTCACATGTAAGAAAGGTTCACAGAACTGGTAGCCCACAGTGAACTCTAGGCTTGTGGTAGATGGAGGCTTAGATGATGGGCACTACAGGCTCTTCTTTTTGCTCTTTTAGTTAATTGGTCAATTGGTCCACCCCAAAGAGGAATAAAGGGTACTGGAGCGTCTGTCATGTGAGGAGAGGCTGAGATGTGTGGGACTGTTCATTCTGGAGAACAGAAGGCGCGGAGAGATCTTATCAAAGGGGATGGAGATACAAGCAAGGCAGTGACAAATTCTTCTCAGTGGTCCAATGAGGACAAGAGGAAATGGTTATACTCTGAAATACACAAAATTCAATTTAACACACATAAAAACCAAACATTGTTTGGTTATTTTGAGGGTGTCAGATACAGAAACAGTTTGTACAGGAACTCAGTGAGGTGTTTATCCCTAGAGTAAATTTCAAAATCAAACTGACCACAGCCCTGAGCAATCTGGTCTAAACATTATGTATGAAACATGGCTGGGAATTCATCCAAAACTGTGACTGGTAATCAATCACATAATAATACTGAATAGACCTTTCAAAAGAAGAAATATTTGGATCATGAACTAAAATTTGGGATAATTTAGGTTGTAAAAGACCTTGTTCATTAAAGCTATAGCCAAACACAGAAAATTATCTCTTCTATGCCACCAAATGGAACAATAACTTCCTTTGTACAGCAAAGTTCTGTTGAGAAAATAGCATTTGCAAAATGATTTGAAGATGACGTTGAGAACAGTGGATTCTGTAGAAATAGTGCTAATATGAAATTGCAATATGGCATCTAGCATAGTATGATTCTCATATGTCTGAACTGGAGATTAACTATGTATGTATAATTTTTGCTTGGTCTTAATGCTTCTTTAGAGTACTTCAAGAAACACTGCAATTAAACAAATTTTACATTTTATTTTCCAGGCCCTGCTGGGGAACATAGAACAGTCTTTGTGTCCTTTCAAGTATTTGATGCATTTTAAAAATACATTACACATAGCAATTAAAAAAATTATTTTATAAAACAAATGTCATCTTGATATATATATATATGATTCATTAAATATTTTACTATCATTTTATTTTTACTAGCAAACTTATTTTACTTATTTTTAGTATATATGAAAAACATCTAAGCTCTTGTATAATTTAGACTTCAGAGGCCAAAGTAATGGAGCAATACAAGAAAAAAAAAAACAAGAAGTAGCTAACACGTGATATATAATGACAGTATGTGCTCTGCATGTTAAACAAGACAGTTGCAAATGTGTGTTGCTGTTATGTGTTATCTGCAGCGATATCTGCCTATTTAGCTGTAGATTTATTTTTCTGCTATCGGCAGTGGGTCAGCCACAATTTTGTCACTTGAGCTGTTTCTCATTAATAGCCTGAAACAGCAGATAAACTGTATTGATGGAATTTGCATGTGAAATATAACTGGGAGCTTGAGTAAAAATGAAAAGGAAGGTTGAAAAACGAGAACAATAGGCAGAATAGAAACAAAAAATTTTAAACCATAAACCCAAATTATAATTCCAAATAAAATCTGGCACCAAGGATAGATAAAATTCAGGAGAACACCACAAATCACTTAGTCTTGACCCTTTCAAAATGTGGGTAAGTACTTTAATGGGCTTATGTAATAGCATTATTCTCATTCTTAATTGAAAGCGCATTAAGAGGTACTTTGCTTGATTTTGGTGATTCCAGAAGTTGTAGAAATACCAATTGAAGCAGCAGTTTAAAAGTTACCTAGCCAGACAAGTTACACAAAAATAGCCTGATTGATTTAGATGTAAAGACAAAAGAAATGCTGCCAGTAATAAACCAGTGCTTCCCTCCCATCTTATCTTCAAGTAGAGCCTGCTCTCCAAGATATGCTTACTCATAGATGTCCCATTAACAAAATGTTGATAACGGGAAGGAATTCAAAATAGAAACCTTAAGAGCTAGAAACCCGGTAAACTGCTTTATAGACGTATAATGAAAAAAACTTACCTTAGGATTTAATCATTGTAATGAAGTGAACTGAGATTTTTTTTCATTGATTCCAGCATTTCATAGATCAAACCTTATGTACATATCTTTTAGGATATGACATGCTTTAAATACTGGAAAAATGCAAATTCTAAGAGAGGAGAAATAATTTTAAGAGAACAAAAAACTTCACACAATATTCACAGTGATGCTAAACACAGTATTACTTTAAAAAAGAAAAAATGTACATAGCATTCAAATCTTAATTTTTATTAGTTTTGAATTCAATCATAGAATCATAGAACGGTTTCAGCAGGAAGGGACGAATGAAGGTCATCCAGTACAACCTCCTTGCAACAAGAAGGGACAGGTTCAGCTAGATCAGGTTGCTCATATACTTGTCCAAGCTGATCTTGAATGTTTCCAGGAATGGAATTTTCTCCCACATTCCAAGACAGTTGTTTTGTCATCAATTGTTACAGACTACACCAATCTCTTCCCTAGCTGTTAAAGTCTAGAATCTCTACAGTAAAATATGTCACTTTGAACTCCATGAAATTACACTTACCTACAGCAGGTAAAGAACTAATCTTTTCCCTTTATTTTTGTGTTGTTTCTCTCATTGAACTGAGAAGGGTGGTAGCTCATTCTTTCAGCATTTTCTGACTTTGAAAAATATTTAGAACTCAGCAACATAAAAGGCACAGATGATTTCCTTATAAAAATACTCTCAGATAAAGAAGCATATGGAACAATATCAACTGAAACTATTTAGTTGAATTTTACTGAGCAATAAAAAACAAATTGTATGATCTGAAAACAATATGAACATTTGAGAATGTATAGCCATAGCCAGAAATCAGGGTTTTTTTGTTTTATTGGGGATTTTTTCCCCAGCTTTAGAACCTGTTGTGGTGAAGGAACCAACCGGGGGGCCACAGAGCCCAGAAACAGAGGTTTGGTGGGCTGGTACCAAGGAGTGAAACCCCCATTCTGTGAAGATGGCTTCTGCCTTTGAATTCCTAGGATTCCTGAGGGGTGGTTCTGTCTACAGTTGACAGACACCTCTTGTGTCCCCTAAGGGAAGGTGTCCTGACCTGTCCCACCCTTCTCCTCTTCCTATGGGTCCCTGTGGTGTCACCCCGCCCCCTTCCCTGCATCCTTTATAAAGCCCTGATTACTGTGCCTTGCCCTCTTCGGCATCTGGACCATTTGAGGGTGCTTCTACAATAAACCCTTGGATCACCGGCCGAGAGCCACCTCTGCTCATTCATTTCTGGCCGCGCCTGGGCTATCCAAAGCCCCGGGCACGCTAGGCTCCGTGTCCTCCACCGCACGGGCTGGGAGGCTGGCAAGCGAGGCACCGAGGTGCCCCGGGGCGTCCTTCCTTTGTGTGGGACACGCCTGGACCAAGCTGCTGCCATCTCAGCCCAGCCAGCGTGCCGGCGGCGCATTTAATATTAATATAAGAACGATTTAGGTATGGACTAGAATTTTTTCATAATTCTATTATGTCAGTGTCATTAAGCTTTGGCTAGATGTTTGTTTTAAAAACACTCAGAATGACAGCTAAAGAGCATGAAATAAAAGGTTTGATTTAGGGCTTTGTCCTGCCTTTTTTTCCTTTTTTTTTTCTTCCCCCTTTTCTACATGTTGGAGTGAGACATTTTGAAAGCTGTGAGTATGTACGGCGCAAAATCGCACTGTCATTTTTTTAAGGGAGTATTAAAGTGAGCGATATATCAGAAAGATTTCGAATTGGTTAAGTTAGAGAAAGGATAGATATTGAATATGCTCAGACTGAGGTTATTATATGTGATAAAAAAGCACACAATAAAAATGTAAAGAAATTCTAGAAGTGTGCAATCACTGACGGAGAGATGAATGAACTACAAAACTGAACAAGCCTACTGAGACATCTTTGAAAAAGAGCTGTTTGAAAGCAATTTTGTTTGCCTCCCATTTCTGACAAAGCAAAAACTGCACATTCACATGAAAGTGAAGGATCTGTTTTGGAACAGTAGCCTTCACTGTTCAGTCTATTTACATCCATTGCAGTAAAGTAAAAAGAGAACGCTCAGGAGGAAGAGAAGAAAGCATAAGTAAATAAATGCTTGACACAATGGTAGAAACCTGGTAAATTAGGATGGAAGAGGAATGTGAAATAAAAGCCATAAAAGTTGACAGAAATAAGAAATAATAAAAAAGACAGATAAGCAAGCATAGAACAGGGAAAAAAACAAGTTCAATTATTACTGAATCATAGAATGGTCTGAGTTAAAAGGAACCCTTAAAGATCATGCAGTTTAAACCCTCTGACAGTATTTTGCATTTGGCCTTGTCGAAGTTTATGAGCCTCATACAGACTGGACGCACTCCTCAAGCCTGTCATGGAATCATTCAATCACTTAGATTTGAAAAAAGATATAAGAAAATTTATCCGACCGTTAACCCAGCACTCCAGGTTCACCATTAAACCATGTCCCTAAGCATCACATCTACACACCTTTTAAATGCCTCCAGGCATGGTGACTCAACCTGGGCAGCCAGTTCCAGTGCTTTATAGACTGTCCGTGAAGAAAATTTTTCTTATATACAATTTAAACTTCCCCTGGCAAAGCATTAGGCTGTTTTATTTTGTCCTATCACTTGTTACTTGGCAACTTCAGGTAGTTGTAAACAGTAATAAAGTCTCCTCTCAGCCTCCTCTTCTCTAGGATGAACAACCAGAGCTCCCCCCGCCACTCCTCATAGGACTTGCTCTCTATACCCTTCACCAGCTCGGCTGCCCTTCTCTGGACTTGCTCCAGCACCTCAGTGTCTTTCTTGAAGTGAGGGGCCCAGAACTGGACACAACACTCGAGGTGTGGCCTCACCAGTGCTGAATACAGGGTACAATCACTGCCCTGCTGGCCACACTATTTCTGATCCAGGCCAGGATGCCATTGGCCTTCTCGAGCACCTGGGCACACTCCTGTTCAAGCAGCTGCTGATCAACACTTCCAGCACTTTTTCCACTGGGTAATTTTTTCAGTAACTCTGTCTCCAGTCTCTAGCACTGCATGGAGTTGTTCTGACCCAAGTGTAGGACCTGGCACCTGGCCTTGTTGAACCTCTTCAACACTGGCCTTTTCCCATTGATCCAGCCTGTTCAGATCCCTCTGCAGAGCCTTCCTACTCTCCAGCAGATCAACACTCCCACTCAACTTGGTGTTGTCTGCAAGCTGACTCAGGGTGCACTTGATTCCCAATCCCAGATCCTCAATAAAGTTATTAAACATGACTAGCCCCACAAGTGAGCCCTGGAGGTTGCCACCTGGAACAGACTGCCAACTGGATGTAACTCTATTCCCCACAACATTTTAAGTTCAGCCATCTACCCAGTTTTGCACCCAGTGAAGAATACACTTGTCCAAGCCATGAGAAGACAGTTTCTCCAGGAGAATGTTGTGAGAAACAACTTCAAAAGCTTTACTATAATCAAGAAATCTAGGTGGGACAATGTCCTTCTGGATGGCATCCCTTCCATCTAGTATATTAACTGCACCATTCAGCTTGGTGTTGCCTGCAGACTTGATGAGGGTTCACTGTATTCCACTCTATCATTAAAAAAGGCATGGGGAACAGTACCAGTCACGGTATGGCTCCTGAAAGACACTACTTGCAACTGCTGTCCGTTTCACAGAATTATACTGTCTTTCCAAGAGACGATGCAGAAGCCCCCTGAAAAGCACCTCCTTGAAGCCTTGGAGACTTGATTTTGGCAGAGAATTACACAGCAACTATTAATTTTCTGCTATTTCATTATCTTGCATTGTTCTAACAAAACTGTGGTGAATAAATTCCCTTATTTTGTTTGACAAAGCAAAAAATATTTTTCTGTGTTACTCAGAAGACAGAAATGAGGGGCTTTGCTGAGGTTCCAATACTGTTTTCTTGAGAAGGGCCAAGAGATTCTCTTTTTTGCTTCCTTTGCAAAACTGCCCTGTCAAATATTTCAAGTGGTTTGGTGGTTACTAAGTAGCGTGTCTGTCACTGACACCTACAAGACACCTATGTCTTAGTATGGGTAACAGCTGTATAACAGAGAATATCACATAGGAAAATATAAGAAGTGATTGTCATGCAAGCTGCAGTTATATCTCTGGTTGTGTACACATGTAAAAGTGAAAAAAAGGTCAGTGGTTTGTGTCCAAGATGAGTAAAAGTGATCGTCTCACATCTGTGTCTCTAAAGACTAGTCCCATCCATACAAATTTATTTTGAAGAAAGTGCTATTTTTCATCCGACCAAAAAGGAGGTGAGCTAATTTTGAACTGATTTAAGAATGAAGTATTTCAAATAATCCAAGTTGTTGAATGTTCTTAGTTGTGCAGACGTCCGTTCTTCTTTATATAGTAGTGTAAATGCATTTTTGGAGCCAAGTATCTGTTTTGATAGGTAACACTACGTTTTAACAGATCATCAACTGTAAGGGAAAGGTGATGGAGAAAGAAGAAACATTATGAATGAATAATTGAAAGAAGAGAAGGGGAAGAAGAAATCCAGAAGAAATATGTAGACTACTTTCTTTTTTACAGTTCTGGACATTAAAAAACATCTCTAACATAAATATTTTAAACTTTATAATTAATTTGAATATATAATTTTATCACTGTTTTTAGTATTTTTGTGTCAATCTAAATGGGAGAGCACTGTGAATACTGAAAGAACTATACAGATAAAATTAACTTGTATGCTATATAAAAAGTACAGCTGGGGAAGCAAAGCTTATCATAGCTGTAAGTATCGATAATGACATCTAATGTTTATAATTACAAAGACTAATGCTAGCCTTCTAACAATAATGAAATCCACTGCTCTACCAGACAATTCGCGAAACTCATCATTCCTTTACAGCTTACCTGCAGGCAACAGTTTTCTTTATTATAATGGTTAAGATTTAAGTGAGATTAGATAAAGGTCGAAACCACTCAAAATTTAATTATCTGCCTCAAATGTCACTGGTTTTAAAAGGATCAATGACCTTATCCCTTGTTGTATGTCATATATCATGCCATTTGGATAATCCCATCTAATTTTATGCAATCGGTTTATATGCTCGTTTTATTGAAAGAAGTTTCTTGAGTGAATTATTCTACTCCCTTATAATTTGAATTTCTCTCTGGCAGATGGCACAGGATGACAAGACAACAGCCACTGTCCAAAAATGGAAGGAAAAATGGGGACAAACACTGTGTTCACAAGCATTAAAATGTCTTAGCAATAAACACAGGCCTACAACAATGAAGTAGAATTAGGTAGGCTGATTGCTTTGCTTAGCTCCCCCATCTTTACTTCCCCTATGGGTAAAATTAATACTGAATTTTCTGTATTTGGAGGAAAAAATTGTTTCAAGCAAACTATTTTTTATAATTAAACTTTTTATTTTTTTACATGAGAGCTGATATATGCTTTCAGTCTTAATTTCACTATAATAATATTTTATGCTTGTATTGTATTTAAATATGTACCAATACATGCACATTTTTAATCGATTTCCCTGTATATTAGATTTTTTTTCAAGAAATACTTCAGCAACCACTGACTTTCAGTGAGGTAAATGAATATAAATAAGATAGTTTTATAAATCTGGATGATATAAAGGCTCTATAAGAGAAATATTTTGTAAAAGTGTCTACAATAAAGTCAAAGTGGAAGCAGAAAACTTTCAGTTACAGTATTAAAAGATGGGTGCATAATGCATAACCATGTAACCAAAATATAATGATCTAATTAGTTCTGTATTGAACGCTTAATACAAAACACGTCTGTAGAACTATTTCCATTAGTAAAAGAGATTGTCAGAGAAATGAGATGCACAACTGCCACGTGAATCCACTGAAAAAAAAAATGCTTATTTACCAAATAAGTATCTTTCTTTTTCTGATTAATCTCAGTTGCAGGCTGAACTGCATTCTGTGTTTTTGCGTTATTCTACCATACCCTCTATGATGGAGTTGTTTTCAGCGATATATGGAATTTATTTTTTTGTACTCAACATTGAGTTTGAATTGCTACTTTAATAAAAGCTGGGAGAAGAATCAGAAATGCATTTCTTCTCAGGATATCAGAGACAATTTAAAAAAAAACTCAAAATTTATAGGTTATAGGATGAAGATCCTATTTACAGTAACTTCTGATTCAGAGATTTTAGTGAATTTCACAGTAGTATATAAATAAGACTATAACTGATTCTGAAAACTGTTTTCCTATTTTTGTTTGAAATCCTCATCAAACCCACCATGATTTGGCATCTCCTACTTTGATTCACTACTGTAGTCACAGCCTTGTTCATTTAAATTAATTTAAGATAGCTTTAAGATAAACACTGGCAGTTAATTTACATAGAAAGCATTTTTAATGCTTTATTGTTAGCATGGCTCCTAACATCACTTTGTCCTGAAAAAACTGGTGCGCATCCAATCAGTTTTCAGATATGGCTCTGAGCTAAAGACAATTCCAGTGGGTGATTTACACTGGACACTCCTTTTGAGATGCTTGGAATCCCATGCCAGTAGGTACCAGTGGCAGAGAACGGTCCCGCGAGTCATTTGACTACTATAAATTTAGTTTTTAGTGTTATCACATTCCTCCATGCTGTGTCCTTCAGGCCAGCTCAGCACTCCTGTCGCTAGTTCCAAAAGCACGGGCTGCAGCATTGTCATGGTTTTCTCCTGAAGGTGTATACAGTGGGAAAGGCACAGTGCTGTACACAGATCTGGAATCTCATCAGTAGCTGGGGCAGTTGCACTGAAATTTCATGAGGGCGGTTTGTTTGGCGAGCTGGACATCTTAACAAGCAAAAGAGTGGCAAAGGACACTGGAGTGCAAGCTTTTTCTAAGGGCTTCTTCATATCCCTGCTGATGTCCTAAAAAATTATTGGACATTTTGTTACTAGATTTCAAGCTACCCTTGATAATCTAGATTCAGTGGCTACATTCATATAAAATGAGTATCAGATAGAAGCAGAAGGAGGAAGGGAAAAGTAACTAAAACAAGATAAAATAGGTGAGGACAAAAATATAGAAATTTTATAGAAGAGTATGTCAAGAGAGATGGTACAATAAAGAACATATAAAGTGAAATTAATCTTTTGCCACAATGAAATGAATAGAGATTTTACAGTAGACATCAGTAATTAAATGTTACTACTTGGACCACATCATTCCAGGTTATAGGAAAGGAGACTGCTGTGTATTCTTATTCCAGTATGAGGAACAAATTTTCATTCTTGCATTTGTGCTAATCTGTACATATGTGTGAGCAACACTAATGCATTTACTATGTAAAATAATATTTCATACAAAAAGAACAGTGTGGAGACCACAATAAGCTGTTAATAAATATAAACTGGTTTTTCTAATGTTGCAAATCAGAATAAATGGTTTGTATATCTTATGACATAATTTCAGGAGGATGACCCTTCCTTATTTTTCTGTGAATATGTTTCATTGCTTTAATCAAGGTACATTAACCTACCACAACCCCTAGCATTAAATTACCATATATGGCATATTTTTTTCCCACTCTGCAATTATATTGGGATTGTAAAATTACAGCAGAACATTTTGTGCATTACATGTGCAGGAAGAGGTACTTGCACAGATACAAACAGTTTCTACTGTATTGGAGCAGACCAATTAATCAAAATTCATTGTACCTTTTAATGCATAGTTTCACACTTCCAGACTCAATTAAATACCATGTCCACCCACACTAGGAGATAATTACAATTAACAAAATATAAATAAGAATATTAAGAGTGATTTTCTAAAATAAATAAATGCTAAACAACAATGTAATTTAATAGAATAGAATTTTCAGTTGGGAGGGACCTACAATAATCCAACTACCTGATCAATTCAGGACTGATAAAAAGTAAAAGCATATTATTAAAATCATTATCCAAATGGCTTTAAACCACAGATAGGCTTGGGTCATTGACCATGCTTGTAGGAAACGTGTTCCAGTGTTTGGCCCCCTTGGTAATGAAATATTTCTTTATGCCAAGACTAAAACTCTCTTGGTGCATCTTTGGACCACTCCAAAGTATTGTATCTCTGTATGCCAGGTAATACCATAAGCAAACAAACAAACAAGCAAATAAATGAGTAAATAAATATTTTATTCTCCCAAAGAAGATTATTTGAATTCTAAGCAAAAAAAAGATGAAGAAAAGCTTCCAAAACATGTACTGGTAAAATGAACTTCATCAGTGCAGAAAAAATGGGACCTAGTGAAATCCTTTCTAGCCTCCATATCATGCTTCTTTTTGTTTTGAAAGCTTACTGCTTCCTTGGCAGTAAGCTTTCAGAACAATATAACTTAGAGGCATATGACTTCTTTCTATATTCATATCTTTCTACCATGTCACAAAGAGAGCAGAATTTCAGCAAAGGAAATAAACACTACAGCTGGCAAATTACTCAAGTATCTCTAGGGGATTAAGAATGAAGTTACCGTATTCCTACAAAACTTATTTTAACATTTCATGCACTTCATTTACCTGACTTCAACATTTTCAGTATATAGCTCTGCTGCAAATCAGTTTTCCAAATATGACCTCCTTACCTACTACTGGGAGATGTGCAAATTTTAAACTGTTTTAAAGACTTCTTTTATAGAATCATAGAATTGTTAAGGTTGGAAAAGACGTTTAAGATCAATTCCAACCATTAACCTAGCACTGCCACATGTTCACTACTAAACCATGTCCCCAGGTTCCACTTCTACACATTTTTTAAGCACTTCAAGGATGATGATTCCACTACTTCCCTGGGCAGCCTGCTCCAATGCTTGATGCTACATAATCAGTAGCTACCATTATCTTTACCATTATTAGTCTCCTCACTAACTATGGAGGAGATATTAGATGCTAATGGCAATTAAAGCAGTAAAATAGAAAAAGACTGTCACTCTGACAAAATCAATAAATTTGAGATCCTAATTATTATTTATGCAACCCCATAGGGATATGCAATATGCAATAGGCAAATAAAAATGACAGCAGAATTGGCAATTCAAAAAATATGGACATAGAGAGCAGCAGATTATAATCTATTTTTCTAGGCACTGACAAAGGTCCTTAATCACCCAATTCTACATCTCCATGCCTTGCTCTCACTTTAAATTACAGACAGCTTGGTAGAAAAAATATCTAAAATCCAATCATTATAACACTAGGATTGGGGTTTAGGGGTGTTTTGTTTACTTAAATTTTTTCTTACATGTTCTGAAGAGTGTTTTGTATGCTCATCTTTCTCTTTGCAGTGATTCTCTTTATCTCCCTTGCTCTTTGGAGACGATGGCTCCAGGTGAGGAAGACCTTATTTAGAACAATGGTTTCAACCACTGAACTAAGGACTGAACTAGTTATAATATGTGCACATAAACACCTGGTAAATTCTGAAAACATTTCTGATGAAACTTAGTGATTCTCTTAGTATACTTGACTGGTCCTTTTATCTGCCTTTCTTGCTGGAAAGTTTGAAGAAGGAATCTGACAAAGCCATCATTAGACATTAAAAATGTCTCCATTTGATTCTTTGATCTTGGCTTTAACATGAGTTATGTATCACTTAAACTGAAGCTTGCCTTCATTAGGAAAGCAGTAACCCAAAGATCTGGGACTAGTCAAGCAAGAAAGAGTCAAAAGAGTGTCTTTAAGCTTTTATTTCCATTTTAGAACTAAAACCTTATTACTTAAAACTTACTAAATTTCTTTATTGAAGCTGCCTCTTGCTTAAAATAGATTGCATTACTGGGGAGAAATATCTATATATATGTTTATATTTCTCTGTATGCATATGTGTATGTGTGTACATATATAATGCAACTAATTTCATGGATACTTTTATTTACAAAATAAAAGCCAAAAAATAGTTTTAAAATCTTAAAAGTTTGAGATGGTTTTTGTTTTTGCAGGATGTAAAATTAACAACAGTAAGGTTTGGACTTGTACTATGCAAACTGGAAAAAATTGCGCAGTAATTGTTTTGGTAGATTCAAGTATGATCACTGACATGGGTAGTCATGCTGTTCTTTCAGAAAAGATGATGTATATTAAAGTATTTACCTTATTATAATTAGTGCAAAAAAGTAACTTTTCTATAACCTTTGCACAATAGATGAGTAATATCTATTGGTCTTGCAACTGGATTTGCAACTTTTGTTGTATAAGTTAACAACAATAATGGTACAAAAATATTTCACATTTTTGTCATAACAGAAGCTCCCATTTAATATAGTTGTGAGTAAGAGTATGAAAGCAAGTTAAACTGATAGCCCTTAAGAAGGACAAAACTCTACCATTGAATAATTCATAAACATTTTCTGAAAAGAAATACTAGCATTTGCTATTTTGCTTAGGCAGTGATTAATATGAGCTAGTTTAAGTATTGGATTTATCTTCAATTTCTTGTAAAATGCTGACACTATAAGACTATAAGAAACATTTGATCAGATATGGAGCTCAGAAAAGCTTAAGCTTGCTTTTTAAATGCTCAACTTGCCCTAGTTTTGGTCTGCTTTGTTTGTTCTCTAATTTTTTATCTGCATGTTTCTACCTAAAATTACACCAATCAACTTTTTACCAAAGAAACGTAGCATATTCTCACTCCCATAATTAATGCGACAAAGAAAAGTTGTATATCTGTATTGATTAGTTCTTGTTTCTCTTGTTAAGGCAGAGTTTTAAAGTAGTTATTTTCTTCATTTCTTTATAAATCTTTCTTCAAAGATTTATAAAATAACATTATTTAATTGTGGTTCCTAAAGAAAAGAGTTTCTTTTGAATAAGCAATTTAATATTTCAGCTCTCTTTATACTTCTGGGTTTACTAGACCACAGTATTTTTCAGATTTTGATTATTTATAAACTAGCAAATTAACACACCTTCCACCATTAGAAAAAACTTCTGAAAGTTTATGATCGCTAAATGCAGTTAGTATTTTCAAAAAATACTTCTGTGAGTACTTAAATAACAAATATAACAACACAAAACCCCCATGTCAAATAGCTTTTAACAAATCAGTCACGAGCTCCAACTCAGTGTGGAAAAATGGGTAACTTTCCTGAAAACACACACTCCAATATATATTTACATATTAATTTATGCTTTTGATTATGAACACTAACAATCAGTGGGAAGTAAATCATTGTCAGATGTATGAAAAGCTAAATCAAGTCACAATCAAATCTTATTTCTCAGAAAAAGAAATTAAAAATGCATGAAGTATGAATTCCTTAGTCAATGGTATCTACTTGTAAGAGTGCTGAATACAACTTTAAACCCTCCTTTTATTTAAGGTTTGACCACACAATATAAATTCTAGAAATACTACAATATAAAATATATTATCTAAATTCCAAAATAAACCTATGGAACACTAAAAAAAAAAAAACAAACCAAAACAAAAACCAAAAAAAAACCACATTATTTTTTTCATATTTTGCAATCAGCAAAATATTGCTAATCTCTGTTTTTTCTTTTTCAGTGTGAGCGACTGCATCTCCCCTTTCTTTTTTTTTACCTTGCCTTGCTTCACTTTATCTCGCATTTTTGTCTTCCCTTACCTCACCTCACCTCCGCTAATCTCTTCTGCCTCTAGAATCACTGATGTTTCCCATCAGAAGTTAATGAAGACTGTCAATCAAATTTGTATCAATCAATCTGTAGAGAGGTATACCAGAGTGCTTGTAAGTGGAGTTTTATGGGTTTGTAAAAGGGGCATCTTTGTTCTCTTTCTCTGCAACAAGGTTGTCCATGACTTAAACGGCTTTAAGCCTGGAAGCTTTCTAACCCATCTCTTGTGGCTCGAGCAGTCCATATCTGCAGTTGGACAGTAACATGTCATTAACAGTTTGGTCATATATAAGGACCTTCAATAAGTCATGAAACAATCTGATATGCTCCAGGAAACACAAATTTTATCTACTTGGTTTTGTGAAGAATGGACATACACACAAAAAAAAAAGGGGTAAAAGTTTGATGGAAATGTTTTCTTTTTCATTGCCCAAATAGGAGACTGTTTTGTTTTACTGTTTCCTCTTGACCTCTATTTCTAGGATCTTTTTGATCTTTTCCTTTGCTCACAATCTTTGTAAGTATTATCTTTGTTGCAACATGTGTTTAATGGGTCTCACCAGGATTCACTGTGAATTGTCTGTAGCACCACTGCTTTTCCTGTTTATGAGTCTATTAAAATCCTGCTCTAACATAACTGTTTAAGGATATATCAGCTCTGGAAAATCAGAAAGCAATGTGGTCAATCTACTGTCCGGTGTCTGTTACATGGACTGATGCATGGTCACAGTATCTTAACTAGCTTTTACTCTTTCAATAAGTAATCTACAAATTTCTGCGAATTACACTTTCATTTAAACAATCAGTGTGATAGAATTTTCATTTTTTGATGTTTTTGATGCTACTTATCTTGTCATTGCAGAAAATGGCTGTGGTGTGTTTTAAGGTTTTTTCTCTAATATTAAAATGTCAATTACTTATCCCTGCCTACAAGCAG
Organism: Callaeas wilsoni; assembly: GCA_013398955.1. Classification (NCBI taxonomy): domain Eukaryota; kingdom Metazoa; phylum Chordata; class Aves; order Passeriformes; family Callaeidae; genus Callaeas; species Callaeas wilsoni. Next base: position 266,885 of record VWPU01015057.1, read on the forward strand.
TTCTATATGGTTTTGAAAAATTAGAAACATCTGCTCACTGGGTCATAAGTGTTATAAAATTTGGCTGTTTAAAGCATCTGGTTCTCCACTCTCTTAGTAACACAAAAAAAAATTAACTGCAATAAATATGCTGCTCTCCAGAAGAAATTTCTTTAATTCATTAAGGAGTTCTCATGCTTATTTTGAAAATGCATAAATACAAATTGGAATAAGCTGAATGGCTGAAAGGCACAAAATTTATTTTAAAAATCAGGTTACCTTGTCTACGTGACTCTGGTTGCCTAAGGAACCATCAGAGACCTGGTAGAAATATGAATGTCTGGATTTGGAATTGGTGCCACTTCCTGTGTCTGTTCAGTATGTGCTGGCTTTTGCCTACATATTGTCATATCTTGTTTATTGTCCTCACAGGAATCCAGACTGCTGACTGCATCACAGAGACTCGTATCAGGTGTAATGAAGTGTCAAGAAACATTTTATGCTAGTTTGGAAATTACCTCCAAAAACTTCACTGTGTCCCTTATTTACTCACATCAGTAGATGATCCTTCTGCTCACTGTCTCAGGGGTTCTCACATTTCTCTAGTTTATGCCAGAGTAATTTTATCAATTCTAACTGTCTGACTTCTAATTTAAGCCTGAGTGAAACAAATGTCTTGCCTTACATAACCGCCATCTACAAAGTAGCTACTGAATGCAGAAAATTTTCACTTAAATCTTTACATACAAAGGCCTATGTAGTGCATTACCATTTTTCCAAGGACAAAAGTACATGAAGATTCAATGTAAAAATTATCAAAACATCTGAATGATAGATTTCTATGTATAAAGACTCTGCACTATATTTTCTACATTAAATTATGTTAAGAGACAAATTTCTGTCCTATATTATCAGCTAGGGCTGTAGTACTGAGGAAGTATCCTTGTCCAAACATCTTTCCTTTAACACAAATAAAGTCAAAAGGAAATGAAAAACCTGAAGATTAAAAAGAAACCCTCCAAATCTACAAACAAACAAAAAGCATCCAAAACAAAAATCCCCAATGAAAACCTCCAAAAAGTAAAAAAACACGGGGTACCTCAAGTGTCAGGATCTCTACTGTCAGGGCTGATTAAAATGCCATTCTTTCAAGAACACATAGTTCATGTAAGAGGTAATTATCACTGTGCACTATAAAAAGCTACTGATTGAACCGTTCAGCTGTGAAGCCCAGACCTGGCTAGTTATATGTTTTGAGCCCATTAAACAATTTGATAGATATCAAGGACCCAGGCTTTCATTTTCCTTTTCTGTCTCCAAAACAGTATCATCTCAGGAAGTAGTGGTTAGTGTCAGCTTCTTCATTTAAATAAATGGTCTTGATTTAGGAATGTTTATTCACTCCTGACAATTAAAAGTTAGGAGTCAATAAACATTCCTAATTCAAGACAATCAAGACTGTATTGCAAATATCAATAGATAAAGATATAGATATAGATGATAGATATAGATATAAAGATGTATTTTTGTCTTTGATCTATTCAAGATAATATACTGTGCATTTTACAGTAGATACCCTGAATTACGAGCACTAACTTCAGTGATATACAGTAGTTCAGCCTTTGTGAAATGGAATGAAATATTAGTACTATAATTATGCCTAATTATTGGAAAATTTTATTTATATGATTTATTGTTTGGTTGAGGGGTTTTTGGTTTTTTTGTTTTTTTTTTTCCTTCTATTCTACCTTTCAGATTTATCTGGAACACTTTATATGTATTTATTTAAAATTTCAAAAGGAGTTTGAACCTTACATGTGTTGTTGATCACTCATTTATTCAATAGTTCCCATAGGTTGACATGAACATGAGGAGGTATGTGATACTGCACGGACCTTCAGCTTTACTCTGCATGTGAACAATAAATGCATTTGGAAGTATCACCAGAGTATTTCCTCCTTCATTAATCAGCATGAGTTTTATTTTGTGAGGAGGAGATGAGCTTTTTCTAATTATCATCTCAAATACACAGACACTGTAGTTAGCCTGTAGCAAACAATTGTGTATTGCAGTCAAAACCTGAATTATATAAACTGTCCATTCAATATAGCAAAAATAAGTGTGCAATGAAGTAGAGCGATCAAGTAGAATAATGAAGTATAAATACACCAAGTATACCAAACAGCATGGAATTCATCCATGGGGGATAAAGAGCAGAAGATGGAAAGGTCATGGCAATATCACAGTTCTCAGACAGTAGAATTACTGTGTGTGAATTGATGAAAAATTATAGTTACCATACACCCCTTGAAATTGTGTCTCAAGTAACCTCTGCTATAGGCAACAGATGACTTTGGGAGAGCATGATTCATATTTACAAGAAAGAAATCATGCTGTGCAAGTTCACAGTCAAGAAAATTACCATGCATGTTAAAGATAATAAGAAACTAAAATTAATATCTGTCAGTGTGTACAGAATATGGAGGAAATGCATTCTTAAGATTTTTAGATTTCTCTGGTCTTGATTTGACTGATTTTACTTTTGCTACTGTTTCTTCTTCCCCACATGAAGGCAAATGGGAGAAACCCCACACAATATAGAAAGCACAAAATATACCTGTGTAAAAAAGTCACTATGTTTATGGATTCTTTTAGAATTGCTTTTATGGTAGCTATTAATTTTTTATTGTAGGAAAGTGCTGATTTGTATGGCTTTTATAAGTGTTTAAGGGAAACCCATCACAGGCAAGGACCAAGAGCCTTGAAAGCAGCTTCGGAGTACAGAGGTGAAAGAAATACAGCTTGTCTTGTGTCTTTGTCACTACTGCAGAAGGATCCCAGGTCACCCAGCTGCCCTGCGCCAGAGCCAGCCTTTGTACCCAGCAGCCAAAACCTTGAGGGTCATGGATGCAACCAGGGCCCCAGCTGAGGACAAATGTCATATATTGTATGGGGCAAGGAGCTCCAAATCTGGCTGAGATACTGAAGGTCAAGCTGCAAAATGTAGCAGAATTTATTAAACGATCACCTGTACTTGTGTTTCCACTCTTCCTTCAATAAACAGAGCTTAGAAGACAATGTATAGCAGAGCTGGCTACAGGTCGCTGGGTACCCCAGCTCTGAAGTGGCCTCCCTAGTGTTTCTTGTAGTCCTCCTGGGCATGGCATACACTGTGTGAAAGAGTTAACTTTACAGTAAAGACTCTGGTTGCTGCCACGTGGAAATGCAGGAAGCCTGTGAGAAATCATTCAACAGAACGAAACCAGTCATGGTAACTCAGTGACCTAGGAAGAGCTGAGTAGCAGGTAATTATATAATTAGAGATGTTTTTATGATGAATTAATCTACTGGGAATTCTCTTTGAACTGACCTATGTGAAAGAGAACGATATTCATTACTGTTTCAAGAATGACTGAGTAGGTGCAAAAACAGACATTATTTACAGTATTTATTTGTAAATGTTTATTCAATTAACTGCATTAACAAGGTAAGACAATGTTTCCATTTATTCAGACTTGTGATGCATATGTAAGGTTATAAAAAGGGATGTAGAAACAATTTTTATAAAAAGGGTCAATATTGTAAAAAAATCATAAGAATGGTAACCAAATACATATGCTAAGAACATTATGTATTGCATTATACATAAGAATCTAACAAGAGATAATGTGGGTCAGTTCAAAGGACTGGCCAGTCAACAGTCAATCGAACCCTGTCATTTGCACAAAGGAATTACTCTAAGAAAAAAACTTTTAAAATAAAATAAAATAAAATAAAATAAAAATTAAAAGTACACCTTAGATTTTTCCAAGAATTTGCAGGTTATGGAGTTCTATGTCTGGAGATTTCACTCACACCCTTGTACTTTTGAAGTAATGATGAATGCTTCCTTCATTAATTTATCCTGTTATTTCTTTATCGTATTTATTCTTTTGAGCTCTACGGTAACTGGTGGAAAAGAGTTATGCAATTCACATATAGTGTGTAAAATATGCATCCCTTTATTTATTTCAAGCAAGGTATCTGGTAACTGCACTAGAATTGTTGTGTTAGGAGAAATACTAAATCGTAGAATCATAAACTAATTTAGGTTGGAAAAGACCTCTAAGAGCATGGAATCCAACTGGTAGATTGAGTCCAACTTCCATATTAATTTTCTCTATATTCAAAACGTTATGAACGTATGCTATAACTTACCTTATTTATCTCTTTTTCAAGCTGAGAGCTTTAATTTATTTAATATATCTTACATGTTAATATGGAAACCCAGTGAAAATAATTAAATTTGAAAACTTTATGTTAGGGATATATTTTTCAGTATTCTTATCAGTATTAAATTACATCTTTCATCTTGTTACATAGGCATTCAAAATTGTGACACCTTTCTATATTTCATTGTGTTTCGTTTTACTTTTGACCACTGAATAATTTTACATCAGCTGCAAATTTTGTCCTTTTTATGTTTGAACAATGTGAATGCCCTAGTAATTTATGTATATCCTTGTAGGATTCTATGAATTTCTGTTTCCATTGAGTAATCTGAGCCTTTATTTGTGTAATTAGCTTCCTAGAATCTTACTTTTTATATTGTGAGAACTTGTTTCCCATCTTTGATACCACCCTGACCGAATCACCATGATTAATTAGCCTGGCTACTGACACTATCAAAAGACTCAAATATTTCCCACCCTGACAGTACTCTGAAAGAGAAAACAAAAATCAGCATATCAGAGAATTATAGGATCATAGAATGATTAGGTTTGGAAGGAACCTTAAAGATCATCTAGTTCAACCCCTCAGCCATGATCAGGGATGAAATTCGCTAGGTCAGGTTGCTCAGGGTCCCCTTTAGCCTGGCCTTGAACATTTCCAGGGGTAGGATATTCACAACCTCCCTGGGAAATCTGCTTCGCCACCTACACAGTGAAGAATTTCTACTTAACATCTAATCTAAACCTTCCCACTTTTAGTTTAAAAACTTTGCCTCTTGTCCTGTCACTATCTCTCTGTGTACAAAGTCTCTCCCCTTTTTTATAAGCCCTCTCAAAGTACATAAAGCCCACAGTGAGGTCTCCCTGAAGCCTTCTCTTCTCCAGGCTGGGCAACCACAACTCTCTCAGCCTGTCTGCACAGGAGAGGTCCTCCTGCCCTGTGATGATCTTTGTAACCCTTCCCTGGACCCATTATAACAGGTTCACATTTTTCCTGTTTTGAGGACCCCAGAGCCGAATGCAGTGCTCCAGGTGGAGTCTCGTGAGGCTAGACTAGAGGGCCACAGTATCTCTCATTGGGTCTACTAATTCTATGATAATATAATTTAAACAAGGTAGTTAGAGTAGTAAATCAATCATTTAATTGGTTTGTAGTTTCCTGATCACAATAAATGCAAAAACAAAAAACAAAAAACCAACAACCTAACAAAAATACCAAACACACAAACAAACAAAAAAACCCAAAAAACCCCTAAAACCCATACTCTTTTGAGACTGAGATAATTCAAACAATAAACCCAGTGTGAAAACTAAACAATTTTTTTCGTTTTAGTTTCTTTGTACACTGTGTGTGCTCATTATTATGATCTTGGTTATTCTTTTGAACATTAACAAAAGCATTAAAAAATGCTATTGAAAGGGCATATATAAAACTCTTTATATAAACATACATGCTAGTAGATCTCATGCAGCTGTATTGAGAGCTCTTTCTGTCAGATGGGAAATTAACACCAAAAAAGGAAAGAAAAACCAAATGTGATGAACATGTAGATATGCCTCCATTTACATCAGGAATTGTTTGAATGTTTTTTTTCCTCAACAGGATGACATTTCAGAAATATTAGAATGAGTTTTTTGTCATAGTTAGATAAAAGCAGCATCAGCTTTCTCAAAGTTCTTTATGGTATCTTTTTTGTCCTACTTTTCCCACTGTCTAGTTTATTTACCTTTTCCTAGTAAAGATGGAATAATAATTATCCCAGGAGGTGTTCAGAATTAAATAATCTGATCAAAATCACAAAGAAATTTAGAAACAAAACCTAATGTCAAAATAACATCCTGTAAAATATGTGATCAGCAGGCTTCAAAAATATGCTGTAATATCTCACTCTATCACATTATTAACCTAACTCTGACTTTCAGAAGTGTTCATTTGGACTAGGAAATTGCAGACGTCTATCTCTTCTTGAAATCCTGAAGCTGATCTGATTATAACTATCTTCCCATCTTGAATTTGGCAGCGGTATTAACAAATATCTTTTCCAGTATATTTTTATATATATATATATATATATTTTATGTATATGTAATACCAGATAACACGGTTGACTGAGCTCATTGAAAATGTATTAAAATGGTTTTTATGAAGACATAAGCTTTAACTTTCATACACCGCAAAAAAAATTGGCTTTATATCTCCCTGCCTCATAGAATGGTTCATTTCACAGAGGTGCTTACACTGTTTTAAGTGATAAAAGAGATCCTATGAATTGAAGAGTAAACATTAGAGCAGGAGATGCACTCTTTAGATTTTTTTGTGCAGGCAGAGAGAATGTCAGTTATGAATAATATCCATGAATTTTAGACAGACTGCACAACTCTGTTAAAGGCCTCAAAAATTTTAATATCATGCTTGAACAAAGCATCAGCCTAAAACTGCTAAGGTTCTTGTCTTAGTCAAACATCTAAAAGTACTTTTCTATTGGTCAGGATCTTTAAATAAAGCTGCAAGAGAGCTCTGAAATTTTTTGAGGCAGACATTCCTGAATCAGAAGTCAGATATATCAAGCAGACGCTCACTTTTGAGAGTCAGGAGGAAAGTGAAATGAACAACCCTGAATTTTAATTTTTGAGAACTGAAGAACTGGTGATGCAGTGAAAATCACAATAAGTTAACTTCAGCAGCCTGATTTCCTAAACCAATTTTTTTACTAATTTGTTTCTTTGTTTGCTTTCTGAGACAGTCGGGTTGAGTCCCGTGGTTTCAGGACCAAGAAATTTACTTGGCCAGAAATCTCTTAGCTTTGCATAACCACAGTATAGATTATGTTTATCAAGACTAAAAGAGTTCTGATTTTCTACTCTTCCATTTCCATTTTCCAAGAACTGGGTAAGATATTTCAAGAAATCAAGTGTTCAGAATTCTGGTTTCCCTCTCCACCCTGAAGCAACAGTCCTTGTCAAGACCCAAGATCTAGAATTGGGGTCTGGCTTTACAGGCAGACTCAATAATTTAGACATTTTCTGTCCATCCCTGCCAAAATTTCTTAAGTGAATAGGTTCCTTAGTTCATGTTCTGAATTTTAAAAAAGACTGTTAGTAGAAAGAGAATCATTCTTTCAGATTCACCGAACCTGATTAAGGAATATTTTCTAATTTCAGTTTATTTTTGAATTTACTCTGAGAATACTAGCAATAAGAATCCTACCAGTATGTTCTAATTTAGCCAATTCTGACAGATTTTTAGATGTTGCTGTTCACCATTCACCGATCTTCACAGGAGAAAGGCAAGAAGGAGGGGCAGGGGAGTGGGACACAAATGTTTAGAGAGGCTTTTCCAAATCCATAACCTAATGCAGTCAAAGAATTTTAAGATAAACGTTTAAATTTCAGTAATAAAGATAAAAGTTTCTTACAAATGAATTGAAAATTTCCTTTAGGTATTCATTTCTTTCTTGTTCTAGGTTGCTTAACGGGAAAATACCTAAAAAATGAACACATTTGTGAGCATCAAAATTCCAAGAAAACATAAGAAAAATGACAATGAAATGCTTGTCATTAGTAATTTTAGAGCAGAGAGGACAGCTGTTTTACATAATTATTAAAAATTTTAAGTAAAACATAAGAAAGGAATAAGGTAACTAATTTTTGTGAAATTCGAAATACATACATAAGCACTGCCATTATCTTTAAATGGAGACATTACGGAAAAAAGAAACAAAGCCCAAAATAATACTAACAACAAACCAACACTAAACAAATGTTACAGAATCAAAATCAGCAAACATTTCATTTTTTCTTCCCCACATAATTTACAGCTTGAAAAATCTTTTTGAGTAACAATTTAAGGTAAGGTAATGAAAAATCATTTTATGTGAAGAACATTTCAGAAAAAGCAGATTCTATTCAAAAGACAACTGCAACTAAATATAAAGAAACATTCCAAGGTGTACATCTCAGTAGAACATGCCAAACAGATACTTTTATTCTTGATCACTACATCTGTTTTCTAAATTAAAGCATGATCCATTTATTTATAAACAAATAAAACAGACAAAACATAATCTCTTTCTAAAACATTGTAATTTAACAGAAGCCTGAGTCATAAGTATGCTGATGAAGCTATTTCATTTGTGTGAAACAAAGAATGGTACTGGATCATACCTAGTTTTCATTTGCATAATAAAGAATAAATCACAAGACAAACTTCTCTCTGTGAAAAGCCAGAATCCTAGAATATCATAAGTTTGTTTTTTGCTACCCTTTTTTCATGAAGATGACTTGTCAAAACTGCATTTTTGAAAGTGGGAAGAAATGGGTGACTCTTAACTTCTACACTGTTAGTGGGGTGGGTTTTTTTCTCATCTGCAACATATGAAGCAGAGAACGACAAGCTTTGTTCAACTGGATGTTCATTTGGATTCTGGGGTTCACACAGGAATGAAAAAAGCTGCAAGTGCCTCAGGAGAGACTCAGAGGCTCAATGCTTCGTTAGAGATGCGTTGGAGACACATGCCCTCAAGACCCAGAGAGGACTGAAAGGAGCCTGTTTCGAAAAAGGAGAAAATGAAAGCTGGTGGACTAAAATAAAATATGTCCTTGTGTACAGACTGTAGGAAAGCAAAATATTGGTTTACCAGTTATTCTTTAAAATGCTGATTAGCTGGATGATTTGAATTTTCTCTGGATTAAAAGTTACCTTGTTCTAATTCATACTCTGATAAAAGTCTGTAGAAATTCAAAGACTAGTTGATGTTACTGGAATATTCATTGTAAGGAAAGGGGCAGGTAAATCCACCTCAAGCACTTTATTATTCAAGGAATTGTCACTCTACAGAGATTTCCTTCCCTGTATAGAATGCACTTCACTCCAGACACACAGTTCATGCAATGCAAAACTTTATTTTGTGTGCACTTAACCATTTGCAAATCCAGTTTAGAACATTTAGTGAAAAATTAAAGATAGTTTTGTAGGAAAGCTGGACAAGGGAGCAAGAAGAAAGAATGTGATTTCTAGGTGAAGGTGCAGAGGAAACCATTGGTTATTGTGCTATTCATTGGTGTTTTCAACTAAAAGAATTCAAAAGTCTACCAGCTGCAAAAAAAGGTAAAGCAGCTGGTTAACTGCATGAATTTTCATCTTGAGGATTATGTTACATCACCAATATTCTGCAGGACTGACCTCTCAAGGAGTTGGGTGGCAAAGTTCCTAATTTAGGAGCTCTCGTAGGGTTTAGCAATAAAGAAAATGCTGATCTATGCAGATTGTCACTACTCAGTCACTTCCTATGTGTAAACAGATATGTTTACACCTGGAGAGGTCTGTTTCTGAAAAATGAGTTGTCTCTAAAGGGCATGTAGCTAAATTTCACCCTGGGTTCTTAAATACTGCTTGTCTCAAGCACACTGATTTCTTGTTTTTCCTACAATATATAGATAGTTTTGAAATCCCACCTTAGTGTGCTGAAAAATTAATAGCTATTAGACAATCTTCTTTCAATGATTTTCTCAGCTTTCTTCACAATTACGTTGTTCTCTTAATTATATAATTAAAACAAAATGTTTATTTTACCAAAGACAAAGTCATAAATCTAAGTATATTAAAGTTTCTAAAGATACCTTCAGGTATCTTTAGTTCTTCAAGAGTTTGGAAATTTTAAAGCTTACATAGCTGTAACTGAACTAATAAAATCTCAGTAATTGTCCATTTTAATTGGCCTTCAGCATTCTTAAATTGAAAGCAATTATGTAGAGCTAGAGAACTGAAGTACAGTGTAAGCCTTGAATTGTCTCTCTGTATAATTATATACAGAAATATGCTGAATATCCTCTTGCTATTAAGTGAAGCGCTGAGGAAAAAGAGCTAATCAAAAGCCCATATTATAAAGTCAGTAGTTTTCCTTTAGCAAAACCCACACATTTAATATTAGCAGTTCATGAGTAGTTCGTGCACTTGTATGGCAGTAGGTGAACTAAATGGTAATGTATGGCTGAGGAAGTGACCCAAAAGTAATGTAACTACATTAGTATGCCAGAGCACAAAAACATAGCTTTTTTTTAAGAGGCAATGAGATTTTTTTTACTTTTTTTTTTTTTTTTAAAAGCGTATGAAGTTGTCTAGAAGGACAATGATGGAACACACCATGCTGTAACAGCCGACAGATTTCTAATGCAATAACTAATAAATTTATCTGTGTGTATATAGATGTATATATAGAACAAACACCAACCCTATCTCCCAAAAAAGCCTCAAAAGTAGTCTAAGGTGGTTCAATGAATTATTTCATTGCATTATCTGAAAAATCTGAATAGAAATAATTAACGCCTCAAACTGATCTCAACAAATAGCACCTCCTTTTGCAAACCTACTCTGATTAGATATTTCTGTTCATTGGTAGAAGTCCACTGAAGAATAATCAGGAAACAGATTATTGGTGGGTTTGGGGATTTAAACATGAAAAATGAACCATCTAGATCAGTCCAGCATGGTCCAAATTGTCAGTTCTTAAATTTTTCAGCTGCACTGATTTCTTTAACTGGGAAGCTGTTACTCAGGTAAACATAAAATCAGAGAATCACAGAATGGTGGAATGGGAAGGGAGTTCTGAGATCTTTTGATCCAACTTCACTTCAGCTAAGTCAGGTTGCTCAGAATTGTGTCTCCTCAAGTGTTCAATGCTTCCAAGGAGGGGCACTCCATGACCAACTAAATAGTGTATTTAGCTATGCTTAACATATTTAGAGGAACCAGAAAAGGAAGTTCTAGGACACTGCCTAGAAATTACCATCTTCATTAGCCTTTAGCAGTTCCTTGTACACCAGTATCTGTTCAAGCTACTACTAGCTACTACTCAGGACTTGAATTTGGGACATTAAAGATGATTTATAGGCCCTGGTAGAAAGTTAATTTGTTTAAATTTTAATTATTATGATAAAAGGCACTAAAGAAGGTCCCTAAGAATGAATGCACAAAGAGTACCATGCCAGAATTGAAGCTGTGATTACACTAAAATTTATTCTTAATTATTCTGGTAATACATATGATCTAAAACAGAGAACATAGTCTTTGGTAATACTGAATTCTCAGTGAAAAAATCAGAATTTCATCAGTTATTTTTTCTTTATTTTTAACATCTGAAACTTGGGATCAATGTAAGCTTTACTGAGATGACAGCTTCTTTGTAAAGAAGTACAAGAAATTGTTGATGCTCTTGTATTCTGTTCTTTTGAAACTTCTAGAGTTATAAAACTGTTTCATTGTGGCTTTTCCCTCTCTAGTTAAAATACACACACACACACAGACTCATATATATTTATAAATTATGTTCTTTTAGAAGAACTTGAGGAGACACAAGGGAGAAAATCTGGGTTTTTTGCTTGAGCAATGGCACAGAGAGACCTCTGAAAAGAAGGAGGAAGATTGAACATCTAAAAGCAGTGAAGAATGCTCATATGAAAAACTTTCTATAACACAAACATCTTGGAAAGTCCCTTTAGTAGCTTTTGGATGTTCACATTTAAGAAAGAGATGGTGACAATCCATCTCAAAGCTCTGGAAAAGTATGAATACTATAAGATACATAATGAACCCTTTAATTTTTTATTTTAGTCTTTTGTCTTTTAATTTTGGACAACTTCTGTTTGCTATTGATGTTTTAAAATTGCCTTTTTACCTGCGATGAGGACCATCATATAAAAATTATCTTTGCAAACAGTTCTAAATTACACATTTTATGCAAGAGTAAAAGGTAACTGTTCCTTTCAGCTCTATGTTCTCATCCTGTGAAACTCCTTGGAACAGTTTAGACTTTAACACTGCTTACTTCTCAGACTTTCTACTGAGTGTTAATTTTCCACATTTTCAAGCTTTTCCACCTACAGTTAAATTTAGATGATGTACTGCTGCCCACCAAATTCAAAGACATGATAAGGATGCCCAAATCTCAAGCTTCCTGTATTGTTGTGACAATGGACATTTTATCTATTGTCATGACACCTTGAGACTTGGAAAGGATTTACCTTGTGTTTTATTGTTCTGTTTGAAAGCTAGTTCTCTGTACTAATTTACTGTACAGATTCTCTCTGTCCTCTGTGGAAACAGGAGATTGATTCAGCCCACTCTGAAATCAGTTTGCAAAATATGTGAGATAATTTCCTCTAGAGCAATCCATTACAAATGCTGTAGTGTAAATGATCAGCTCAGACTTGACAGCAAGATTTTAGATAGCTGGAGAAATTACATGGATCTCACACTAACTGTTGACTTATGCAGACTATCTCATAGTAAGCCTGTCTTCCCAGTCTTTGATTAAATGTTGGCTGAGATGTGGACAGATTTTTGATCGAGTTTGCTTGCTGGGTTTTTTTGTCTGAGATCTGTGTAAGAAAAATGATGAGATATGCAAACCCTTCACATATGTTTTAATGAACAGCATAGCATACTTTCATTTTCATGACCATATTTATATCCTTTCATTAGCTATTTGAACTCATGTGTCATAAGTCTGTAAACTTAGTGTCAGGGCATTAATACAAAGAGCAAATGTACGTGACTATGTATGGTTTAGCCATAAATAAATTCTCTGTATTTTGCTAAACTGAGTGATATGTATCTGCTACCAAACACAGACTTAATTTTGCAGATTAAATTGGATTAAAACTGTCTAATTCAGGTAATACTTCCAAATACCTGGGGGTATTGATATCTTCTGCCACCAGCATTATGATTTCACTTCCTTACACAGTATTGAAGTCAGCAATTTACAAGCTCTGAAATCAAAAGACTACTTCCATGAAAAATTTTGTATATAGTTGAAAAAAATGAATGTTTTGAGTTTTGGAAACAGAAGTTGGCCTTTATTTTAAACTTATTTTCTTATTATATCTACATCAGAATGCATTATTTAGGATTCCTTCTGCAAGCATGGCTCCAATAACAGTGAGGTCTCCTACCAATTTTAATGTCTTTGTGTTCTGAAAAATTATGTGATGATTTTAAGGCCAGGACAGAATTTTCTTGGATGAAAAAAACAAACTAATTGACTGGGAATGCTTTAGAATAAGGTGTTTACTCTGTGTATCAGGAAGTATTTCAGCTCTGCATAGTTAGAAAACATAGTTAGAAAAGGTGCCTGGGGTTTTGGGGACATTGTTTTGTTTTCTTTTCTTTTGCCTTTTTTTTTTTTTTTTTTTTTTAGATTTCGGTACAATAATATTAAATCCTAAATAAAGGTCATGATGGTGCCATCACAAGAGACTGTCCTTGCTCTGAAAAGTTCTTATCAATATATCATCCTAAGCCTTTTCTTACTTGTCAAGGGAAAAGTGTGTTTTAGGCAAACCGAATCTTGACGCATGGTGTCTGGTTAATTCCTATCTAAATGCTCATTAATTCACAGCTTTTTTGATTTCGAATTTTACATCCTCCACTTCTGTACCTGTTTGGGCAGTACTTAATATATTTGTAATGCTCTGCCTCTACCAAAGAGTGGCTGTATTATTAATGAAATGGGAGCAAACTGTACATAGGCAAAATGAATGAATGAAAGAGAATAAAATGAATCTTACTATACTACCAGCTCTCATTAGCTATGTCAAATCTAATGCACACTGAGTTGAAAACCTTTCCAACATAAAATGTTCTGACAAGCACATTAATTTTAGAAACACAAAAGTTCTACTGCATATAAAATGCTATTAAGCAGTAACTATAATGCAGTAACAAAGTGTGAAAGCTTAATTCCGAGTAATGATCTGACTGTGTGGATCTAAATTGATAGTCCAGTCACCACTGACATTATTGGCAACTGAAAATGCCCCTCCTCACAAAGAGAGGATGACATAAATGTCATAGCAAGCACAGGTTTTAACCCATCTTTCTAGTGTGCTTTATGATCTTATGACAGATGTTCTTTGATTTTACCAAAGAGTAAAATAATGGTAAGGGTTTCTGAAGGCATTTAAAGATTGACTTAGAAAGACTTTTAATGCACATATTCAAGCCAGATTGCATTCTATTTTATAGATACATTGTCATTCTATGTGTTTTTACAGGTAAACCACAAATGTCTATCAGATGTGGGTATTTTTTACCAGAACTGCATTCAACATACACACCACATCCTCAAGGCCACATGCTTTGGACCTTTAGTAGTGTACATTTGCTCTGTGCATGCATAGTGAGACAAAATACAGGCTTAACTTAAACTTCTATGAGGTTAAATACATAGCATTTGCTTTATTTTTTTTTCTTCCCAGTAACTTTTTTATTTTGACTCTTCTTCAACAGTCAGAATAGAAAATATAAGCAATCATAATTATAAAAGAAAGCAAAATTAAACTCAGCTAGCACCATCTACCTCAAAATGTATTCCAAGTAGCTGAAATGTGATAGTCCCTTAATCTCCCTTCAATTCCTCCAGTTTCTATTGTGCATTTTCACTACTTAGCAGTGTTAGCTCTAGTATTTTTCAAGCTTCAATGTAAAAATTACTAATGCAGTAGAACACAAGCCAAAGGACAAAAGGAAGCAAATAAACAATTCAAAATAAGGGAAAGGTTTCACAATTATGACTTGGAACGATCTCACAGTATCTGATGACAGTTCCCTTTCCCTATAAAGAAAAGAAATAGGTCTTCTTCATTGGAAATAATAGACAGGGGAAAAGAAGAATAAGAGGAGAGAATGTTTAGAGGCATGGGGATAAGTCAGTTATATATGGAGGTCTCAACTCCTTAGGCTTCTCAGATGACAATAATGGGTAAGGTGGGAAACTGAATTAAGTTCCTATTCATCTCACTCATAAGTACTGTCACATTCAAATAGTTGTGGCAAAAAAAAATCATACTGTATTTACAAAGCAAAGAATTTATTCTCAGTCTAATAATACTGAAAATAGAGTATTAGAGACAGAACTGTTACGCAGGGATGTTAAATCTGTGTACATTGTTTCTTAGGTATTATGCATATCCTTTCAGTGAACCTTGTTTCTGAGGTTCATACTTCTCAGTTTTTGTGAAGAAAAAGATGGGTGGGGAGTTGTGACAAGACATTAGCAATATAAAGCATTTTCTGACAGAAAAATCCTAGACATTGTAGTGTCTTCTTCTACTTAGTATTATACTCTGAAACAAATGCATTTTCCTTCTTATCACAGACTTCTTGCTTCCCAGCTGATGTCTGGAATTTGTACAACTGCATTCTCCAGCCTTATTTGACATGAAAGTCTATTGTTTCTTATACAATGGCACCTAATTTTCTAAGGGTGTGCTTGTGGTTCAACAAGCTGAAGCTGCAATAGGTGAGGGAATAGTCACTTGACCACTATAGTTGTTAAAACTGAGACGGATACAATCTCTGAAATCTCTGACTCCCAGCATTTTGTGTGTCATAGAGTTCCTGATGGTTTTTTAGTAGTAATGGCAAAATTATGGTTCCACGGTGAAATTTAGCAAAATTACTGGCAGAATGTGGTGTAATGTAACTATGAAGCTTCATGCATAAAACTGGTAAATTTGCACTTCTGTCATATTCATCAAGTGAGAATATTATTTTCATGCAGAGTTTATGGATTTGTCATATAAAATGACCTAGACAAATAAGAAATTTGCAGGAATGCCCTAATCAGAACTAGGAGCCTGCAGTCAGAATTTAGACAAATGAAAGGGTTATAGTAAATTTCCTGTTTATGTAGAGGTCTTTGTAGCACTTTATTTTAATGGAACAATGAAAAGCAGACAAATAAGGCATGTCATAGTGTTTTTTCAAGCCAGTAGTAACATGTAATAAGTGACAAAAGTAAATTAAATTGAATGTCAATCTCCATTGTAAACCTATTGTTTTCTGTCCTGTAGTCAGGAATTGTTTGCACTTTGAGCTATGCTTAGCGCTTTTAATAGCAGGATGCATTAATCATTTTGATTTAATCTTTGCTAAAAATTTTTATTTAATCTTTGTCAAGATCTTAGCTACACATTTGGGTTGAAGAAGTTGTCAGGTGATATAATTTATGAGAAGGTCTAGAGGACAAACACTACAATAGTCTTATACAGTACTTTTTGCCCTCTTTTTTCTTAAACCTCATTTCACTTTAATAAAATCAGAATAAGTTGTTCAAAAATGTTACATTTTTAAAAATTAAATATGTATTAGGACATCTGCTTTGATTTTTACTTATATTTTACAGTGTTTGATCTTCTTGCACTAACAAGTGCAAGAAGAAACAAAATGTAATTTTAAATATCGTGGTAAAGACATTTTTAAATATTTAATTTTTTTTTTATTAAGATGTTCTGTTAAGTCAGCATACACAGACTTTATTTAATAAAGTAATAAATCACTGATCCCCCTTCTGATGACCAGAAAATTTTGCTACAATACATCTCATAGGAGTATTTGACTTAAAATAGGAAAAAGGATTTGGGGATTTTCATGAATTCCCACATGCTTAGAAGCTAATACTTTTTGTTTTCAAAAACTTCAAGATGATTTGGGTTTTATTTACTTGTTATATATAGTATTATAAAAAATATCTATAAACATATTTTGAACAAATGACATAGAAGTTTACACTATAATTTTAAGAAAGAACTGGGTTTTTTAACATCAATTTGGAATAAAGAAACACATTAAAACTTTATGATACATGAGATGAAAATTGCTATAAAAATTGGGACCATGTTTACTATGTTATTAATTTAAAAAAAAAAGCTTCACTGCATACATCTGATTCTCAAAGCCAGACTAAAAGTTTATTTAAGAGAATCCATTTGCAATATTCATTGACACTTGGATCACATTAATATAAAACAGAGGAGATGGAAGAGAGTACAAATAAAATTTTGGAGTGTGGGAAAGCTTAACAATTTAAGATTTTCATTAAAGCAATCTTTTTTTTTTTTCCTCAGACTAATACTGCTATAGTTCTTCCCTTAAAGCACAAGATAGTCAAAACAAGACTCTGTCCCTGTACATTCATTAAGAACCTGTAGTGTACTGTGCAAGCAGTCTGTTTCTGATGGAGCTGAACCCAACAGGATTTATGCTGCAGGCTTAAACCAGCAAGTATGAGCAAAGAAAATGCACTCCTGATGAAGAAAATTGAGACCAACACAAGTGGATTGGGAACACTTTTGTAGAGATCAATTCCCATATGTTTTCTAGCAGTGGACTACTGAAGACATGCATCAGTCAAAACCAATCCTTGAATATATCACTGATTTGCATCTTAAAGATGATTAATTTATTATTAGAGTTTTGAAATAGGATAGAACTGCTGTAAATTATTGAGAAGGATTGCTACAAGATCTAGCATATTTTTATTTCAAAGAGAGTGAGGATCCTTTTTCATCTGGATAGTGTCTCCATAGGAAACTGATATCACATTTCAACAAACAGATGGATGTATTGCTATAAAAGATGGTGCCACCATTTTCTGGAACATGTGTGCTGTAACAAAGAGATTCTGAAGGTGCTCTTTCTGAGTTCCTAGATGGCAAGCTGAGAATTTTTATTAGCAGCTTCAAGGCCACAACTGATTTACCTGCATTGTCAAATCATGCCATTTTTGTGTCCTGACTTCTAAGTATCTTCACTGAATAAATGCTCAAAGTTGAAGTTGAATCCAGTGGATTTCTGGGGCCCAGAGGTTTCTCCTTCCCACCCTACCTGAACACTGGCAATACTTCTAAGTTAATCTGATACCCAAGACCAGACCCTGAGCCCTTTCCTTAATAAGTGTCTCAGATCTTGTGCACTTGCAGATGCATGTCTCACTTAATTAACAGCTTGAAAAGTTCCAGCAAATTACACACACAGAAAAGAGAGTAAGGTCAGACAGAAAAAGTCCAAGGCTCAGTCAGACAAGTGTGCTGACAAGCAGCTTGTTTACAGATGCCCAGCTACTTTTATTATCCCCTTCTCTCCTTTTTTTCATTCAGATTGTGATAGTTGTTGTTATTCCCTATGCCCCCTTCTTTTGGAAAGGTTCATCCCTTTCCATTTCTCGTCTTGCATCCAACAACATTTTGTGGTCTCTTCTGTTAGCTAAATCTCAGACCAGTCCCTCCGCACCTGTCTGCATATATTAGCACATTGTTGCATATCCCAGCTCACACTGAGGCAGAAAAATCACAATCTGAATGAACAAATGATGAAATAAAAGGAAAATATGTTGTTGGTAAGTACCAAACAATTCACATCTAAAATATAACTAACTGCATACATAATTATATCCTTTAATGAAAACAACCATAAATCATATAACAGATCTTGTAACTGCAGATAGCTCTTGGAAAATCATAGCTCAGCACTCTGTTCCAGTCAAAAATTGAAGAGTGTGTTCTAATATGTAACATATCTGACTTTGTGACGTTAGTTCAATGTTTCTTTTTCAAAGGATAAATGAAAATAGCAGAATAGGTTCCAGGAAGAACAAAGAAACTAAATCATGAGAAATTAAGGTCAATGACCAACTGTTTCTGTTGTCATTTCTATCTTTTAAAAGAATGGCCCACAAGAGCTGCAGTCTAGTATCTGGGGGAACCACATATACTTTGCCCTCCTTCTCTTTCCTCCAAGACTTCCTTTGTTTTTCCTTTTTGTCCTTTCATTCCACTGGCAATAGTTTGGTTTTTTTCCTTTTCCATCCTAGGGCCTCCTTATTTTCTTTCTCCTTTACAGCTCCTCTACCAGTCTCTTGACACAATTGTTATGACACAGACCTCCTAAGATTATTTTTCTTTTTATTTTCTTTTTTTCTGCTTTCAGTCATGTTTCAAATAATTTTCAATCATATAATTGCAAAATAGAGAGCAAATATGCTCTGCCATACTACAGGAAACAAACAACAAAACCACACACAAAGAAACCTTGTATGAAGTAACTAGCAGCTGTCAGTAGAAGGAAAAAAAGGAAGCAAGCATGCAATCAATCAATCAATCTAATCTCTCGTTTCTCAACCACAGAATTTACCAAAAAGCAGACTTTCAGATTTTTTGTCACTTAAGGGGGTTAATTTTTCATCTCTTTAGCGGTTTGTTTTTAGTCATATACGGGATGATTTTCCTGTTAGATAAATGCATATTTAAACATTAATGAACATTTCTGTTAATGAAAAATCAGACTATGATGCTTTTTGAGTTATTAGCTCATCCGAATTTTCCATCCACATGAATCAGTCAATATAACTTTGACAAGGGGTATACAGGAAGTACAGGTTTGGTTCAGACCACTTTCCTCCCTGATGAGCGAGGGCATGGATATAAAGGGTAGGAACTGAGATCAGAGTCATAAAAATTTCCCATGATTTTCTAGAGGGTCTTGTTCAAATATGCTCTTATTTTTACAGTTAAGCCTAGTTTAGGTATTAGATGGTTCCAGTCATTTTATCCGTCTTTGACATTTTGCAGATTTATGATTTCAGATAGAAAACTTACAAAAACACATTAAGCAAAATTTTGAATTGAATTCCATCCAAAAAATGAGTGTATATATATATATAATGTTTCTCTGTGAGCAAGATTGAAATAAACCAGGAATTTTGACATTGTGCTTCATCACTAAATAAGCATGTGAAATACTCTTATTAAAGAAAGGATTGAGTAGTATTTGTCCTATACATCTTAAAACTGAGGGGAAAAAAATTGAATTCTGTACATTTCAGCAGGTGAGAAAGAAATGAGATCCCATTTATCAAACAGACTTACATTAAGCTTTTTACATCTGCTTCTCATCAATCACATCTCTGTCATAGGTAGTGCTGCAGAATTCAATAACTTTTTCTTTGTCATTGAAGACTGCTTGAGGCAATCAAGAGACATTTCCAAATCCACCAATATGCATTCTACATATCACAACAGGGCAAAATATACAGTCCCAGAGATATCTTTTGTTCTGTCAAACAGCTCAGCTGGAATTTGTTTAATCAACTGAGCTTTGTAATAGGTAGGAAACAAAGCAGAGAAAGGAAAAAAACCACAAACTTCCCCCAAAAACAAATGAAAAACAACATGAAAACCACAGAACAGAATCCAATACTCACACTCTCTCCAAGGAAGCTGAGATACCAATTCTAAGAAATACAGGATTTTTCTGTTTGATTTTGATTTATGAATAATTATTTTTTAGCTGTAGCCAAAGCAGAAGCCTGTAAAACTTACACAACTGACATGCCTTGAATGTAAATATAAGTAAATATATTAAACCAGTGTAACTAATAGCAGTGTATAAACATTTTTTAACAGTGATAACATAGCTACACACAACATATGAGCATTTTAGGTAAGTATGTGAGCAATGTAACCACCAAAGAGCTAAGACTATTGCAATTGTACTTCAGTAGCATGGAAAAGTATAAAAGGGGCAACATAACTTGCAAGATGAGTAACAAAGAGTTAAATAAGAGCAAGGGACTCCAAATGGGCAGAATATACTGCTGAAAAAAACCTGGAGCTGATTGCTGACAAAAATCAGTAACAGTACTGAAAGCAGGAAAACCCCTCTTCCCTTTTGACAGTAATTAAGAAGCATGAAAACATCAGACATGAAGAGGAAAGATAGTGAAGACAACAATCCCATTTCTTTCACTGACAAATTTTCAAAGACTTTTTATTAGCAAAAATCTAATTACTATAGCAAAAGATATAAAGAGAGGCAAAGAATTTTGAAACTGAAACAATCTCTGCAGTAAAAGTACAATTTGATTTGGTATAAAAATATTTCTTAGTATCTACCCAATTTCCATTATCCCATATTTGCATTGCTTCCTGGAATCATAATATGTATTTGGTATTAAAATGGTGAGTCATTATCATCCTGGATAATATCAAGTTGATGGTGAAGATGTCTTTCTCCTTGCTGTAAGATGTATTTAGCATTGTTATATAATTTTTAAGATGTTTTGCTGTTTGCTTTTTCTTCATTGATGTGAATCTTCACATCATGTCTGAATTTATTATATTTTTCTGGTTTACATATGTTGGTTACCTGCATTTTTTATCCCTGTTAACTCCAAGCCTAATTTTGTTCAGTTCCCAGCTCTGCAGTTCACTGACCATTTGAGAGGTGTTCTTACAGCATTAGCATTTTCAGTGCCAGTCTCTGTCCCCTCTCTTATGCCCTACACATGCACTCTGAGTCTTGCACCCCTACATTTCAAAATTTTTGTTATTTTACCTTGTCTATACACCTGTATACTACTACATCAATATGTTAGAGTTACCAGTACTTCATTCTATACAAATACTCCTTTCTACTGTGGCAATTATTTTGACACTGTGCAAATATAAACAAAATTAATCAGACTTAAACACCAGATCATTAGAAAAAAAATCTGTTACATATAAACCAAGTGAAAAACACACCCCTATCAGGTCAAGTTCAGAAAATCCCTTACAAGCCTCGGTTCTGACACCCTGCAAGCTTGGCATAAAGCCCATGACCTGCAACCAGCAGCTATATAACTGTCTTTGCAAGACTAACAAGGAAAATCTGAAAAATAAATGTCTCCTACTGAGGAAAAATTGTGGTTCATCCACACCAGAGGTGTACAAATCTCAGTGAAATTCTCCAGAGCCTTATTTCCCTTTGCACTTAGCAATGGCAACACCCATCCCAGGCTCACAAGGCTCGGGAGCAGACGGTGTGCAACAGCACCCAGGCACGAACAGTGCCTGTACCATAACCCTTGTCTCTCTCCAAAGTTACAGAGGTGGGTAGGTGGTCATTTGGACTCAGTGGGAAAGGCAACGTACAGGAGAAAATCAGAAGGTCCCAGCACCACATCTAAACTCTGATTTCATTGCGAAGTGAATGATAGCATTTCAGAAATTTCAGAAATGTATAATGTTTGGGGTTTTGATTGATTTAGGTTTGGTTGGATGCATGCTTTTGGAGGTTTTGGTTGGCTGGTTGATCGGTTGATTGGTTTGGGTTGGGTTGTTTTGGGTTTTTTTCCCAAAAGTCTTTCTCTTGTAGTTTCTGTCATTGACTTCTTTGTTAAAGTCTTTGAATACATTTTTCATAGAATTTCTGTTGGCTTGGTTTTAGTTTTTAAAGACAGTAAAATCCAATTTAAGCTCATAAAGATGTAGGCATCCTGTGACATATTTTACAACTGTTCTTTTTCTTTGGTAATGTCTAAGCTACTTGAGTGTCACAGAGACAGTAAGCAAAAGGGTCAAAAAGAAAAGTCTTGTCTGAAGTATCTCTGCATATCATATCAGTAGACTTCCACATGATCACAAATACCAGAGACTTACATCAATGGTACACAAATCTCAGGGCTTTTTAAATGTTCATTTCCAGTCTCATCTGGTTTATAAGTGTGAAGGCTGAGGAAAGCTCTCAGAAATTTCTTAGCTCAGCCTGATAGAATAAAATGGAACAGTCACATTAAAATTTGATTTTGATGTCCCCCATGCCTTGCTAAAGAATTACGATGATAGTTCTACAGAATATGAAGCAGAAGTTTAATTAGTTTTAATGCCAACAGTTTACTGACAAGTGAGACCTTTAAGTCTGCCACTCTGTATGGAACACTTGACTGTATCTGAAGCAGACTATCTTCCTAAGAGAAGACAATTTCCAATTCTGGAAGGAGTTTTCTTAACAATTTTGTAGCACATCATAAATTATAAATATGCCTTACAAGATCACTGTGAGGAATTATTACTCAAATGGCACTGGAGCTCTCAAACACCTTCTGTTTCTGAGCCTCCTGGTTGTGAACTGAAAAATGAGGAATGAAAGGACAGTGTTACTTGATTAGATCCCAATTTGATGATAAGTATAAACTGCTTGACATAGAAAAACTTCCAAAAATATCCATTTCATACTCCATGTAGAATGTGACAGTTATAATTGCTTAGAATTTAAATATGTTTTTAAAGTTAATTATACTCCTACCAAAAATATTTTAGGATTCCTATATATAGGCTATGTTTACATTTTTAATTGGTAATTTGCTCAAGGAAGTGAAAGCAGAATACCTTTCCTACATCAATTTTTTTGTGTGTGTGTGAAATTATACAAAGATTGAGAAAAATAGGAAAAATTTCACCGAAGCATGAAAAATAAACAATAAAATTACTAGTGTTTGGAATACTCATTCAAAGCTAATAGAAGGCTGCCATCTCCACTACTTGAACTTCATGGGGATTAATTACAATTCAGAAGTGATGCCATAATTTGCCAAGTTGAGTAGATGTGGAACAATCTGTAGCCTACAATTCAAAAAGAAATGATCTATTCATTCAAAGTCAGTGATAATCACATAGAATCAGAAAACTGAAGGAAGAAAATACGTTGCATCTCCATTCTTTTCTTATACAATGAAGATTTAATTGGTTTGTTATTTGCTATATCATCTTCCTGGAAACACTTAGATATTTCTAAGTATTCATGAATCAAGTTGTGCAAATGAGCTCTCTTCCCTTAAATTCATGGCTGACTGGAAACTCTCAATCACTACTGTGACCACCATAGCAGATTTTCTGTCATCTTGAGAAATACAGAAGTTGCAATGTCAGCATATGTGATGCTTTCACATTGTTCTGTCAGGGCATTACCATTTACTAGATCTCCATAAAACTTTGAGCAGCTATACTCCTTTTTATGTTAAAATAGTAGCAATGCACAAGTATCCAAAACCTAGACACATTCAAAGAAGGTTTAATACAGTTATTTTTAATTGAAAATTGATTGGAGACTGTGTCCTATTCTTCCATATAACTGTTACTTTATAGAGCCACCAGAAAAGGCTCATCTGTTTTTATTTTCATGTATGCGTTTCAAGTGCATTAATCAAAAATTTGCATGCAAGGCAGTATGTGAAACAGAATATATAAACCCCCTCAAAAGGAAAAAAAACATCTCAAGGAATGTTAGTCGGTTTTAAGGTCTCTTACTCAACTTTACATAAAACCTTAGGTTTCAGTTGAAATGAATGACATTTCAAATCAAATTATTAATTGTCAATTTATTACAGTCTCAAAAAATTTAGAAAGTTTCTCTTTCAGGTTGGATTTTGTGACTGCCATATAAGTATTCAGTGAATGATGAGGGCTTGAAAACTCCATTCAATAAAATTATGTTTCCCTATGTATTTCAAGAGCATAAAAGTTTTTCCTACGTGCACTTACTTTCTTGCTTTGGTCTTCTACAATTCTAATTCTAATATTCTTATTTAAGTCTTATAGATGGAATGCTGTGAGGGCTGACAGCTGGCCTGACAGCCCCACATGGGAAAGTAGCTTTGACCTTGACCGGATAGCACTGTACACTTGAAAGAATCACGAAAACATCCCGTGAGACCAGATCCATGGGAAAGGAGGGTGTGAGGACTGCAGAGGAGGGAGCTGGCGAACTATGTAGCAATAATGTGTGCAAGGGGTAGATAGCTAACGGGAGCTGTGGTAGTTGATGTTATAATGAGTGTTTGTAAGATACGACGGTATGTAAACAAGAGGCATGTATATATATGCTGGTGCTGGGAATAAAGGGGAAGAAGCTTTTTACTGCTTATTCAGTGTCCTGTCTGTCTCCAGAGCCGAGAATTGTCACAGAATGCCTTGCCTAGTGAAATTCATACTGTATACATTGCAAAAATGGTTAATTTTCTATTTCGTGGGTGACCCTTATATGTACTGAAAGCATTAGAACTCACAGAAACATCTCTTTAGTGACCCTCAGGCAACCTACAGCTTTTCCTTGCCATTTGAAGGATGTTATGTCAGAAATGTTCTCTCATTGTTTCCGGAGAGTATAAAGTATAGTTATGGATTGTTTTACAAAATTGTACTAAGCTGAAAGATCAGTCATATTTCAGGAACACTGTGACCAATGTCACCACTATTACTTCAGGGAAAGCCACAGGATCAAGGTTAAAAACTCAATTGTATAAATAAGCGGAGAAATTGATATCTGTTCATTTGAAAAAGAGAATAAAAAAGAAGCTGCACCTATTACAGAAATTTAACTATGCATAAAAATATAGCGAGAAGTTCAGATATAAAATATTATTATTTGTGAATGTCATTAAAATGTTGTAGTTTAACCCGTCTGGAAATTATGCCCTGCACAGCCACTCATTCACTTCCTCACAGAGGTATGTGGGGAAGAATTGGAAGAGTAAAAGAGAGAACATTCATGGATTGAATTACACAGAGTTTATCAACCAAAAGAAAAAAAATACTTCAAGGAAAAAAAGCAGAGCAAAAATACAAAAAAAGAAGGAAAATCATGCAAAAAAGAGCAAATTATTCATAATCCCACGAATTCTCACTGCTAGCTACTGACGACCAGTCAGCCCCTGAGCAATAGTAGCCCCCCTCAAACTTCATCTCCCCAAGTTTTATTGGTAAGCATGATGTTATACTGTACTGAATATCCCTTTGGTCAGTTGGGTATCACGGTCCCAGATGTGTCTCCTTCCAAACTCTTGCCTACCACCAGCCCACTCACTAGCAGGGCGGTGTGAGGAGCAGAAAAGGCCTTGACACTGTGTGCTTGACACTGAGCACTGCTCAGGAATAACTAAAACACCAGTGTGTTATCAAAACTATTTCCAGCACAAATAGAAAACATAGCCCAAGACTATCTACTGTGAAGAAACTTAACTCTATCTCAGCCAAAAGCAGCACGATAAGAAATTGAGATGACAGAACAGGAGATCCAGATCTTTCTTACCTATTCGGCATCTAAAACAGCAACATCAGAACAAGTAAATAACAAGGCCTGCTCGGTAGAGTTTAAATCCAAGGTAGAGGTATAAGATCTAGTCCTCCATTACTGTTACTGGTGACAGGTAAAACATTTCTGAAAGAACATGCTGCAGTGTTTCAAACAGCCAGAATGGCCCAAATGGACTAAAATAAATGAACAAGTTATTCCTCTGGAGTCTGTTTCAACTGTTGAAGATTTCTTTCTCTGGGTATTCATTAGGCATTCAAAAACTTTAATGCAAGTTAGATATCTATTTTAAGGAAACAATTTTTATTAGGAGAAAGCATTTCCATAATAAAATGAAGTCTGACATTAATTTATTCACCACAGAATCTCATGCATATTTTTGAAGACAGATACAGAACTGAGTTCTGAGGAATATGGGGACTGATTTTGCCTTCTTTCTCAATGTGATAACTGGATTACTCCCCTTTTCACAAGGCAGAGGTTGAATTCTCACACTCTTTTATGAGTGTAATTTCTCTGTCTCATACCAAAACCCTGCCTTCTGTGGACACAGGCCCCCCGATGTCTCTCACATATAGTACATCTCTTCAGAGATATCACTTCTTGATACTCAGTCACTGACAGACGTAGTTTTGTCTCTTTTGATTAACAAACATCTCAGGCAAAATTAGTCAAAAATTAGTTGATTGCTCCACGTTACTACGCTTTCACTATAGTCAATGGAGAGACAATGGTACTCCAAGTTGCGAGTCATTCCCTCTCTCTTAGAAAACTCTTTTAATATGGGATGATTTGCTCTAAAGAAGCGTCTGTTTCTTTCTAATGATTAAAAAAGCAACCAAACTGCTAGCTCATATCTGAATTGTGCTTCAGCTACTTAAATACAGGTTTCTAGTACCATTACAAATAGTTTTTGGGTAATTTTCCTAGCCTCTAGCTGCTGCCCCAGAGGAACATACGTGTCTTCTGTGTTCCTGTCTCTTTAAATTGTAAAGAGTCAGAAAGACAGGTAAATTAATTTTTAAGATTGTACAGGAAATGCCTTGAACTAAAATTTCAGAACTAAATTCTCTGTGTCTTGATAAAACTATTGGCTTCAGCACATCTTGGTGCTGCAAAATAGTGTCAGAACTAAGATGTAGAAAAGCAGACTTTAATCTTTCAGTATCCAGGGCATACTTACACCTGCTCATGTAATTAATTATGGAATGAAAGTTCAAATTGCAATAAAATTTGAAGTGGCATGAATTAGTTCAACACAATTGAAACTGTGGGACCCTGCTGATATTAGTGAAGTGCAGAAAGTTGGTTTTAATATTTGTGTCATTCAGCAGAGAGATTTTCATTACCTACAATTCCACAGTATTAATCCATTAGAAAGAGACAGACTACTGAAAATTCATGACAGGAAATTCATGTAAGGGCATTTGAAAAAAAGTTACAACTTCAGTCATGCCTGTCTAGCATCACTGAATTTAGCAGTGTTTCCTGACTGCAATGAAACAAAACAAACTTTTACACAACTGCAAAACGTGCAGAAGAAATAGAAGTAAAAATTGTGAGATTGATCAAACTTCCAGGAGTTATATATGTTTGACCAAATGCAGAAATCTAAAGTCCAAATACCATGACCAGAGACATCTTTTAAATACCTCGTGGAGAGAATTTTATCTGGCAAGAGCATAAGTCAGAACATAGGTGAGTCCATTTCAAAAAGTACATACTTCCTTTCACTGACTAGAAATAAACTGAGTACAAAAAAGATGTAAACAACTTAATTAGCCATTTAAAATGAGGGGAGATGAAATACATTGCAACAGTTTATTATCATATATTCTTTCCTATTGTTATATGCATGCATATCTCATAAAATCGTGTGATGTATAGAAACAGAATGGTTTGGATTGAGAGGGACCATAAAAATGATCTCATTTCAATCCCTCCTCCCATGGACAGGGACACCTTCCACTAGACCAGGTTTCTCAAAGCCCCATCTAACTTGGCCTTGAACACTTCCAGGGATGGTGTATCCACAACTTCTCTGGGCAACATATTCCAGTGCCCCACCACTTGCACAGCAAGGAATTTCTTCCTAACATCTAATCTAAACCTACCCTCTTCCAGTTTAAAACCATTCCACCTTGTCCTTCATGCTCTTGTAAATGTCCCTCTCCAGCTTTCCTATAGGCCTCCTTTAAGTACTTAAAGGCTGCTAGATCTCACCAGTTTTCTCTTCTCCAGGCTTAACAACTCATATTCTCTCAGCCTGTCTTCCATCTCAAGTCTATGGTGTAGTAAATATTGATAATAATACTTACTATTTAATATTTCACTGTATTGTTATGCATAAAACATTATACGGTATATTTTAAATAACACTGGGTTTCCGATTACTATTTTGTGTAGTGTTCCAAAAAATGGGGATTTTTTTTCCCCTATTATTCCTCATCTTGTTTTGCATTTGGGAAGTGATTTGACAATCTACATAGAGATATTTTGTGCCATATTACCTGCTTTACTTCATCGTATCTGTTCTCCAGCTGCCATTGTGAAGATTGCATCTCCTGTATGCCTGATGTCATATCTATCAAATCCAAGGAGATTTAACAAGGAAATTAATGTGTCCATTCAGATATTCAGTTTTGAACCATGTTTCACATTTTTCTACAATTTTCTTATCATAGAAAAGTAGACATAAAACATTTCTCTCATATTTATGGAATGTGGATTAAAAATACTTCAAACTAACAATATGTATGAAGGAAAAAAATTGGTTTTTTTTTCTATTTGCTTGTCTAAAGAATAGATTTAGCTATTCAACTGCTTTATAAACTGTGGAGAACACAGAGATCTTTTATGACATATAGTTGACATATTCAGGACATGACTTTATTTCAAAATGATTAAACACAAATGTAAGTTTAAAAGCTATGGGTGCTCACAACCTTGCTTGAAGTATTGCTTAAGTCTCCCTCTATTATGCCATGTACTTTGTATTATTAAATACTTTAGTTTTGAAATGCAATTTGGCGCCATTTGTCCTGTTCTTCTCCTGAGACAGATAACCTTCTTGGTTTTTCATTCACTTACAGATCTGTATTTAAAAAGGAGAATATTTTTAGGTCTCAAAAGTCCTTTCAGAGTACTTTCTTCATGACAAAGAACCTTCTGATAATCTAACTTGTGATTTTGGTTTTTGGGTTTTTTTTATTTGTCATAATTTATTTCTATTTTTACTAAAGCTGTCTTTCAGTTCAAACAGTATTTTTATATAATTATAGACATCAATCACATTTTCCCTTAACATTTGTTTTTCTATTCTGAACAAGGCAAATTATGTTATTTTCTGATTGCAAAATTCCATTTCAAACTATTATTTTTTCTTTGTAAGAGCTAAGTTTGAGTTCATTCTTTGTGAACCACGGATGACTAGAATTATATACTGTACTTCCTATAAAGTTCTAATAAAACTTTGAATAGAGACAAAGATCCCAGTTATCTATTTAATCTATCTTGTTTGAAAAAAAATAATTGCGGATTAATTCATCATTCCTTTGTCACACTCCAATGAAATCCCTAATTAGACAAATTTCTTTCCCAGTATTTGTCTAATAATAGGGTAATGGTTTGTATCCAAGTTTTTTGTTATTAGATCCATACTCAACAATTTTACTACCTGCGTTGTTTCATTTAATTTTTTTTAATGCTTGCAAAGTTTTTTTTTAATCTGTGGTATATTAATCTTCTATACTGACAAGTATTCCCAATGAGTTTCAAAGCTGTCTCAGAAGCAAATTTCATTTGCACATATCCAAATCTTATTCAGATGTAATTCAGAAAAATATCTGTTTATTTTTACTAGTTATTTAACTTACATTTCCCCTTCTAGTATTACCTGTTTCTATCTTCCTATGAGATACCCATCAACCACTCTGCAAGCTGTCCATTATTGTTTATCTTTTCCAATTCCATGTAATACTATAGCAAATATTTTGCTGTCTTGGAGGAAAAAGTGATCTACCATATTTCTTGCAGCCAGAAACAATTTTGTTTATCACAGAAACTTCATGTTAGTTCAGTATAATCTACCTTTGGTAAAATAAACAGAATTTTACAACAGATTATAATTTTTAGATATCCACCTTAGATATTTTTATTCTTAATTACTCATGCTGAATCTTTGCTCTATAATAAAAGGAGCAGAAAATTTTCCTATTTTTGTCTCATTGTTTCTGATACTCTTGAGTCATGTGGCACTTCTCAGCTTTGTAGTTGGATCAAAAATTTGCTTCTGAACTTTTTAATGATGAAGGCACAGTGCTACTCCATTATGTTATGATCCTTTTGGATCTGATCTAGCTCATATGCATGTCTTATAACTTTTGCACTGTTGTAACATCTCATTTGTTACTGACTTTCGTGCTCGTAGACAATTAGTGACTGAACTCTTTTTACAGACATTGTAATAATGTCTTTTTAGAGTTCTCTGTGCACTAAAAGGACAAAAGATCACAGGCAGATATACCTAGCCCTTCGCTTCTCAACGGGCTCCCTAATAAAAAGGTCAGGCATTTAAACAAAAAAAAACAAGCATACAACAAAATTAAAAGTAAATCCTAAACAAACCCCACAACAAAATAATAAGATATCTCAGTGCTAAACTAAAGAGGATGAAAGATCAATTTGTTGGACTAAAGCCAAATAGTTCGTGTT
Source organism: Callaeas wilsoni (assembly GCA_013398955.1). Taxonomy (NCBI): domain Eukaryota; kingdom Metazoa; phylum Chordata; class Aves; order Passeriformes; family Callaeidae; genus Callaeas; species Callaeas wilsoni. The sequence continues at coordinate 297,476 of VWPU01015057.1, forward strand.
GCTTAGGCCTATCCATCTCTATAGGAGACACATCTTTGAGAAAGTTTGATGCAGTGCTCCAAACAAGCAGGAATTGCACTAATACCTTAAATAATGGGAAAATGGTTCCTGTATATTGTTTATTCAGCAGTGTAAAGTGTAACAAGTAGAAGAAAGGAAAGAAAGGGGCTTTTATACCACTCTTTTACTTTGCACTGTAAGGTCTGTGATTTCAGGCTTGATTTCAGTCAACTAGTGACTGGCACAGTATTCTACATAGCGTCCTCTATTTTTTTCTGTAGGAGATTAGTTTTTGAAGCCTTTCTGTGCTACTGTTCCCTTTTTTTCTGAATTGGAAATCCTTAATCTCCACTTCTGTCTGACAAAAAACACAATTTCTTTTGAAATTTCCTTTCCTTTGCAATACCAAGCATACTGCTTGCTCTTCCATAAAATGCAAAAACTCCCCTTTTTCCAGAGATAAGAGAGTATTAAAATGTTTGCAAAGATATCATCTGTCACACTTGATGTGAATTTCATGTGTTGGAAAATGCTGTGGGGATTTATACTGAATCAGAGGAATGAGGCAGGTCAATATCATCGAATATATTCACATTAATTATTTCCCATATGATATATCACCTCTTGCATGGACATTTATGAGTGTTGGATAAAAATCAATAATTTATTGAGATCTTCATATAATTAAGACTTGCTTAGGGAATCACATCACTCAAGCAGGATGATAGGTCACTACATGGATGGAAACAGAAGTCTGTATTGCAGGTGTCCTTGCAACAGCATCTTCAGCTCAGCCAGGTGAAACTTCACAAACTGCTATTCTGCTGAATATATGTGATGCACAGTTATATTCGTTCATATAAAAATGCATATTCTAGGCTTTAGAATTCTGTTTATCTATAATTATTTATCTTTCTTTTTCTGTTTCTGCATCCTACAAATTTTATTAACAAACCATTATCATTCATGGGACTGCAGAAAGGAGGAGTAGTCTTATTTCTTAAGAAGACAAAGCAAATGTTTGTTTGAACAACAGAATAAATTAAAACTTTTATAATAAAAAAAAGGCAAGCCATATTTTTCTCTCAAAATGATAAATTCTTCTCAAAAAGTTTAAGAAAATAAATGGTCAGCTTTTCTCTTCTTTTCTTCTGCACTGACGTGTGTTAATTCTTTTGGTGCCACAAGACAGGATCAAACTCTCTCACGTAATATATGTATTTAATTAACTTTCTAAAAAAGGCAATAATTAGATTTAAAATCTTATGACCCTTCTGATATTAAAATCCCTGATTTGATGCAGCATTAGATGAACCTCTCAGTGTGGCCACGGCTTGCTGCACACGTCCTGTCCAAGGGGACAGTTTTGGGTAGTGTGGTCTTCACAGGTTTTATAAGATTTTTTAATAAGGACTGTGATAAAAAAGGATGTTTTTATGAGATGTTGCCTCACTCTATATTAATGTAGCCAAGTGGTTGCAGCCTCCAGCCTTTCTCATTATCATCAGCTACCTGGGTTCATATCCTCTGCAGGAATATGGGCAGCACAGCACAGTCCAGGTGGTCAACTGATATGTGCAATCGTGCCTTCTTAGATTGGGTGTTATGTGGATCATTAAATCCCCAAAGTACAGCAGTCTTTGAGTCAGAATCACTTCACCTTCACCAATTTGTGTCAATAAAAAGCAAAGGGTCCAAGGGAGGATGCTGGTGCAAGACACTCAGTCCTGTTACTGAGAAAGAAAAGTTATTTAGTCTTCAGAAGTTCAATTGGAATGTTTTCATCTGCTAGTCAGATATCTATTTTCCCCTTTTAATCTGTTAAATAAAATGAGAACTCAAGCAAATGTAAACATGTCAAGATGAAATTATCGATTATGTAGTAAGAAGTATATGCTATGAGGAAATTATTTAGATTATATCTTCCTGAATATATATAGAAATAAATTCAATCCCTTCCATCATAGGAAAGCTTCTGCATCACAGTAGGCAAATCACTTAATCCTCTCATTTCAAAAGTGGCAATTTATAACACATCCTACACTTTGTATGCCTGACATATTTATGACTTAATTACTGGGATAAATTATGCAGAAATGTTTATCATTCTAGGAAGTGGCTGAAGTTACTGGAAGCTTCAGGCATGCGGAGAAGAAAGAAAGTACTCCAAGATATGAAAAAGAAAAAAGCACTGAATGATAAGTGAATATGGTTAATTGTGTACCCTGACCATAGCAGATTCTTCTGGAAGAAAAGGGAAAAGTAGATAAAGTCACCTGATGGAAGACTCTGGATCAGACATCATGGATGAAGGATGCTCTATCCTAACTCTTTATGGTTTAAGTTACATTGCCACGCTACAACGGTTTAATAATTATACTTTTTTTTCAGTTTTTAATGATCCCATAAGAAAAATGGGAAGAAGAACGAAATTTATACTTAGGCTATAGTCAGAGATTTCACATAAGTAATCCCAACCATCACATAAAAAGTGAGATAATGGGAAAAAGATTGCAAGACATTATATGACAGTCTAGTGTGTGATAGAAATATTAGAGAAGATGGTGAATATATGCTAGCATATTCAAGAAAGCACTAGATTCTGACGCTTTGAAGAGCATGTGCTACAAGCGGTGTTCCCCCGGGGTCGGTACGGGGTCCAGTCTAGTTCACTCGTACGTCAGTGACTTGGATAAAGGGGCAGACTGCCCCCTCAGCAGGTTTGCTGCTGATAGAACACTGCGAGGAGTGGCTGGCACACCAGAACGGCGTGCTGCCATTCAGTGAGATCTTAAGAGGCTAGATGATCTGGCAGAGAGAAACTTCATGAAGTTCAGCAAAGGTCAGTGTAGCGTCCAGCACCCTGGGAGGAACACCCCACTCACTATTACAGGTTAGGGATTGACCTACTGGAAAGGGGCTCTGCACAGAAGGATCTGGCAGTCCTGGTGGACAGGTTAACCATGAGCTCTCAATGTGTCCTTTTTATCAAGAAGGCCAGTGGTATCCTGGGTGTAGTCTATAAACAGAAACACAGGAAGTTTCATCAGAATATGAGGAAAACTTTGCTGTGAGGTTGCCAGAGCCCAAGAATAGACTGCCCAATTATGGCAATTATAACTGGTTTTGGTTATTATATTCTCATTAACATGTCCTTAGTCTGAGATATTACTGTCTTCCTAATAGGGAAAGTAAAATGCCCTTTCTTTCTCAGATTATCATATACTAAGAACACTTAGGTGATACATCTAAACTCTAATTCTGTTGTTAAAGAATTATGTATTTGTAAACATTGTACAGATTTAATTCAATGGATCAGTAATGTAATTTGCTACAATCCATCAAAGCTGAAAGAAGAGAATGTAAAAGTTGAATTTTATCTGATTTGCCCACTTCATGTTACAGTATATAATTCTATTAACAGAAAGAGATATAAATCAAAATTTAGCTGTTAACATAAAATTCTAAAATAAAAAATTAGATGTTATGAATAATATTCTTTTCCTATTCCTGGCAAAAGAAATGTTTTGAGAAAAAGGAGATGAAGTTTGTCTTTTTCTTTTAATAATTTGAAGGAACTTGAATGATATTTTAAATTTTTTTTTTATGCTGCTGGGAAGAGGAAACCAGCAGATTCAAAGAATTTGGACATGTCTTTAGAATTAGAATTGAAATAGTTCAACAGCTTAAAATAAATTAGCTTTTTAGATTTACAGTTTCAAAGACCTGGATTCAGATCTACAATTTTTTGATTTTAGGCTTTTGGGCTTCTATTGTTAGGAAAATTATCATTGAAAAGCTCCTAATATGTTTCAAGGAAAGGCATTAAGTAAAAAAATATACTGATAACAGAAGTTAGCTAATCCCGCTAAATGACTGTGATAAAACAGATTCTGAACTGACGTGTCCTTCCCTAGTCTTGGGGTATATTTAGCCACATCAGACACATGATTAGTAAGACAAAAAGAAATAGCTGTAGCAAGTAAAACCGCTATTGTGTACCCTGATTCAAGATATTCATGATATTCAAGATTCAATATATATTTCTCTCTATCTCCTTTTGTTCTTTTGCTGTTGTATGGTGTCATCACTTCTTTATTTTCATTGTCTTCCTTTCAGTTTCATATTAATTAAGAGAAGACTCAGACCCTATATATTGCCCTTCACAGGAAAACAAATTTGTTCACCTATCAGTCTATAATATTTCTCTTGAGCACATTTTTAATGACAGTCAAGGAAATAATTACAGTTTACAAAATTCTTTAACAGTTTAACAGCAACTGTAGAATGTTACTTCCTGTGTTATTCCTTCAGATGTTGTTAGACTACTAAGGAGTATAAAAATGAAGGTTATTTTCCTTAGTTAGGGTACTTAAATTTGTACTGAACTTTAATTCTTCATAGTACACAGAGTAACAAACCATCAAACTAGCTCCAAAACACAGACTATTGCACGATGGGATTAGATGCAGGAATTACTTCCATGGTTTAACTGCAACTATCAACTAAGCATCAGACATCTTGCTCACTCACTATCCCTCCCCTCAAGCAGGATTGAGGTAAGAGAATAAGAAAAATAAAAGTGAGAAAACACGTGGGTTGAGAAAAAAACTGTTTATTAATAAAAAATAAAATCGAATAGAGAGGAAAAAAAAAAAACACAAGAAAGACAAGTGACACAAATAAAAAAAAATTGCTACCAACAAGATGATGCCCAGCTAGTCCCTAAACAACACCACTCCACTGTCAACCTTGCCCCTTTTATATGCTGAACTTGGTGCCGTATGGTATAGAATATCCCTTTAGTCAGTTGGTGTCAGCTGTCCCAGCTCTGTCCCCTGTCAACTTCTTATGCACTCCCAGCCTACTCCCTGTTAGAGTGGTCTGAGGGGCAGAAAAAGCCTTGACCATGTGTAAGCAGTGCTCAGCAATAAGGAAAACATCCCTGTTATCAACATTGCTTCCAGCACAAACTCAAAACACAGCCCCATAGTAGCTACTATGAAGAACATGAGCTCTATCCCAGCCAAATCCGACAGTGGTACTGTTTTTAACTGCAGCTATTCTTTTTAACCTTACCTACCATCTTTCTCCACGGTGGCTTTGTATCAGACACATTTTCGTTCTGCTCTTTGCTACCAGTATTCTATTAAACAGTTTTCTTTCTTCATCATTTTTACTAAAATATATTTCTGTTCTTATCAATGTCTTAAGGATTTGAATCAAAGACCTTTTTTAAATAACTGGTCCTAAGGCACTACTTTATTCCATCTCATCACTTCTCTTTAGAAACCTTATTAATATTAGCTTTGTAAGTTACTGCTAAAATCAAACATTATCTAGACAGACATTTTACATATCAGGAAACTGTAGCATCACTTCATTGTCCTTTGATCTACCACTTGGTCTAAGAATGTATTTATATATTTATAGGCAATAATATTTTCTTTATTGATAATGCTTGTTGTAGCTTTATCATTAAAGAGTCCATGTAAAGAAACACACTTGAAAGTAAACACAAAACCTAAAACTAAAGCAAGGGTAATGAACGTGGGATTAAGTTACCATGTAACAAACACAATTTTACATAAAGAATGAACATATAATTATGTTCCTGTTGATATGGTAATATGTTAGTCTTGAGATGCCTAATTGGAAATTATCAAGGCAACTGCAAATCAAGTCTTTTAAACTACATATTTACAACTATAATGTCTTTTATTCATTCATCCTGTAATTTTAGCTTACCCTTTTTTCAGTAATCTATGCTACTTTAAAGGTTGTTTGTCTCTTCTTGGGTTTTTGCAATGCTGTTTTTTTAGGCCAAATAGCATTGAATGCAGGCTAAATTTTGGCAGATCAGACTATGAGATAGAGATGTTTTCTCTAGTATTTATCTGCCTTTCGATTCTAACTTGTGATTGTAGTAGTTAGTAAAAAATTCAAGGAGGCTTAAGGAGGCAAAATCAGAGTTCCAAGTGATCAGTCTATCACAAAAAATTGTACTTACTGTTCTCTGAAGCCTGACTATATGAGAAACAATGACTGTTCACAGTCCTTACTTTTCTTCAAAAAAGAAAGGTTAAAGGTTTTTAAAAGTGAGGAAAAGCAGTAGGGAAAAAAAATTAAATTACTTGATTTCATTTGTGATTATGGTATACAAATAGCATATAATCTCTTATTGATTTGAGCCATAAACTAAAATGAAAGTACCTATGTACGACTTATTTGTGAGCTTCCAAGCAGGGGTTCAGAGATGCAGCGAGGCAGGAGTCTAGAGCGAGGAATGAATTATTTATTAAATTTACAACTCCATTTCTATATTCTAGTTCCGTAAAGCAATTGAACAGAGCTCACACTTCTCCTAGGGTGATTGGTCAAAGTCTCAGACACCCACTTAGAAATGTTTTTTCCTAATATAATGTACACAAGGTCAGAAGATACCAGATATGAATGCTATTTATGAAAACCCTATCTATTGTTTACACAGCTTACAGAGCAAAGGAAAAGTTCTCACAGAATGAATGCAAGAAGAGAAAATTTCCCTGCTAACAGCATTTCAGCATCCGCACTTATTAAAGTTTTTCAACTTTTTTTTTTTGATTGTTTGTAAAAAATGTCATATTTTTAAAACAGGTAATCCTTAACACATGAGAAGAGGAAGACCATTCAGGTCATGGCTGAACCTTTAGTAAAGCTGTCAGATCATTTTGCCAGTTTCATTTTGTTTCATGGGATGGGCACTGCTCACAGATACCAGGGGATTTAAAAGAACACACACACACACACACACACACACACACACACACACACACACACACACACACACACACACAGACACACACACACACGCATACCAGACTCAGACATTCTATGGACTAGCTCTTTTAAGCATAGAAAACATCTGATTGATAATTTAGTGTCCTTTATCTGTGAAAGGAATAATTCAATAGCAAAACTTTGACATACAGGACAAGCAAGAACTGTTTACTCACTTAAACACAGCAAATTATTTACTATACTGGTATACATTTACAATGAGTTTCAGTGCAATTTTGTGAGGATTTGTTTGTTTGTTTTCCCTCACAAAAATGTTCTTTGGAAATGACATTACAAATCTTTTAGGGTCTTTGAGGTTTGATCTACTGCATTTGGAGATATTTAGTTTTAAATATATTATTTCTGGTATTTCTTGTTTGGTTTGTTTTTTGTTTTTTTTTTTTTTTTTAATAGGAATAAAGTTAACTGAACAAGTAACAGCGTTTTGAGGGAAATTATGAGATTTCTTATTCTTAACTGATTCTTCGGTGTTTTTTCTTTAGTTCAGAGTCCAACTGCATTCACAAAGATGAGATGGATACTTAAAAATTGGGATGTGAACCACTGAACCTGGAAATATCACAGAGATAAAACAGATAAAAAGGGAGAGGGCAAAATGTAAAGACAATTTATAAAAAGCAGACTTGTTCTGTCAGCCTTCTACTCTTCTTTTCTAAGCCTTCCTTCTTCTTTATGCATCTGCACACTACTTATGAAGAGAGTATTAAAATTTGCAGGAAAACTTACTACGCATTTTTTTAAATTTAACTGTTGCATTTACCTTACAATATTGTGTGTTTCAACTTTTCTTGTGACCCATTATGTCACATAATAAGCACTGCACATGCACAAAAAACCAAGGCAATGACATCACCACCTCAACAGACCCCCCCCCCCAAAAAAAAAAAGTCAAACAAAATTAACTTGATTGAAACTCAAGTCCATCTTCAGTTTAGGAGAAAAAGGAGTCTGACCAAACTCTAGCTCTCTAGCTCACTGGAGTGTTGCCTACTGCTGATTTTTATTATCTTCAATTATTTAGAAATAATGTCCTTTCTTTCCTTGAAGAGAGAGTTAGTTGTCCCAATTACCTCTCAGACTACAAAGATGTTTCCCTGAGAAAATTGTGATATATATCAGTGCTGTTTCTTTGCCAAAATGCTTTTGTACTCTTCTTTGTTAATGCTCTATTAGTTGCAGAAGGTGTCCTTTTCTAACTCATAAAGGCTTTTTCCCCCAAAGCAGAAAACTTGCCCTCACTACAAAAAAACCATACTATCAGACAAGAATATAAAATGAAAGTATATATATCAGGTATTTGTTCTTTCTGTCTCTAAACCACTGCACACAGTGTAATATAAGCAATGAGATGCAAACAATAAATGTCTTTGGTTTTGATAATGAACTAATGAATGGAGTAGCCAGAAATATCTCAGGGCATAATAGCACTTATAATAATTTTGGCAATTAAAAATAAGTTTACTTCTGTGTTTTGAATTCAGTAAGAAAGGAAAAAAGATTCTATGACCTTAAAAAGGAGTCAACTGGTAAGCTATAAAAGAGAAAATTATCAAGTATAGAAAAGAATGAATATCAGCTGGACTGCTGAGAAATTGTCTCACTTGTGCCATGAGATACTCAGGGAGTTATTGCAAGGATAAATGTATTATTTGAAATTTACGGATTTTCTTATATGCTGATGCATACTAATGCTCTAATTAATCAATTTGATGTCTCTCAGAATGTAATTAATTGCAACTAACTTTAGAGGTCTGTGCTGTGGATATTGTGCATTGTTCTGAACTTTCGATACATGATTCATCTAACCAGAAATAGATATAGCTTAATAAGGTACTTGGTTTGCTTAAAAATGTGCCCATGTGATAGACAACTATATAGAGAGAGTGTAGTGATTCCAGAACTCTGTCCTATATGCTGTTGATAATTTTCCATGTCTGGAGAGATGAATATATATCCTCCATTTACACCAAATCCTGTAATATTTTTACTTTGTAGTGTTTTCTCTCCCTCCTTTAACAATATTCAAAACAAAACATCAACAGCTCTCAACGTTTATAAGATGAATACTTTAAATCGGCAATTTTTTAGGAAACTCACAAGTTCAGTGCTTATTATGGATTTTATTTTTACAGAGTGGTAAAGACTATTTTCTACATACTATTATTTCTGCGAAATACTACTGATAATTAATATAAAGTATGTCTTGAAACCTACTGAAATCTACTGAAAACAAGAACAAATGGAGCTAAAGAAAATTCTTATATTTAAAGGAAATAGAATTGTGCACATATTTCACTAGATCAATTTATCATTGAAATTTTACATTTGTCCATAGTGTTCAGGATTTTTTTTTATAAATTGAACCAATATATCTCCTTGGAAAAATTTTCCATAATTCACTAGTTGCAACACCGCCTTTTAATTTTATTACGATAGTTATGTCTTCACAGTACAAAGGGAAGTTTGATAAAAAAATCTCATTGACTTAATTTGAAAAATTATTCAGCTGCAGGAATAAACATTTTTGTTCATATATATTACTATATAGTTATTATAAAACTTCTATTTCTCATTTATATATCTCTAATATATATTAAAAAAAGTTTATCAACTTGTTACATATAAAGATGTGTGTATATATATGTATTTTCTTTCTAGCATACAATCTTCTTGACTAAAACTTCTCAAATGATCATAGTATGATGAAATTATTAATCTCATGTTGTCTCATATTATATATTATTTCACATATATTATTATATAAATACTTTATATTTTAATTATATATTTACAATGTAACAATTCCAAACATGAAATTGACTGCCTTTCTTTCTTATTGGATGATAATCAAGCAGATAATGATAGTTTTCGGTTTTCAATTCAGGCATTATGCTGAATTTGATCTGCTTTCCTAAATACAGACATCTACTATTACCTACTTTTGAGTATGTTGATAAAAACAAATAATCCTGTTTTTTCCTCCCCCCTTTTTTTCTTATTTAAGAATTCAGGAGTTGATGCTGACATGTGGACTAATTTCAAAAGTATGACTACCTTACATATTTGACCATTACTATTGAGACTCCATATCTTTAAGGTTCTTTTTTTCTAATAAAAGCCAAGAAAAAAAAGGCAGTGGAGATTTCCACAGACTTGTTTCCTCTCTTTGGACTAAAGTCCTTGAAATTATGCAGGTTCAGGGACTGTAGTTTTGAAGCCATTATGTCAGATCGGCTAATTTAAATAAATAAATAAATAAATAAATTTTTTTTAAATTTTCTTTTCATTGACATCGTTGCAGTTGACTAATGAAATTTTAGGAAACTTTAAATGAGAAAAGTGATATAAATCTAGACAAATTGAGCACCCATTGACTACAACACAAATTAAAATGATGCAACAATTCCAACAACTTTTTTTACAGTTTTTATAAAGACTTATTACTAGCAAATTTTCTAGCAGAAAATTTAGTAAAAATGTAGTCGCTTATATTCAGCTAATCTGCTAATTGTGCCACTTGTACATAGGAACTGGTCAAAATAAAATTTTACTGGTGTCATCTCTACCACCTGTGGTACAGTAATGTAACTGCCATATGCAAAAAGAAAGAAAAAAAAAAGTGTTTGATGCTAATGGTCTCATAAAAAGAAAACTTTTCTAAAATTTTGGATATGGTTCTTTTTGCTCTTTGTGTGACCCAACATTTAATGGCAACATTTCCATGTTGTCTTCTATTTGTTACCAACATTCAAAAGCCACTAGAATTATGAAAATTAATCATTTATATATATTTATAAATGCACACATAGTGTGTTCTATGCTGTTCATTGAGATGCAATATTTTATATCAAAAATCTGTTCTTTTCTAGTTATGTGCTTCAAAACTGTAATTTTATAATCATTTTTAAAAGGAGATATCTATATTTATCTCAACCAACAATTTGCTTGAGACTCTAGAAGAATTTAGAGTAATCTAGATGTGTTTTATTTGAAGTTCTAGACTTCTATGGCTGTGGATTGATATATTCACAGAGACCTAGGATAAATACCTAAAATTCAATCAGTTCCTTTGCACTATGAAATTGAAATAACTTCTTAATTCAGATCTCTGAAATAGGAATAAAAGTTATATAGGATAAACACCAGGGTTGAGTCTGCTTTTAAGGAAAAGAAAATAATTTAGACTATGTTTTTTCATTCAAACATTAAAAAGGTTTTCCTCTCTCTTTATATTATAAAGGAAAGCAAAGGAATCATAAAGGACATATTTATCATTGCTTTTACCTCCACCCAACAGTCATTATTCTTTGGCTTGCATTGCTGAAGAGGAAGGTATCCCAGCATGTGGAATGCTGTAAAAGCAAAAATGTCCCTGAAGTATGAGACAGGGATTGATTACTGGAAATTTTAAAAACAGAAACTGATTGTTTAAATGCTTCAGCAAGAAATGGTCAACTTTTTTATCAGATCTGTAATTGTAATTAATTGTATCTTGGAAGCGGTAGGATCTGGCTTATCATTATCTGCATGGATTAAAAACAAAATTGAATTCACTTAGCTGTCCTGTATTTCACTACTGTACTTAAAGCCTTTTACTTTTTTTTTCTTTTTTTGTCTACTGAACACTCCTCCCATTGTACACTGTTGTCACAGTAGTTAATTTGCTTTAAGTTTTGATGATCCGAATTTCACCATAGTTTCAATAATTTCCATTCTTTTCAATGTGTCTTCTGGAAGTAATAGTGATTAATATTACTGTTTAATACAAAGGAGTCAACAATCAAAAACTGATTTCCGCATATGGTCCAAATTATAAGGCTGTGTTTCTTCGTACAGTTAGGGTCATGTTCTTAAAATAACTAAAACAAGCATCTAAGAAATCCAGAATTTGGCCATATAAGAAATAAATTGGAAGACTGGAAGTCAGAAATCCTGAAATTTGTTCTTCCTGACACTGGGAAGGTCCAGAAGACCTATTATCAATACCATCAAAAGCAACATGAATGGAACTTATCTCTAAGTTATAAAACTCCTATATTTAGGTGCCTATATACAGAAATGGATTTCAGCTCATACATCTAAATGCAAAGTGATCTATTCAGTTGCCTAAATACAGGCTTCTAGTGCTTGTTCAGATGATAATGCTACTCCATTTGAGCTCAGGCTGCATCTTCAGCTGCACTTAGGTGTCCTGTAGGACACCTGTAATACATCTGCCAGCCTTAGCTGAAACTGTGTCAGATAATCTAAGGAATGTAAGAGGTGGGCAGATTCTCATGTTTAGGCACATGATTCGATGCTTGAGATTTAAAGTCCCACAACAGATGAAAGAGATGTGTAAATCTAGTATCTTGTGCCATTTCAGAGAACCACAGATATTTTACTTTACCTTCAGCTGTCTCTGCTCTCAATCCCGTACCCTACTATCAGTACTCTGTGGAGGCCTTTGATATCTTAGAAAATATTGGAGAGCACAGGATGTAAGTGCACAGGCAGCTGAACTGCATATCTGGTCAACATAGTAAATGGACCCTAGAGAATTATTCAGGTGACAAAATATAGACTTTTACTGCAATGAATACTTTTCCAGTACTTCACTGTCTACATTGGCTATTACAACTGCTTCCACACTAAGCAGCACTCGATGGGTCCTGATGGAAGATTATTTCTTTTCTTGGAATACAATAGACTTTTTCAGTTGGAAGTGACCTACAGTGATCACCTAATCCAGCTGCCTGAACACTTCAGAGCTGATCAAGTCAAAGTATGTTATTACAGGCATTGTTTAAATGCCTCTTACACAGTGACAGGTTTTTAACACCAACCACCTCTCTGCACAGCCTGTTCCAGGATTTGACCACCCCCTGTCAAAGAAGAAATGTTTCCTAATGTCCAGTCTGGACCTCTCTTGGTGCACCTTTGAACCATTCCCATGTGTTTGATCACTGGGTGCTAGGGAGAAGAGATCAACATCTCCCTCTCCACTGCCTTGTCCGGAAGCTGTAGAGAGCAATGAGGGCACTGCACAGCCTCCTTTTCCCCAGACGAGAGGAGTCCTAAGTCCTCACCCACTCCTCAAGGGACATTCCTTCCAGCCCTTTCACGACCTTTGTTGCCCTCCTCTGGACACATTCAGTTACCTTCTTATCCTTCTTCAATTTCAAGTCGCGGAACTGCACATCGTATTCAAGGTGAGGCCTCACCAATACAGAGGGATTGTTGCTTCTCTTGTCCAGCTATCTCCACCTAATCTTCAAACTTTAGCAATATTTTAGGAATCTCCTTAACCACATCAATCTGAAGAAAGACATGATGTTTACCCTCATATAGTAAATAGAGTTTTAAAAGCTATGTTGAAACTGTTTATTTTAGCTCAAAGGTTAGCTAAAATACAGTCGATTAGTAAATTACTGGGTTTGTGCGGATTAAGTACAATTCTTCAATTTCAGTTAGCATTGCTACCAGGTAGGCTTGCATTAGCATTATAATTTGTAATTTATATGGGAGTTTTAAAGTGCTAGCACATGAAATAAAAACACATCACAGTCTTTGCCTTGGCCAAAGTTCAACTCATAGAAAAACTTTTAAATGTCTTCTTTTGACATCTTGTAACAGAATTTGAAACCAATACATTTACAATATGGGTATTATAACCCTGGGAATCTAACAATTTTCTAGAGTTACAGTGATCGAACTCATTTTGTGATTGAATACTTATAGGAAATAGTATTTTACTTGCATGATCCTTCTTTCTAACTAAGCTGTCGCTAAAAAAAACCCAACCCCCCACACTTCTCTCTTAAAATCTAGAACTACATGAGAAAATTACTTCCAGCTTTGATGTTATCACAAATCAGTGAGAATATTTGTGGCAGATACTGATCTTAGTTGCACATTGTAAGCTAAAGTAATCTCTGCCATCTTCTCTAGAATTGTTCTTGGCTGATAGTGCTTCACAGATTCAATTTATCTAGTGTATGATTTTTTATCAACTGGTTTAGATTATGTTTTCTTTTTACCAACGTGAAAATTTTGAAAGCAACATTGGAACTGAACCTGCACACACATACACAGAACAGACTGAAGAATTCTGAAATTGTTAAAGACATTTTAATGTTCAGGATGTTGCATTATGTATTGCAATTCCATGCAGGCACAGCATTTAAGAACATCAATATTTCTCCTGCAGTGTTTCCAGCCTTCTTTGACTTGATACTAGTTAAATCACATTACATATATCTCTTTCAGATTACAGTACATTTTTGAAAGAAAGATATTCCCCACACAAAATAATTTTCTAAGCATTAAATCCAAATAGTGTGTGCTTTTTTCATTATATTTTATTCTACAGAAGCATGCAAAGACAAATAATGAAGGAAATAGGCCTTGGAAAAGCTACTGAAAAGTTAAGACTCCTAATTATATTTTTGATCTGATCTCTGCCTTCATAATGGTCTGAAGTGAAATACTGCAATTTACACTCTTACAAGTCCCAGAGTCTAAGATGCTCAATGTTAAAATAAAGTTTTGAGTATGAACTAGCATTAATTGTTGTCATGGTTTATGAATAGTAGCACCCAATTCAGTGCCCCCACTGAGACTCTCCCAAATCACATGCAGATCTCTCACTCCTCCTTCCCCTCACCCTTGCCACTGTGGTGGGGTGGAGTTGAGAACAGGAGGCTCAAAAGGCAAAGATCACCTGCTGAGATAAGAACAATTTACTGTAAAAAGCAATGAGATAAGAAAACAAAGAGTAACAGTAATTACATGAAAACCAAAAGTGTGCAAGAGAGAGAGTGATTCACGTACAAAATGCTCACTGAGCCCGACCCAGCCTGAGCATAGCTGGTGCCACCCCACCACTCTCTCTGGCTTGGAGCTGCCACCACACTACCTTGGCCACTCCTCTGCCAAGTTTATTCCCAACCAGAAACCATGCCCTTTTTATAAGACGTCAGACTCCCTTCCCCCTGCCCCTAGCAATGATGTGAGGTGATATCAAATAACATCTGGATCCTGGCCATGCCCCCTCTGCCACTTTCCCTCACAGCTACTGCAAAAAATTAATACTGTCCTTGGCTGAAAGCAGGGCAACTGTAAAAACCTCCTAGCTGGAATTATACTAAAAAGCATTTTAAAGTAGCTATTAATTTTGCTGTTTTAAAGTATTCATTCTATGAATAATAGATTGTTTAATCATGCTACACTGCGGTTACTGAGAAAACTACCCCTTCACCATTAATAATATGATTATTAACTTATTAATTAAACTGGTTTGAATTTTTAAAAAAAATTTGCCCAGAATACTTTTCCTAGTATTCCAACAAATCATTTGCTCACAGAAAAAAAAAAAAAAAAAAAAAAANAAAATTCTCTGTTCCAACTCACCCCTTCAGGAAAAATAATTTACTAACAATAAAGAAAAAAAATATTGACCTCAATGATTGACTGTGGGAGTCAAAACCTCTGGGGACTTTTTGTGTAATATTAAATTTTTACATAGTTGCTAAACTCAAAACTAAATTATCACTCTCCTAAGTCTAATTTTATTAATATATGCAAATCTGAGAGCATATTTATAAGTCAGCAGTCATTTACTTCCTCAAAAAGCTCTATAGTTTCAAGTGAACACATCAACCCTGGAAACTCTGTATGTTCATAAAACACTGTGTTAAATTCCTGGTGGCAACAAGCATTACAGCAAATAAAGCCACAGATGCTCCCTTCACAATGTCAGAGAACTACTCAAGAGGAATTAGATTTTGCACTGTGTTTTGCTGCTCCTTCAAGAAATTACTCTTCAGTCTTAACAAACAGCCATTTAACGCTTTCTGGTGACCGGACCATCTATTCAAGTCAGTTGGATGTCCCTTAACATTCAAAACGTCCAAAATTCTTTCAGAAAACAAGGATTATGATTGATTATTGCTACATAATAATAAATAGACCTCAAACCCAAACAGTTAATTAATGAGTTTCCCTTGAAATAACAATTTGGTATCTTAACTTCAGACCAAAAACTGACTCCTAGGGTGATAAGTTTCACAGCACTGTAGAAAAACCTTTTTCCTACAAAAGCATTAATCATTTAATTGTATCATTACTTATGACCTTTTATTTTATTTATATTGACATACAAGAGAAAATATATATACTGATTTTGACAGCATATAAGTAGACATCAGATAGCAAC
This sequence comes from Callaeas wilsoni, assembly GCA_013398955.1. Classification (NCBI taxonomy): domain Eukaryota; kingdom Metazoa; phylum Chordata; class Aves; order Passeriformes; family Callaeidae; genus Callaeas; species Callaeas wilsoni. Next base: position 313,512 of record VWPU01015057.1, read on the forward strand.
AGTACTTAAAATGAGGGATGAAAGACAATTTAAACTATAGTTGACAAATTTTGCAGCATGTGTCAAAGTGTAGCATCAATTAAAAGATTCATCTCACAGCACTTATGCTAATGTTCCCATACAATTGAATCCCAGATACTGCAGTTGCAAGTAGAGTGGTTCTATGCAAAGATTCATTTTTTAAAATTACATCAAATTTTAATTTCCTACAGTACTGTAAAAGTACATTGGTTGGAAGAAAAGTGCAGTTCCAGTAAATAAAATCTAGCCTTCATATCTAGTTGAAACAACTGCGAGGTCAAACTACTGAGGTCAAATTCATACTGCATTTATCTATTAATATTACTAAGATAGTAACAAACTACATTCTTTAGCATTATTTGCTCCATTAAGTTTTCAAATTTTTTTTTTTTCTAATAAATCTCTGTTACTGATATAAAGTAATCAATTTGGTACCTGTGACAGTATTCATCCATTGACACCATTTCAAAACTGTAACATTTTTCCACAATCCTGCAATATTTTCAAGCAGTCTTGCCTTAATTTGCAGGGCATTGCTTTTGTTGTAAACTAATTTCATATTTTAAAGGATATGCAAGGGGTATGAGCTTGAGTATAGTTTGAGCTAAAAGACGTATTACTGCCAAGGTGTTTTTATGTGGCACAGTCAAATGATCATTAGTGACACATCTGAATAGCTACTAGCTTCTGTCATTGTAATTTTCCATGGCTTCACTAGCAGCAAATCCTTAAAAGGTCTTTCCCAGAAAAAGTATTTGATACATTCCATTCAGAAGTTTTCTCGGACAATATTCTATATGAATTTTTTGAAAGAGATCTACTTTCATTTCAGTAAAGTATAAAAATCCAAATTTAGAGTTTAAATTATGTGTCTTTATTTCATTCAGCATAAAGTTACAATTTTGATTTAAAGATCCTATGTAGTGACTTAACTGACTTACAGGGTTTGTTTCCCTTCCTTTTCCCAGGAAATGTACATGGGTAACAGAAAATTGTATTCACAGAATCATTGAGTCTGGAAATGACCTCTTGTGACTATCAAGTTCAACTGATCCTGATCAAGCACGGACAGCTACAGCAGGTCATGCAAGACAATATCTGGTTGAGTTTTAAGATTCTCCAAGGACAGAGACTCCCACAGCCTCACTGGATAACCAGTTCCAGTGCTCAGTCACTCTCACGGCTGTAAAAACAACAACAAAACCCCTCTATTCTTCAGATTTAATTGTTTTCTACTTTATGATTATTGCTTCTAGTCCTAAGTGAGCACTACTGAGCAAGAAGAGCCTGGCTCACTCTTTTCTACTCTGTTCCATAAGGTTTTTAAACATTTTGTTAAACTTATCACTAAACATTATTTTCTGCAAGCTTAACAAGAACGCCTTCTTCAATCCCATCTGATATGAAAGATTCCCCTAACTATCTTTGAGTTCCATTCCCCTAACTATCTTTGTGGCCCTATGGCCCCATGATGCACGTTCTCCAGTAAGTCCATATCCTACTTGCAGTGGGAAGCCCAGACTCAGACACAATACTTCAGGTGAAGGTCATCAGCACCAATTAGAGTGGAGTCATAGAAAAAGAGAATAATAGAATATCCTGACTTGGAAGGCACCCACAAGGATCCTGGCCCTGTACTGGGAAACCCCAAAAATCTGTGTGTAGTAATCACAAGCCTCTTCCTTTATTTTTCTGAGATAAATACTTTGAGTGGTTTAGTCTTTTCCAATAAAATGAGATATCTATTCCTACATATTACTTTATTCTATCTCTTCTCCAATTTAAATTTCTCTTTGATTGAAAAGTGTGATTAAGAAATATGTGCGGGGTTTTTTTTTCTTTTTTTTTTTAATCACTACTTGCTTTTTCAGGAATATTCGTGCTTCTCTGTCTCAAATTAAAGTATCCTGACTAATATTTTCCATTATCACGGCGAGAGAAAAACAACCACAAATACCCTTCCATGATCTGCCATTAGTTAATATTCTACATCTAGAACTTTTGTGTTGAAACGAATAGTAAAACATAGTCAATATAATATTTTGTGACTCTGAGATTCATAATTTTTAGAATTCCTTGTCATCTTTTTTGCTTAAATTCTCCATCAAATATCAGGATTTCTTCTATTTTTTTTCACTCCATTAGTAGATCTTGAATGTTGTTATATTTTCTATTTGATTGTTATTTTGCAGGTAGTCTTTCTTTGTTAATTTGTTCTAAAATTTCATATTGTACTGAGATCAAATTAAGCTAGAAAATATTTGGTTTTATTTTCATGTATTATGTATTTACACATATTTATTCTGCTTAGTATTCCTCATTCATACACTGTGTACTGATAGCATAAAATAGGGCTGGTTGACAATGATGTGAGCATAATTTTAGTTAGACCTACAGGGCAAGGGCATAGATTAGTAATAATGATAGGGGACTACCTTGCACATAAAAACACTGCTAAGCACTGGTTGTTATGAAAGATGCAAACATATCAATCATTGTGAAAGTTTCAAAAGTGTCCAGCGTCTTCTGAAGGAAACCATAGCTGACATCTGTTTGTTAGGCACGGAGTGACTGTGAACAGGACACTCATGAATCAGGGATCCCAGTCCTGTAACCAGTGTTTCCCAGGGTCGTTCATGGAAGTCAGGTCCTAACCCAGCATCATACAAAGTATAGATGAAGCCTCTACCACAACCCATCCAACTTCTGGACCACGTTGTATCACCTGTTGATCAAGGAAGTCATGTACTTCATAAAATTGCAGATATTTGTGACTAAAATATTTTAATATCCAAGTCCATTTAGTCTGCACACTGCAATTTCATCTTAACTATGATGCCATGCCACTCCCAAGCTTGTTTTGTAAAATCTTTCTGTCAGTTAAGCACAGTTCTTCTGTCAGCTGAGTTTTCCTGTCAACTGAGTTGTGAAAGGAAGTAAGACTTCACCATCACACTTCAGCTACACAGTGCTCCTTTTATCTTTTTTTTCTTAATAGAAAATAATCTTCAAAGTGCTTTCAATAAGAGCAAATTAAAGTATGAAGAATTACAGTCATCTTTAACCTCTCCTTTACTTAATCTCTTCATTTTTCCCAGCATGTCGTCTCATTTCCACAGTATAATATAGTGTGTCTAATTTAAAATACCCTTCTAGTGTTTCTTTGTGGTCGGTGAGAGGAGATAGTTGTATCCAGTTTTATTTAGCACTTAGTTTTTTTTATAAGCATTTAAAAAAAATAAAATTACAATGCATTCATTCCACCTCAGTGATTCTTTCTCACAGGCACCAGGGCACAAAGACAGTGTCTTCATGCCAGCAAACATTGCTAAAAGTCACACTTGCGTGGGCAAACTCAGAACTCTTCCCAGATGCCTGTTAAATACTCAGGTAGAAATCTGTCATTCCCTGCAAATACAGGTGGATTGAACTTCTTCCCATGATTGCCTATCTCACCAAATGACCATAAGATCAAGTTATATCTCATTATGTTCATGAAATATATTTTATACAGCAAAATTTTGCTGATTTGAATCTAATTCTTACTATCCAATATTTAAAAATTATTATGCTGAGAGTAAAACACTCATTAAGTGCTTTCCACTAGTAAAAATGTCCAGTAGTATTAACCTCAAATTTTTGCTTATTCTTGTTATTTTACCCTGTACAATTCTCCCAGGGGAAAAATTATTTCACTGAACATACCCAGAATTCTCCATTTTTATAGTTTTGTCCAGTCTGGCAGAGGTCCCATTTTGTGATTAGTTAGCAGAAATGACTATACAAAATAGAGCCATTGACATAGAGGTAAGTCACAACACCTGAAATAATGAGGTAGTATCAACTACCACAAGTTGAAAATTTGAAAAAACCTAGGGAATCTACCTTTCTGCACCAACAAGGATTCCCTGTACTCAGTCAAGCTACTCGCAGTGCTTATTGCTGCCAGTATTATTATTTTCAAATTGTTCCCATAACAATGGTGATGGAAGTGATTATGCTTCTAACATGTAATGCAGTTACAGTTGAAAATTTTATAAGCTGGCCATCTGGTAAGGGTACAGTCTATTTCCCTCCAATATATATAGTTTAAATATTGGCAGCCATTCAGAATAACACTCTCCCAATAAAGCACTTATTTTTCATTTTTCAGGAACTGAAGTATTTTCAGAAATCATAGATAGTTTGTCCTGAAGAAAAGACAGAGTTTGTGCTAATTTTGTCCCAAGTGAAATATAAAGAGGATGAAATTAAATAGAAATAATTTGGGGGTAATGTACTGAAGTTTATTTAAATGTTTTTAAAATAGTCTTAGAGTCCATGAAACACAAATAAGAATGAATGTATATGCCTAAGAGAGATACCAAAAAGCTCATCTAAACTTTTTGGTAATCTAGGTGGTTTATTTCTTCCCCATTATTTTGGGTTTTTTAAATTACTCAATATATAAACGCATATAATGTAATGATGAGAAGGAATAAGGAAAATAGGTTTCTCTATTCTAATTATGTAATTTAATGTGGGGGCTTAGCCTTCAACAGTTGTCAGCCATTTTAAGTACTCTGCCTCCTCAAAAGGACAGGGGGAGAAAATATGATGAAAAGCTTTTAAGTTAAGATAAAGACAGGGAGAATGCTTACCAATTACTGTCATAGGCAAAACAGGTAAGGGAAAATTAATTTAAATTATGTCTATTAAAAGAAATCAAAATTTAAAACAACATTTCTCTGCCTCATCATCAGACTCAACTAGGCTCCTCCTTTTTCAAGTTCTTAATTATTGTCACACAGATTTCTTTTTCATTATACCAAGTTACAACTTCCTGTTTCAATTTGTGGCCACTGCCTCTTGTTCTCTCACTATTCATCTCAGTAAAGAGCCTCACATTGTCAGTAACCTCCCTTTACACACTGGGAAACCACTCTTCTGTTCTCTCACAGCCTTCTCTTCTCCAGTTTAAACGAGTCCTGTACATTAGCATTTCCTCACAGTGCAAATGCTCCAGCTCCTGACCATATGGGTGGCTCTCCAATGAACTCTCTCCAGGCAATCAGCTTCCTTCTTGTACCGGTAAGTTCAAAGCTAGATTTGGTATTCTTGGTGCAGTTAATGAGTACCAAGTAGGGGGAATACTCAGTCCCCTTATTATGCAGATACAACCTCGTCTACTGCTCCTTAATGATCACCAAGACACACAATTTCCTTCTGTTTAACCTACTGTCCACCAAGATCTGTCTCAGCAGAGCTGCAACTTAGTCAATTAGTCTCTCTATCCACAGAACTCTGTCAAAACTGCCAATATGCTGCACTTGGGCATGTTCCAAAAGAAAGACCTGTGTGCAAAATTGTGTAGAAACTACCCTTTGATAGCTTAGTGAATTCATTGTTAGTATTCGATGCCTTACTGTACTCCTTATTGACTTTTTTGTAGGGCTGTAGGATGGATATTCACCACATATCAGTGTGGAAATATAGAAGATTAAGATTAGGCTATGCAGAGCTGTCTAGTGTAATTTGATATGTTCAGCTTTCATATTCCAGGAATTCTATGTTTTAGGAGCTGTGGGTCTTCTTCAAAATCTTTCATATCATCCAACTCCTTACAATTTTCTCAGATATTGCATAGCATCTGAACCAGTACTAGAAATCTGAATTTCAGCTGCTGTATTGCATTTGGCCCTGTTTTCAGCCAGTAAAGAGAAAGGGACCCTTCTGGGAAAAATTCTTCCAAACAAATGTGAACATTTACTTTAGGATGATATGCATTACATTGTCTTTCACAGCACAGTTCATCACATCCTAAATTAAATATCTGTGTTTTGTTAATAAAGTCTTGCACCTCAGATGGATAATTCCCAAAATTTGCAGAATACAGATCAGACAATTCTGTGTTATTAACTTCCCCTTTGGACCTATGTCAAGGTTGTAAACCTCAGCATCTAAAGACTGGGTGATTTACGGATTGGAACAGCACATTAAACCTAGTCTGCCAAACCTAATAGGAACTTGAAAAGACAGCTAATAGAGGTTGTGGATACATTTATTAGCCAGAGGCTTTTTCTGTGTTAAGGACTTTCTTTCACAAAGATTTTCTTTCATTTGCTTTTTGACTGGCTGGTTTAATTTTCTTTAGTTAAACACACGAATTATTATAGATTAGGTTTAATCCTTAGAAAAATAGTATTAGGTTACATTGCTAAGGGGAAAAAATACAAAGATCTAGTAAAGGTCAGATAAACAGTGGCAGGTGGAGAAAATTTAGAAATCTAATCAAGGCAAATGGACCATGTGAACCCAGCTGGTCTAAGACTAACAAAGGTGAACAACAAGATTATTGTCCCTGATGTGAGTCCAACCAAAAAGATTCTCTTCACAGAACTCTTTGCACACTAGAGGTTTATTGCCTATGAGGACTTTAGATTTATGGCATACAGGAGGAAGAACATTTGAGAATTGTGTGGAAATTTACAGATGAAAGTTTAAGGACATTTTGGGAATATTTAAGACTTATGGGATGTTTAGGGCAAAGCGTAAAAAGGAAAGGGAGAAACTGAGGTGGATCAAGGATAAAGAAGCTTGGGAAAAAGGAGGGAGAAGCGTACTAAGGGAGGCTTCTTCACTTAGTCTTAACTAGAGAACAGTAGCATTTCAGCAAGGATGTTTCCTATTCCTTTGCACTGAAACTGTGAAGAAAGGGTCTGGTGCATATTTTGCCCTTTTAGGTAATGTAGGGCTTGCTATTGTGCTGTTTAGGTTGCCTGAGACCTGCCTGTGAGATGCTGGATTGATGTAAGAGAAAATTTTCAATTTTCTGTATCCCTCTCAAGATATCAGTTTTCCTGACTGCTGTTTATGTTTCTGTTGATACATATTAAGACTGGAGAGCCACAAAGGAGCCACAGGAAAGATCCATGGCCAAGCTTTTATAGTGTAAATGCGGCTAGAATGTGCCATTTAATTTACGACCAAAGAGTAATTTCTGTACTGATTTGACTGAGTAATATAAACATACTCATTCAGAAACTAGTTATGAACTAGTTACATTTATGTTATTTAGTGTTTCTACAGTTTAATGTACAGTTTCATGCAAGACACATTTCATACTGAAACACGACAAGCATTCACAAAAAAAGAAAAAATAATTAGTTTATATCACATTGATATGCAGGTTTACATGTTACTTACTTAAGTGCCAGTGGCTGCACTTCCTGTTCTAACAAAAAATATTAACCAACATCTACTTTGTCTAAGTAGCACAACAAGAATGGAGGAAATTTTAGAAGAAAGGCTACATTTTTGTAGAAGAACTCAAAGGGGATATAGTCTGTAGGAAATTTACAAATTCTTCCAAAAATGATGGGACAAAGGATATGATTTAAGATTAAATTATACTAGAATGTACACTCTGAGAAGTGATCCTGAGTGTTTTCTATGACATCAGCTCTTCAAGAATATCTATATTCAGTGAGTGATTATATTGATGAACATTGAAAACTGTTCAAACTGGAAGATGTAAGTAGAAATCCCAATTGTTACCTCATGAGAAAGAACATAGCAGATAATTAAAGCAAGAAAGACTGGGAGATACCTGCAAAGGACTTTCTGCAAATAGAATAAGCAGATTTACTTTCATTTCTGCACCACTTCTCTCTTACAAGTATTCATATAGATGTTTACTATTTTGAGTGTTATTAAGTATCTGCAAACTAGTTTAATCTAGTTTGATTTTTTTCTTTTTTCTCCCCTTTTTGGTGGTTCAGTAACCCTGACAGTAACATGACATTCTATTCTTTGTAAGAGTATGTCGAAATTGTAAAGCAGTCTCTGGGTCACCTTAGGCAGTCATAACCTTAACTGTAGCACATTCTCAATGTTCTAAAGCTAAACCACTACATTCCCTTGGAGTGTTTGTATTGCACAAACCAGGGTAACAGAAAAATCTTCCAATAACTTCTGGTGACATCAAAGGCTTTCTGGCACAAAGAAAGGTCTTGATATGCACATATAAGTCCATGCATATACATGCAAATCAAAGGTAAATTCAACAGTTATTAACATTACTATACACATATGTTAACTTATTGTAACAAGCATTTGTAATTCCAGCTAACCTTATTAGTTTGTTTTTGCAAGGATTCCTGTGAAAAAGAAGTTTTATCTACTTATTTATGCCTTTAAAAGCATAAAAGACAGTTAATACAAGAGGGTGAGTAAACAGACATACTAGGTTAATATTCCAGCTGTGAAAAATATCTAATATTTTCATTTAAAAATGAAGGCTTTTTATGCTCTTTTGTCTTTTGAGCAAACCTGGAGTAACTCAGACACATAACTCTTATTTTTTCAATTGGTCGTCCCAGAGATATAGTAGAACAATATTTAGAAAATATTGCAAGGAGACTTGAAATGTTGTAGCTAACACTGCTATCTCTTCAACATCAAATTGGTAAATTTGTAATTTTTTTTAAAGTTTCTCCTTTTTAGTTTGTCTTAATTTCTCTATGAGGAAATACATACATATCCTTATTTGTAACTACAAGTGTTTTATCTCCTTTCCCTCAGGAGGAATACCATTTAAGCAGTAAATACCTGATTTATCTAAAGATGCGTATTTATCATTCATGAACTGAACTGGAAAAAATTTACCCAGGAGGATGACAATTATGTTCTAGTACATATCCTTAGGCGGTTGAGATACATGTAAGTATTTAAGGGAATCTACAATTCCTTATAAAATTTATTTGTAAATTCAGTATAGATCAAATCTATCCAGTTTTGCTTTCCCCTTAGAATATTTTAAACAAATGCTTGAGGCTAATAATAAGCTTTATTGATTCACTTTTCAACCTGGTTTTATTGACAGTGACAATCTCTCATGTCTAGACACTGCTTATAAAACTAAGGCTGGCACGGTTCTTGAAACCTATTATTCCTTTTTAAAATAATTATTTTTATTTTTTCTACGTTTCAGTTTAAAATTTGGCAGTTTCTTACAAAAAATGTGTACACTGTACACATTTCTAATATGAGAAAGAACGTCTTTTAGATGTTTCTTATAATGTTAAATCAGCCTAACCCTTATTTGAACCAAAATCAGTGATTTTATGGGAGGAGTAACACCATAAAAAATTTAATTAAGTAAATGCATTCAGAAATTAGTTCATGTCCAGTTAAATTTCTAGTAGCTCATGAATGACTGTATACTTAACTAATGGACAATATTCCATCCTGCAAATTCTCTGGCAGACTTCCTATTTGCACTGAATGTACTCCACTACCTTTTGAAGTATCAAATCAATATAGTCTGGCAGCCTTTTCTTCAGTTTGCAAAAGCCTACAACTTTTAGAGGAAATCATGGCACACCAAAGCAGTCCTATGTCCCTTGATTTGACCTGTTCCTTCCTCTACCTTTTCCAGATACATTATTTGTATCGACATATCTCAGACAAAATACTAGGAATGAAAGTTTCAAAAATATAATAAGTATCATAGTTAAAATTTCCCGTATAATTAATTCCATCTCTCTGACTAATTTATTATTTACTAGGTTATTATCATAAATGCTATGCTACTGCTAGTTAACTTTATACAATCACAGTGACATAGGCCTTTGGCTGTTGATTTTTAGAATTTTTTTTAGAATATTAACACTGCTTATGTGTTTAAACAACAAAAAGAAGAAAATTTTGTGCATGTTCCCATAGACCTGGTGAGAAAATACCTTCTAGTTTTTCCAGAGGCTTAGTAATGTAGACAGGTCCAAAAAGATATCTGTCTATTGAAAACAATGATATATATGATATATATGATATATGCAAAACTGAAATGAGTTTATACAATAAATGGGAGAAAACACATCATAGAATCACAGATTTACAGAATTCACAGAATCACAGGACGGGTCAGGTTGGAAGGCACCATAGTGGGTCATCTGATCCAACGTCCCTGCTCAAGAAGAGTCATCCCAGAGCACATTTGCACAAGATTGTGTCCAGATGATTTTTGAATATCTCCAGTGAGAGAGACCTCAAAACCTCTCTGGGCAATCTGTTCCAGTGCACGGTCACCTGCACAGTAGAGAAGTGGTCCTCACATTAAAGTGGAACTTCCTTTGTTCTAATTTCTGCTGGTTGCCTTTTATCCTATTGGTTGGCACCACTCTTATTGCCTGAGCCCATCCTCTTGCCACCCTCCCTTCAGATACTTGTATACATTGATAATATCCCCTATTTGTCATCTCCTCCAGGCTAAGAAAGACCAGCTCCTTCAGTCTTTCCTCACAGGCAAGATGCTCCAGTCCCCTAATCATCTTTATAGGCATCAGCTGGACTTGCTCTAGGAGCTCCATGTCTCTCCTGTGCTGAGGAGCCTGGAATTGGACACAGCACTCCAGATATGGCCTCACTAGTGCTGAATAGAGGCACCTCCCATGACCTGCTGGCAGTTTTAATGGAGTTTTGAAAGCCTTGCTCAAGTCAAGGTGGAACAATATCCACTGCTCTCCCATCTTCTATTCACCCACTTGTCTTGTCATAGAAGGCAATCAGGTTGGTCAGGCACAATTTCCCTTTGGTGGATCCCTGCCGATTACTCCTGATCCCCTCCTTCTCTTCCATGTGCTTGAAGATGTCCTTCAGGATGGGGTGTTTCATCACCTCTTTGGGGACTGAGGTGAGGCTGACAGGCAAGTAGTTCCCTGTGTCGTCCTTGCCCTTTTTAAAGTCCAGGCTTTGAAAACTATCGATTGGTTTAAACTAGTTTGCATGAGAAATTTAGGAATGCAGACAAAACTTTTTAGAACTTAAGAGTAAATCTAATATTGCACCTCAGAGCCTATATCAGCAGATTTAATGGTTACTCTTAGAGCTAGCTAAACAGAGCTCTTTGGCTTTCTGTCTTCACTGCATGCTTGCATGGAGGTTGCTTTCTATTTTGTTTAGCAATCCAATCCATCTAGATCTGGTTTCGAAAGTCATGTGGTATTTTTTCCAGTCTCAAACAGCTGCTCAGAATAATATTATAAACCTGATTTGTCTTTAATGTCATGTATTTGAAATCTGCAGTACTAAACCAATGCTGAACTTGAAATAAAAAGTAGTGAAGGGAGAAAGTTTGTGCTGTAGTTTACTTTTATCCTTTCATCAAAATTAATTATAGTAAAATAGGCAATCTCCAAATAGAGGATTCATTTATAATATAATGAAGGTAATATATTTCTGTATCAGATTTCAAAAAAAAATAGTTCTGTCGATCAGATGTACCAAAGCAGAAATGAGAAAATGAGTGACAACTGCTACTTTTTATTTAGTAGACATCCTGTCTCTCTTTTAAGATGAAATTTGTATGACCTGTAGAACACTGCTCAAGACTGTGGCATAATAGACTATACTTGCTGATAGAAGGAAGCTAAACACTAGACTCAAAGGAAACCTATAGAGAGATGAGAAGTGAACAGGTACATGAAAAACAAAATAGGAAAATGTATCAAAGACAAAAGGGGATTTGAAATAGATTAAACTGAACTCTCAGTGAAAATACGGACCATGCCAGCATGGCAGAGACTTGTGCCATGAGATGCTGAGCACAGGCTATGTAGCCTACAGCAGAAGATGGTCTGGATTTGTTTTAGTAGTCCAGTAACTCAACAGACCAGCATCTCTCCTGGAACAGTCTCACTTCAAGCCAAACTGGACTGCACATAGATCTACAACTTGAGAGTTACTTTGAAGTATGTATGTATATGTGAATTCTGAATCTCTGTAATAACAGAATATTTTTCTGATTAATTTTATCTTTCCAGCCTGTGCTGATTTTAGCTGAGATAAATTTCTTCATGGTAGGTCATATGGTGCTGTGTTCTGGGTCTTTTACCAAAACAATGCTGATAACACATCAATGGTTTAGTTACTTCTGAGCAGTGCTTGCACAGTATCAAGGGCTATCCTGCTCCTCAAACTGCCCCACCAGTGAGGACTCTGGGAGTGCACGAGGAGTTGGGAGGGGACAGAGATGGGACAGGTGACCCCAACAGAGCAAAGGGATATTCCATATCATGTGAAGTCAGGCTCATCAATAAGAGCTACAAGAAAGGAGAAAAGGGTGGAGATTCCCAGATGCCATTTGTCTTCCCAAGTAACCATTATGCACAGTGGAGCCCTTCTTTCCTGGAGAATGCTGAACACTGTTGATGGGAAGGAGTGAATTCATTCCTTATTTTGCTTTACATGCAGGCACAGCTTTTTTTCAGCTGTTAAACTGCCTTCCTGTCAACCCACACTTTTTTTGCATTTTGCCACTTCGCATTCTCTTCCTCATCCCACCGTTGGATGGGTTGAGCTAAGCTCTGTGGTGCTTAGCTGCCTACATGGATAAAATCACCACAGACCCATAACAGTTTTACAGTGTCTCATGATTGTTGTTCTTTTACACATACATACCATACACAGAGTCTATGAAATCTTGCAACTATTCAATAAAATGCACAATTGTTTTAGCTTCCAAACCTCATTAAATCAATTTAAATTTTGGGTCCTTTAGGTAAGCCAGAGATCTTCTTGGTTTTAAAATACACAATATATTGTGTCATCATATTTAATCTTCGATACTTCCAATATTCATCAGTGATTACATTTGTAAATGTAATTGTAAAACAAATATTATTTATATTGCAATTTAATGTCTCCTCAGGCTATATGAGAGAGTATGACTTATTAATAGGGAAGCTTAGTTTAAACCTATTAGTACAGTAAGTAGATTTCTTATTTGATTCTATGTGTAAACATCAAATATCAATTTTGGCTTCTTAGCCTCTGGGCTGGTGATGTGGTACACATGAACACTGCTTATTCATACAGTGCATTTTAAAATGTACATGCCACAGCTAAAATAGGCTAAAACGCAATGATTATTTCGAAACTAACCCACTGGAGATTTGCCCCTGATCTCTTCTATATCATGTAAACTGGAACTCCCATTACTTGTGTGTAATAATTTTTTAGCCTTTTGCTTCTGGAAAACAGCTCAGTAAGTTGTTCATGCTACAAAATTTTTATCAAAATAAATGGATAAATTCATGATAGAGGGAAAAAGAGAACAGAGGGCCTTTCCTTCTGCTGAAGTCTGGAGATGTCCCCTATACTGGTGGGTGATGGTAAGACTTCTTCCTCCCTGTTTTAATTTTTCTTAAAGATCAGACACCATTCTGCAAACCTAAATCAAATGTCCATGTCTTATGAAACTAATTAAATTACTTCCCTCTCAGGCTAAAATATTGTAAAAATGGCATATAAATTTTTACATGTTATACATATAATGTTATAAAACTTTATGCAGATTAATGTGCTTTTAGATCACAAAGTACCAAGGTTTTAATAGCAAAACTAGAATGGATTTGTATGTAACATAATGAATCTTCTTCCCCTGCTCTCCACAGGTAAGCTCAGTTTCTGAGAAAACCCTTTGTAAAGTAGTTTGTAGTGGAAGAAAAACCAATCACCATTCAACATCACGCAGCTATCTTCCTCTTGACTTTCCTTTGGTGCTTGACTAGCTCATTTTCCTTGGAGAAAATTGTTGTAATCCAACTACTTCTTTTGCAAATTCAGAAATAACCTAATGGAAGCAGCAGGCTAATGTCTAGTTCTGGTGGCATCTATCGATTTTTATTCTTTTCTAGTCTGCAGCTCAGCACCTTTTTTCAGAGGTCAATAACTATATCAGGACCTTTCCAAAATTTTCTTACCCTTCAAAACAACTTGTGCATTCTCACAACAGTTTGTAGCAGACCATGTATTTAATCTGCTTGTTCCTATTTAACATATTTTTTCCATAAAGCTGTTTTAGAGTTCTTTTATATTCCTATTTATCTTACTTTCAATACAGAAATTAACATCAAGCTGATTTAGAGTTATTTTCTATTCTTATTTATCTTACTTTCAATACAGAAATTAACATCCATTTGCCACCCATTCTTCTCACTTTTTTTTTCTTGTAAACTAATGTCAAGAACTATAAAATTACTTACATATATAGTCATGCTTTCTGACTTGAACATGAAATGTTTTTTAAATGATGCTACAAGTATCAATGAACAAGAGAAAATGTATTTTCAGAATACAATTTATACGAAATGGGTAAATACACAAATATTATCCTTGTAAAATTCCCAGCAAGAACAAAAAACTTCTGCATAAGTTTCTCTTTTTTTTTCCTTCTCAGATAAATATATTAATAACATACCGCCTTTGGGTATGTTTTCAATACAAATGATGTAGCTAAATAAGATATCTGGAAGTATAAGCATCCTGATATCAAAGCAGGCACTCCATAATTATGGAAACTTTATTGGAAATAAAATTTGCTGAGGTTATTTTTGTTTGTTTATTTGGTTTTTTGGTTTGGGGTTTTTTTGGTGGTGGTGGTTTTGGGGTTTTTTTTAAGATTTTTAAAAGTGACTGTGTTCTGTCCTAGAATTCAGAATGGGACACTGAAAAAAATTAATTTACATCTAAGACATATTATCTGTTGATATAATTCCATTGATATCAGTGTCACTCTTGTCTTTCTGAGTACCAGATGTTGGTAACACAAGAGCCACACTACCAATGTGAATAATAAGCATTGTTAGCTTGTTTTACTTCTGTCTCACTGGGATGTAACCAACTAACACAATTTACCTGAACTGTCCTCTGAAGGAGTCTTTCTCTGTTCACACTACAGAACATTAAGGCTTGTAACTCAGAGAATTTTTACTTTAAACCATCTAAAGAGAAGAAAATTCACTGCTCAAATAGTTTGTTCTCAGGGGCATGATAAACTTGTGACAAAACCATTGCAGGTCTTGTTATTCGCTTAAAGCTAAGTGATAATGCCAATGATTTTAACACAGGAACTGTTATTGCCCATCCCCTTTTAATTATGTTTTTCCTGGTATTCAGTCTAGTAATGTAAAGAAAATTCAAGCTGCAGTGATCCTGAAATTTCTATTGAATAGGAAAGTATAAGACAGAAAGACAGTTAGCAAGCTTTTTTTTCTTTTGCTGGTCTTTCTTTGCAGGAAGTAAAATAACCTTTCTCATGGCCTACTGCATATTCATATATTGCCTGCATATATTGCTTCTAATTTTCAGATATGTGCTAGATGAAAACTTCAGGGACACGTTTTTTATGGGTTGTAGGGTTTTGGTTTGGTTTTCGTTTATTTGGGTTTTGGGTTTTTTTGGTTGTTTTTCGTTTTTTGTTTTTTCCCCAGCACTTATTTGGTAGCTGTGAACTGCCAAATAAAGGCCACTGAAGGTGTGTAAATTTTGTGCTAGGGTAAAGGTATTACCAGAAAACAAAATGTCACAGTAGAAGCAAGTGGTAATGCTCAAAAGCAGAGGGTGATTATTATAAATCACCAGGGTAGTGAACAATAGAAATACAAACTGCTTTAAATCAGATTATCTACAAGCTATAATACAAACATGCTGTTGAAAATACTTTCTGAACATAGAGGTAGTGGATAATGGAAATATATTATGTAAAGAGGTTAAAGAATACCTGTCACTGGAGATTTCAACAGGGCAGGTCAAACATAAAAATTAGTTTAAGCATAGAATAGTAACCTTTAGGGAAGATAGTGTCTTGATGACCTTTTAAGAACGTCATGTCTTATTTTATGTAGTATTAGGATTTTACAGCTAATACTCTATCCAAAATGCTCATCTAACAAACAAATAAATTCTGTCTTCTTCACGAAGAAGATATTTGAAAAGTCTTAATTTGTAATGAAATAAAGTATTTAAAAGACATCAAAATATACTTTTTTCTACTAACAGTGTTTCTTACAAAGTACTGGTATCAAATACCATAACTATTAATGTGATGAAAACAAGATCAAAGGCTTCAAAGCTATTAAAATGGAACATGCCACTGAAAATGTCATTTGACGTGACTGTCTTTATGAAGAACCTTGTTAATCCACTCGAAATATTTTTGTTAATCAAATAAAAATATTTATTTAAATTCATTTTTCTAATTTCTTTTTTTAAACTGATCTTCATAATTACAACAGGAAAAGTAATCAAGACATTAGAGAAGATCAGGAATCTAGACAAGATTAACAAAGAGATAATTCTTGGGAGATTAAATAATTTCTCTTAGCCAACAATTCTTTTTCACTCAAAGATTTAGAGAAAAAGAAACCCAACAACCAATGAAAAAAAAAATGGTAAGCTTATTTTAATCTACCTTATCGTGCGACCCCAAAGTGAATGTGTGAAAGCTTACAGGCAGTAGCTAACTACATAATAGATCAGCATTCTCTTCTGTCCTACTGACTCCAGCTTACAATATAATTCCAAGTACGTCACTGTTCCCATCATAGGAAATTTCTTCACCTGAAAGATCAAAGCAAAGATGACAGGAAAAGCTTGAAGGTAGAAGGCCTCCAAAGCTGCCACCTTAAAAGAAGAAATAGTAAGATTTCAGCTGATATTTAAAATATCTTCTTTTACTGATTGAAATATATTTTACTGATTTTACATTGATTCAGCTTTTCATGTATAGCATACATGTATTTACAGAGATAAAGAAGCAGTTCACAATGATATATAATAGTTCTGCCAGAGAATGAAGACACTGCTGAGGCTGTTTAGATATATAACAGTGGATTTTAGGTAAAATAATTTTATAGTTTAAAAAGACTCAACAATATTTTTAACTGATCAGATGAAATGTCTGCTTCTTTATAAATCTGTACAACACATTACGTTATTGTTCAATAGTATGTTAGTTTGTGTTGTCTTCATCTGTAACAATTATAAAAAGATAAACTGAATGAAATAGAGAAAAAAATCTAGTTTCTGTTTTATTTTAAGCAAAAACATAAAGTGAATGAACTCTGAAGAAAAACCTCTGGTGATCATGTATCTATTTAATTTCAGAGTGATGTTAATATATTTTTTCAACCACTCTAAGACACCTTTTTAAATATTAAAATGGCAAAAAGAATGGGAAAATAAGTTTAGAGGAGCAAGATGAGGAAGCAATTTCATATGTGGGAAGTTGATAAATCTGAGATCTGAGGCAATCTCTCATTGCCTATAGGCATTTGGACACCCAGATCTCTCACATTACTTTCTGGAACAAGACAACTGAAAGTCATCATTATTTGGATCAATGGCATATGTAAATAACTCAGCATTCAAATTTCTCAATGGGAAAATGTACTTATTGTTAATGACTATAAGTATTAAATTTCTTTTAAATATCTAATTTTGCTATTGCTGTTATATATTACACTTCCTTTGCACTAGTGTCATTTGTGGTAACAAAATCAGATACTAAGTACATTAGTGCAGGTTTATTTGCAGTATTTTAATATCTTCTGTGTTTCATTTTACATTTGTAGGTACATTTTAATTAAGTAGTACACGAAAATAGAATCTCTGTCTAAGTGACAGCCTATTCTTTTAGGGATTTTAAATAACTGTGCCTTGTTAAACATAGAAGTAAAATATTTACGATTAGGGTTTATTTGTCTTTATAGAATTATTTATAATTGTAATATTTTTCCATATTTTTCTTTTTTAAAATCTTATTTTGTGAAAAACTCATGTTTTTATCTGACATTTTGTGTAGAAGTGTTGGCTGTCTAGTGCACTGACTCCTGTCCTCTGGCCTGAGAGGAATACTGAAAATTATTTTGTGCTTTAGGGCAAAATGAATCCCCTGTCCCATCTCTACATAACCCCATGTATCTCAAGAATGAGTGTTTTGTGTTATTCTATGTAAACTGCATTGGAGAGCACTTGACAGCTCCCCCACCTGCATGTGCAGTGTATACCATTACCAGACCACTGTGCCGATCATCCTTAAATCCATGGCCAGGTTTCCATGCAAACATCCTACTGTGAAGTAACAGACTGGAAGATCCATTCCATCAGTACACAGTGGAATGGGCAAGTAACATTCCAGATTAAACCAGGTTAGATTGAAGCACAGCATAGTTGCACCTCTGTCAAACTTTTTGAAATGCGCAAACACAAGAACTGCAAGTTTTACTGGTGCTTCCCACCAGCACACCCATTAATCAGTATGCTTAATGAGATGCAGTTGTAAGCAGAATCTGATTTGAACTAGATAGCATGAAATATCCCCCAAACAGGAGATCAGCCTTATTGTATTACCATTTAGATATCCTTCCTTAAAAACCACAAATGTCTTTATAAACCTATAAACACTCATGTTACCTTCTCTTCTGAAGCATTCTCCCACACGGAGCCTGTCTTGCATTTCAGCTGGAATTTCTTCCTTTCCTCTCCAGCCCCTGATGTTTGTGTTCAGCTATTTTCAATCTGGAAACACAAACCTTTTTTTTTTTTTTTTGGTAACAAGTTTGCTTTTCTTTTTTACTTTTTATTATGCAGCCTCTAGGAAAAAAAAAAAAAAAAAACACAACAAAACAAACATGGCCCTTTGACTATACTGCGGAAACTATTTTGGCTTCTCCTAAGAGAAAATCTGCTGTCTTCTTAAAAGCAACTGTCAACAGACTAATCTTCAAAGTTCTGTGTCTCACTTTAACTGTGTGTTTTAAAGTGCCAGCCTGTTCACTTATGCCATCAGATACCACTGATAAACATTTGCAGGGAATGTTGCCCAGTACAAGAACTTAAGCATACACGCTCTTCAAAGGTTAGAAGAGTGTCTGTCAGGGATTTTGCTGAGTCCAATTCTCCCAGTCAATATTTTCCAAGAGTTTAGAGCTGGCTTAGAGTAAGAAACATTATCCCAACAGACATTAGTGTAAATCCACCCTGTTTTGAAATGTGTTTAACTGAATTCAGGCTGTCCCACAATGATAGGTCTCAGTGCCATTTAATTTGTCAATCTAAATGTAGCCTTCTGTAACAGAAATGGAAAAGGTGTGTTTCAAGAAGGACATTATTCAAGTTTTCAGAAGACTCTCTGTATTAAAATAAGGCTTGTAAAACACAGTAAACATATAAGAGAGTAGAAACTCTTTGCTCCTTTTAAATACATCAGCTGCAGAAGGGTGAAGGATTGACAACTGCTTAGGTATGGCTTAATAGGAAATGAGCCACAGCCAAAAATACTGCTGTAAGGTCATATACCTCATTTCATAATTCTTGTTTTGCAGCAGAGTATAACAGAGGTTTGTTTATAGAACACAATCAAGGAAAATTTTCATGTCCTGAAGATATTATCAAGAAAACAAAAAACTGGTATTATCCAACTGACAGGCACAATTACAGTACAGGCTGTGAAAGTACTTGGATGCACTTGGATTTAGGTAATTGACATTTTACTGAACAAATACCTTCTTTTTTTGTAATAGGAAAACTTTTTTCACAATCATTTTCCAGTCCTACTAAGGACATTGTTTTGAAAGGGTACAAATTATGGAAAAATAAATAAAAGAGATTTTGCTCACTGAAACCAATACTTATAATGTATTGTTGATATAGATACTGCAGGACTGAGACAAGTAGGATTTTTTACAAGACGTCTCTTTGAACAATCTATCATAATCATTGAACATATCACCTAATTGTGTAGCAACAATATGTGTTTGAGTGCACTCACATCTGGATGTCTGAAACGGTAGGAATGGATCACAAATAGTATTTTAAAAAGTTATAAAATTATTTGCTGGCCATAAAGAATTTTGTTTTCTAAAGTCTGTTTTCCTTAAACACAAGGAACTTAAAAAATGTTTTTAAAAAAAGGTCTGTACAATATTGAAAATATTTAATTGCCAAGTAGTTGTAGGGATAGTACAGAGGACTGGAAGAACTCAGGGCAAATAACAGATGTAATGCAATTTAGAAAAAAAAAAATCCTGAAAAATTCGAACTTACACATTTTAATTTACAATGCATGTCCTAATTTCTAAATTTTCCACTCCATTGACAAATTTTTATAATACATTGGATTTATTTGATGATGCCGAAGAGGGACCCATTTAATAGTTTTAAATGGTGTATTTAGTACCAGGATGTTCTTGTACATGTACTTCCAGAGATTTAAAAATTCTTCTCATAAGTCAGAAACCACCATAAAATTCAGTATGTCTCTTCCAGTAGATGTTTAATGAGAGACATACCATGCTGCCTGTGTGAGAATTCTGCAGTTCTGCACCGTGAACTAAGAATGATCATAATGTTCCCCACTTAATTAAGCAAGCTGCAGGATCTTTCACTGCTGTATGAATGTTCCACTCAATGTCAGCACAAATGGTACTTTTGCCAACAACGACTATACCACTTTTTTCAGCAGCTCATTTTAAAGTGCAACCATTTTATTCAAATAACTCTCTAAAGCACTATTCCTTATGATAAAAGATATAGTTAAATTGAAGTGGACATTCTTGGGAGTCAGTAATGCCATTTTCTAAAGGTTGTAACCAAAACAATAACAAGAAGTCTGGAAACAATATGGAAAGTCTATTTTACTTTTAAGGTAATAAACACTTCAGTTATTCATTGATTGAATAACCTTTCTTGAATTCTTAAATGTTTATTTTCAAATTATAGTAATTTCACATTTATAAGGAACTGCTTCCACTAGTATTTATCTGCTTTCCTTTCATTGCTTAGGACTTCACAACAGTAGCAGGGAATAAAATGTTTACCTTTTACTTTAAATAGTATCCTCAATTTGGTGCTTTAATTTTAAGGTCTGCTAAATATTTTATGTAGACTTATTTAATAATAATTTTTGAAACTATCATATTACTTATTTATTCTACAGGTATATTCTAGCTCAAGGGTTTAGGACTAAAGATATGATCTAACTCTATTTTAGGATTGATGCTGGTAGAATTCACATTTAGGGATATGAAAATCATCTTTTCATTAGACTCATCCAAAGTTGTGGCTCTTAAAACACAGAACAGACAACTTGAATTATATTCAGAATAGAATGTATATAGATAGTGCAAAGCACTGTAGTAAATGGACAGTGCTGCTAAAAAATAGTGCTGTAATGAATAGCATCAAAATTAATAAGTCCATTGCATAAAATATTTATTTGAACAGATCACAAAAAAACCACATTTATCATCACTGTTTGACATCTACAGATCAGGGAAAAGCCTCATCCTGAGAAATGCAACCATAACTTTGATTGGCTGTCAGAGGAACAATCCGAGACATTAATGTTGTTTCAATTTAAGTGGCAGCAGGATTAATGATTCAAAAGTATGGTGTATGTGTGTCCTATTAAACAAAAATTTATGTAGGAATTAGAGTGATTTTTTTAGTCGATGATTTTTCTTAATCACTGTCTTTAAAAATAAAAATTACACTTCACCAAGCCTGGAAAAATCTAATGGAGTTCTGAAAAATAAATATTATATCACCTGATGACAGCTTTAAAGATGAGAAAACAGAATTAGAAACCCTGGGCTAATAAAATATGACAAGGCATCAGACTGCAACCAGAGATCCCGCTGCACATTAAAAAGAGAAAGAAATGAAGCAAGACAGTCTAATAAATATAATATGTTTTCTCTTCTTCTTCTTCTTTGTGCACAGGTTTTCTCTCTTGTTATGAATATTTAAAGATGAAAGCAGTAAAAGTATCCCAGTTGCCCATATTCAGACCTATGTATCCCTAACACTTGTTATTCCAAATACAGAATTCTTAAGGGTTAAATGTGAAACACTGCTCCTTACACAATTTTAAGATAATAAAATAGTAATAATAAAAAAGTGTTAGTAACAAGGAATTGGTCAATAACTTGATCATAGCTGGATGGCTGGGGAGAAAGTAAGTATATTTTTACTCTAAATGATACATATGTGACTGTAACAGCATTATGCTTACTTGCAAACTCTACTTAAAATTCTTACCAAAAATTTGTTGAACTTTTAGTAGAAATTATTGG
This sequence comes from Callaeas wilsoni, assembly GCA_013398955.1. Classification (NCBI taxonomy): domain Eukaryota; kingdom Metazoa; phylum Chordata; class Aves; order Passeriformes; family Callaeidae; genus Callaeas; species Callaeas wilsoni. The sequence continues at coordinate 335,429 of VWPU01015057.1, forward strand.
AAAGTACTTAACTGTCCTGCTCTAAGTTTTCTTTATCTTTCTTTCTCACTGCTTCCTAAATTATTTATTTTAATTTCTTGGCTTTGCTTACAACTTAATTCTAGGAAGACTATTTTTTCATAACTTTAGCAACTTTACTTGTCAACTCCTTTCACTAAATTATGTGTTGATCTATAAATAAAAAAATAAAAATCTTGAAATTCTACTGATTAGCCACTTGAGTTCTAAAATTTAAGGTTCAGATTTTGACAACTAATTAGATTAATATATTCATGCACAATTCAGTATTTTGCAGAATATGAACTTAAAAACCTGTGACTTATTTTAATACAGTATATAGTACTATATTTTTATCTAGAAAGTTTGCTATTTCTTATCAGGAAAGGACAAAATAACAAGAATCACAGCACACACAGCATTAAGATGCCCTTTCTTGTTTCAAGCATCTTGTTGATTTTGTGCCTTTACCACTGAGAATTCTAAAGCAATAGTCCTCTCTTGGAGTGTTATCCCAGGATCCTCATCATCTACAATCCTGAGAACCTCTTGTATCCATACGTAATATAGACAGAGGGAGCCTTTATCAAAATGGAACTGCACTGAGGTCATTCTTTCACACACTGAAGTGCTGGAAAATGACAGAATGTAGAGGATACAAACATGCACACATGAGCACAAACATACAATGTAATTGCTCTCCCGAACTTATATGCAGTATAGTTCACTCTTTAATCACATAACCACCTATTCTTATTCTCCTCTCAACAAAATATATGCTTCTACTCCTATACGCTCTGGATTATGATCATTTAATGAGAAGCTACCATGCCTTTTTTCCCCCCTTCATTACTGTATAGTTGGCACCAGTTATTATTATTTAGTCTACACTATTTGGTCTTGTTTAAAGATGGGACTAATAATATTCATATCGACCTTTATGGCACTCACTTCAACATCTGAATGCTTCACAGCACTCATTAAGACACCTCATGATATGCGTCTTTTCACAGGTCTCTGGGATAAAGCAATACTGTTATTCCCACTCTGCAGAGCCAGGGCTACAGTTCCCATCTACAACCCTCAATTATATAAGTACAAAAGGTATATGAGAACATGTCTTCTGATTTCCGTGGAAATTAGGTATTTGAATAGTCAGTGAAAATCTGTTTAGCATTGCCCTTAGAAGTGATAGCAAGTTTTGAGAAAACCTGTTTCCATCAAATATATATATATACATATATATATATATAAATCCACATCATATTATGTGTAATATAAATAAATTAAAAAAAAAAAAAAGCTTATTCTCTTGGAGTTTTACCACAATACTGGTCTTTGGCCTAATTTTATATTATCTGAGGAGCTTGCCTGCTTTGTTAGTTTACAGAAAAAAATCAATACCTCCTCTCAGGCATTTTTATGCATTCCATATGTATGTCTATGTGTATTTATACCTTAAATGTATTTACAAACACACACCTAGATATCTGAAATTAAAAGATATCTATGTAGCAATACCTAATATCTTAGCATATACACTAAAATAAATATGTTGTGTCTTTGAAGAGACTGGTTGGCTTAATTGGTGGGCATATGCACTAAGATATATCTTTAAATGTTGCTTATATAATGTATTCTTAGCCTTACAGATCATCTTGGTCTGGCCAAAGGAAATAGTTGATTAAGCTGTCCACGTAAATGTATCTGATACCTCTGTGTAGGATTGTTAGATGCATGAGAGGTATTGAAAACACAGCTTTTCTGAGTCACCAAGTATTCCAGAATATCTCAAATGATACTAGGTTTTTATGTGTGTGTGCTTCAATCAAGACCTGTAACTGCAGTAACTGCAAGGTAAATGTATATGAACGTCTTCCTTGTGTATTGAAACAGTCATTTCTGTGTCTACATGTATGCATCTACTGCATTTGTATCTGCAGTCTGGAACTGAATGGTACCCTTAGATGTTTCTGTCAGCATTTTAAATAAATATATTATACTATCAATTTGATCACCACTCCTTGATAAACTCCATAGGAAAAAACTCTGTACCCTTCCTCTGCAATCTCTTCCTTAACCAGCTATTTAGTCATTCAGAAAGTCAAGGTCAGAAAAGAACAATTTTCTTTCAAAACTTTCAGAGCTGTCAGTCTGAAATAAATTAAAACACGTAATCCAAAAATGAGGTTTAAGAAAAAATATAATCTAATCTTTTAGTGGGAAATGGTGATAAATTTAAGAAGCAGCAATAAATAGCAGAGCTGTCTGTACCTGACCATATAAGCAATAACTGTCAGAGTCATAATTTTGCAATCATCAAAAAAAAATTTGGCTTTAGACCCTTCATAATGCCTCCATCATCAGATTTTATAAGAGTTAAAAGCAGTTGTAATTTTCTTTTTTGCATCACAGATATATGAGTGTTTCCTACAGCAGCCATTGAAAATGTCATTGATCACAAAGACAGTGATATTCCTACAACTGAACCTGAATTGTTGAACTAACAAATCCCCTCAAAACTAAGGCAGAAGTCAATATATTACTGCTAATATAATGTCTATCAGCAATCTTTAAGAGAGTCAAATCCTTTCTCAAATTCTACATCCCTTTCAAAATTCTGATTTTCTCATTGTTTAGCTATAAGATGTCTGAAGTAATGACAGCTACATCTTCCACTGCAAACCTAACTGATTTATAACAGAAACCGACTGACAGATAGACTTTAATAAAAGAGAGGAAAAAATGTTATGCAATTATGCACTCAGACTAGGCATGTTACTGGATGAAATCCCTGATCTTCAAAATCAGACTCAGAAATGAAATTACAAACAAAACTCTATTTCCCTTTAAGAGGAGTATATTGGGTATGTCAATGATTTGACAATTATGTAGCCTCAAAATTCATGAAGTCAATTTGAAACTTTCAATGTTATCCCGAATGCACCCATACAAATTAATGCTTTTCAAGCATTGTTTCCTCCAACCTCAAAAATACAGGAAGTCAAGTAAACATGGCACTGGATCTTGGCAGTGTTCATGGCAGTGAACAAGGATCTCTTGGCAAAACTTGGACTTAAAAGGAAGCATGCAGGATGCCGATGAAGGTTTAACTCACCCAGGAAGAATACAGACACTGAGTAGTCAGGTATGGGGTGAGGAAAATCAAAACTCACCTGTTATAAAATCTGGCAAGTTATCTGAAGAGCAAGAACACCACCTTTGATAGACAGGGTTATCAGAAGCAAAACCAACATGAGGGAAAATGTGGACTGGCTGCTGAATGACACAGAAGGTCATTTGACAAAATTTATGGAAAAGGCCAAGGTAGGCAATGCCTTTTTCACATTGGTCTTTACTGTAAAATGATCTCCAGGAGTCCTAGACCACTGAGGTTGCTAGGAAAATCTGGAGCAAAGAAGGCTTTTCATCAGTATAGGATGAACAAGTTAGGAAAGATCAGATATGTACATCTGCTGTATTTCAACGTCTTTCTTTCTGAAAGTAAGAGGAGGTGCTTGCCTTTGAGATGACCTGAACAGCTTGATATTTTGACTGAAAAACTGAACCAGAAAAAGGAGAGAAGGAACATGACTTTACTGTCTAGAAGTAAACAAGTCAGGTACTTAAATACAGGAATTTAGTACAATTTTAGATGCAGTGAGGTACTTGAAATATTTCTACAGCTCTGGCAGACATAACATGGACCGTCTGAAGCAACAGCTGAAAGCCCTGCTCTGATAACATAAAGAGGTAAGATCTCAAATTACACTATGTATGTATATTTCACCACCTGTATTGGTCCCTTAGCCTACAGAAGTTGCTTCAGTAATTAGTCTTATTTTAGAATATATGGTTTCTTTGGAATTTACATTTGTTTTCCAGTACCTGTTCCGAAAAACTGGATCGCAAATTAAATCTCAACTCTTAGGTAAGTCACTGACAGGTAAAATAAGACACCCGTATGACATGTACAATCATTCTCAGACTTAGGAAGTTTGGCACCTACTTTTTTGCAAGTCTCCAGAAACTTCATGAGGAGACCTGATTTATAGCTGAAGGTGTATATTGTATTACTAAAGCAAGAGGAAAAACTAGTCTTTAAAATTCACCACTACACCATCTCAGATCTTCAGAGACTATAACCCTTAGCCATTCTACAGCTAATTGTTAGAGCTAAGGAGTTTAAAAGTATGTTCCAAGTCATTAATTAAAGGATAAAAGCAGTAAGAGAATAATTTTAGCTGATACTTTCTAGAAGTCTTAATGCCTGTAAGTATCAGCAAATTAAACATTCTTAAAGAAAAAGTTTAGTAGAAAAATATGCCAGCTGAAACATTGAGATACACAACACAAAATACAGTATTGCAACATCCTCTATAGAAAGAAAGAACAAGGGACATGACAGGATGTAACCAAGAACTGACGTTGCCATATATAAATGTACTTTGCTTTACACATTGAACTCATGTTTTAAAGAAGTTCTTAAGTTCAAAACAGAATTTTGCACAGCATCAGAGCAACATTACATCTCTAAACAGTATTCTGTTCTGTGCTGACTTGGTGCAAACTCAGCTAGTGAGGGCAGAGGAGGTAAATGGACGTTGTATATTTAGAAATATGTTTTTGCTGTGTTTGTCTAATATTGGAAGATAGGCATGCATATCAAGAAAATTGAGAGAATATTATACAGTTCATGTTAAATGCATGGACTGCAAAAATCTAAATTCTGTACATAACTGAGTTTTATTGTCAGACCTATATCAAATTTGTTGAAAATTCTCGTTCAGTTTTTTTTTTCTTCTGCACACTTGTTGTGCTTTCTTTTTACAGGATTCTTTCTAATTCTTTAGAACCAAAAAAAAAAAAAAATAAAAACAAAAAAAAAAAAAAAAAAAAAAAAAAGAAGAATCACCCTGCTTCTGAGGCTAGTTTGATAAACATTTTTTCACAACTTAAAATAAGGCTATATTTTATTAAATTACCTACCTGTTTGGTATTTATTTTGTTGTAGCTGAACTGAAATGAAGCTATGGAATCGACAATTTTACACAAACTATTTGAGATTACATACAGAAAAGAAATTATGGCATTTTACTCTTTCCAGAGATATTTCACGTATTGAATTTTCCTGGTTCTTTCAGACTTTCTGACATCCACATCCACAGAGAATTTTGGTCTAATTAAGTTGTGAATGCATCAAAAATGCCACTGAGACACTCAAGTGCTGCAAGAGACCACAGTTCTACAGTAACTAGCAGTACATAGCACACACCATACTTCATAGTTATTCTCGTATCAGTGGAATAAGTTATTTTCAGGTGCATCGAGGGCTGTTTATCCTATCCATGAACTTTTGCTGTAGTAGACAAACTAACCAACCCGTTGTTTAAGAAGTAGGAGAAATATGATTGACCACCTGTCCCAAACAACAGAACTAACATTGAATAGTTTTTGTGTGCTCAGGGACATAGACAAATTGTACAAACAACCTGTTGACCATAAAAAGTGCAAACTTTCAGAGGTGTCCTGAACAAACAGATTCTGAGCACTGAAAAAGGAGGGAAGTATTCTCTTTCCAGACTTATAGATAGGGAACTCATTAGGGAATGTAGAAAAGGAAGAACCTGAGAGACGCTGAAGGAATCCTAAAACCCTTTCCCAGGTCTATATAATGCAGAGTTGGAATGACTGTGCTGATCTGCCCAACTTTTCTTCTGGATTCTGAGATCTCTAAGACAGAAAGGGGAAGTCATGCAATCCATAAAATTGCATGCAGTGGTGATGAAAGTGTTTTGGTTTTTAAACCCTTGACACTATTTTGTCTTAAAGAACAAAGTAAGGATTTTAAAGCAATTGATGACATGGATCCTACCAGTAGTCTAAAGCATTCATGACACTTCACAATGGTACTCATGTTTTACACACCCTGGAACTCAATTTTTTTCTTAATGAAGTGTGGAGACTCTCGTGTTCTTTAGAGTCAGAGATCCAGATTTAACAAAAACAGGAACCCATGACTCAGCTAAAATTTTAGCATACAAAAACTAATTTCAGAGTTTGAAGTATAGGTTTTGTTCTAATGTGAATCTTTCAATCAGTATAATTTCCTCTCATGAATAAAACAACATCTGTGGTGTTACATGATGGCAGCTTTGTCCCCTGCTTCCAAGAAAGAATAAACCATTTCCTGCCCTGAAGAAACTTGCTGGACAAGATATCAGAGTATTTAATGAAAGTGAACAATATTATCTCTAACATCAAATATATCCCGCTTACTTTCCTTAGTCATGCTGAAGATCATCAATATTAGTGAATGACTGTTCCACCACAGAACAGAATGAACAGCATACTATATAAATACTTTCTTGTATCTGCAACTGGCTTAAGAATTGGAAATGTAAACATTGTCATTTAAACCATGACAGAGCATGCCATAAGACTTTTGCTATTTTAATAATAACCAACAATTTTATTCCAGATTGTTTAATTTAAAACAAACATCAAAACACCATTTCACACATCAAAAATCTGGTTTTAGCATGATATAACAAGTGCAGCAGAAAAGTATAAAGGGTATATTTAAAGAAAAGCAGAAAAACCTTCCTGAAATCTTGTTATCCAGATAAAGTGCTTACACTTGTACATGAATTGTGCCACCACAACTGACATTGTAGACAAGGATCACCTGTCCTTGGCAGCTCCTCCTATTTTAATAGCAACCTTCTGACTTAACCGTGGCTGCGATAAAGTCTTTGTTTGGTGATCAGTCTCAGTATTTAGCAACCTCACATTTATGTGGACAATGCATTAATTCAAACATACAGCTTCTACAATTTTCTAATGGTAGTTTGTTTTCCGGTTTTTAGTCAAGGAGAATGGTCTATGATTAATAGTGATGGTTTTATGCTAATCATCCATCATTTATTAGTAAACCTGCAGGTGTTAGTTTTCTAGAAGTAATTTCATAATTCCTGAAAAGCTGTAAAACTTCTACACATATTACATTAATATTACAAGGTCACATTCTTGCCAATGCTTTGTTTAAAAGTCATGCAGTTTCGTTAGTAGGTTCGTTAGTTACTTCTCTGTCACTAGTATTCTAATTTCACTCTGTGATGATGTGTGACCTAGTATATCCCTCAGCTGTCTATTTCCATTTGCTATATTTTAAATGGCACCATGTGATACGGAAAATAGCCAACGCTTTTTTTTGTTTGCATACGAATGCATTTAAGAATACATTCATGAGTCACATACAGTTTATGTGCATGCATTTGTATATAATATATGCACGTGGAAGTTGTAGCCATGCATTTGAATCCAAAGCATTCAGTGCAAATATTAGCAATTTTCTCTACCTTGAAGAAAGCACTGTCATATGCTGAAATTTTCATTCATTTTAAATTCTCAGTATTCTGAAGACTGAAATAGTGAGAAAAAAATCTTTAAAGAAAAGAGATTCCTAGTTCAGAAATATTCTAAGAAATATATCAGCTGTTATAGCAGTGTATCTTAGAACTCGTGTTCCTATATAAAAATTTATAAAACTCATAAAACATAGATCAGTAATTTTAATTTCAAGTTATAACAACTTTGAAGTCTTTTCAATGTTATTATTTTTATTTATAAATTCTATTTTTTAATTAATAATTAACTAAGAATTCATTAAGAAGAATCTTAAACTTTTATCCTTCCTCAATGAACATTCAATTATATTATAAATGTAGAAAAGCCTCAACAGAAGGAATGAAAGAACTTCTTTCTTTTACCTGGAGTTGAGTCCTATTTATAAGCAAGGCCTGAGTTTGAATGTTACCAGGGATATCCCAGATAGAGAATAAGTTGTAATTAGTTTTGAAAAGCAGTAATGCAAAAACAACTTGTTAATTTTGACACCACTAGGTAAAACTTGGTAGGAGTGAAATAGAGTCTGCCATTTAGCAATGCAAAGTTCTATAAAATGAATCAAATAGGTAATTGCATCATTCATAGCAGCATAAGCAATATTAGGTAGTTTGAATGTTTAAATGTTAAATGATTTTTCAAGCAGTCTTCTAGACACAAACAAAGCAGGGAGTATCATTCTAAGTCAGTTCCCTAAACACCTACTTTTTATTGGTTTGTTATGGTTAAGAGATATCACTCTGTTCTCTGGCAAAATGCTTTTTTGTTAAAACTATATGAGTGCTGCCTAAAAAAAAGGAAAAAATATTATTTCTCTTTTAGTGACTAGTGAATTTTGTCCTACTTGGTATGCAAAAGAAAAATATCTCTGTATCCTCTATTTTCTTAAGCAGAATCACAAACTGACTGATCTGTTTCTCTTTTTCACTGGTTTGCCTAGTTTATTCATTTGTCTAATTGAAAAGAAATTGATCTGAAGACTGAATGTTTATGTGTAGTTATCCTGTCCTTACAAGATGACTTATACCCCTACAGGACTGTACAGGACTTATTCAACTAAATTTAGACTTCTGTAATATACATCCCTATATTCAGGCTAGGTCCCATAGGCTCCTGCTGTCCTAACTGAAAAGAAATAGGGTCTTTTAAAATAAAATCCACCTCATATTAAAAGTAGGTCAGATCTATTGCTCCTTAGAAGTACCCATTTCCCTTCATTAATTATAAAGGAAGCCTTGGTGATTAAGTCAGATGAAGACATTTAGGCTATACATATCTGATGGCTGGTTCAGCTACCTTAACATAGACGTCTGGCAACATTTCAGATGCCCTAGGTTATCCAAGGGCACATGCACAAGACTGGAAATTATAACACAAATCTCATGAGAGAAGCCAGTCCTTTTAAAGGGGCAGCTGGAAGCCCAGAAGGGTTCATTAAGAAACCTCACATGAGCTACTTAGGAAAACTTATCAAGTCCTATGGGTGTTTTCAGTTCCAGATTGGTTGCCTGCAGTTGAGTACCTATTGTATATTGTGAGTAACTATTGCAATAAAATTAACTTACTCAAGTATGCTTTATAAACTCTACTGTTTTCCAGTCTTCACAGACTGTATAAATTATGCAAACAATAACAGAGGTTAAAAACACTGACTACTTACATTTAAACACCTAATTTCATATATATGACACATATGGCAATCTGAAAGTAAATCTAACCCCTGAAGTGTGATAAAATTCATCTTACTTCCAAGGGTGTTGATTTCAAATATCATAAAATTATAGAATGATTTCTGTTGGAAGGAACCCTATAAATTATCTAGTTTCAACCTCTCTGCCATGGGCAGGGACAACTTGCACTAGATGAGGTTGCTCAAAGCCCCATCCAGCCTGCCCTTGAGTACTTGCAGGGATAGGACAGTCGCAGCTTCTCTGGGCAACCTGTTCCAGTGCCTCACCACCCACTCCATAAAGAATTTATTTCTGCTGATATCTCATCTAAACCTACTCTCTTTCAGTTTAAGGCCATTCCTCCTTGTCCTGTCACAAGGCCCTCTCCAGCTTTCTCTGAGTATATCAAGCCTGTTTAAATCCGTACGCATTTCAAAATTAGATAAATAAACATTTTCAAAAATATGTCTGGAAAATTTAAGGAAGTTTTAAGTAGGTAGGTCATTATTCACACATTTACGTGTGGAATAATAGACACTTTTGCATTAGAATAGACTCTACTTCTGATTTACTGTCTTTTCAAGAAAGGCAGTGAACATATGGCCCAGTTGAGCCATAAACTCTGAAAATCACCTTTATTAACCAGTGACACCCAGGCAATTAAGAAAGAGCAAATACACGTGATGAGAAGAAAGTAGGTGACTTGAATGAGCACTAGAAACTATATCAAGAATTATTTAATTAGCTAGGTAAACACACTTAACTAATCAGGCTTTTCTTGTGAAGTTTAAATCTCCTTCCTACAACCTTCTGCATTCTCTTCAGTCCTTGTTCCAGTTCTTTCTTTCTTCCTTTCCTTCTTGTTCCTCTACTTCACTGTTATTTTCTCTTCCCTTACCTTGCTGCTGGAAGCTCTCATATACCTCTACCTTTCAGTTTTCTCCTTATTTATTTTTGCACTACATTGCACTTGAGTCTTATTCTTCAATATTCTAATTTTCTTTTTATTCTAGCTTCACAGTAAGGGCTTTTATTGCTCTTTCTCCTTTACTTTTGCAGCTCTGATAAATCTACTTTATTATTTCTTTCCAATGCTTTTTCTTTAATTCCTGAAATCTTTCTGAGTTTCATTCATTCTTTACTAACACTTCATTTTAATAATCTGGATTTAATAATCTGATTTTTGAAATCTGATTTTAATTTTCTGATCATAACAGATTATACTGTTTGATGTGAATAAGCAAAACCTTCTCAGAAAGAAAAAGTGCCTGTGAATCTAGATATACACTATAGATTAATTATAAACACACAGTTCTTTCTTTGTTACTGCTTTTGTCAAATTCTCTCTCTCTATTAGTAAATGACAGCACAGCTATGTACTACTTTCTGGGGTTTCTTTTTGAAGATAAGAATAAAAAATAGTTAGTTTTCAGTTGTCCTGATCAGGAAACTTACAGTTTTCTTATTTATTTTTAATAAAGCAATATTTATTGTTTTTTCCTTTCTGCTACACACACATATACATTTGACTGAAAGAATATATCCGTTTAACTGAAGCCATCTGTCACCACCAGGCCAAAAATCTAAAACTAATGGAGTAGCATGTGCTTTAAATATGAGCAGTATCTTCCCTGATGACAGTGCCATTCTTTAACGAAAACAATAGTCTCAGAAGAACACTAAATGCTGAGGAAATGTTACAATACAAAATAAATCTACTTTAGCAGATAAGAATGCAAGAAAAAGAACAGAAAAAAATCTCCTTAAGTTACAACGAAATTCATAGACTTAAATAGCTAGACAACTATGTTATCACTTGTGGGCCAAATGGTGTTCAGAACTACTCTAACATGAATTTGAGTTAAGCCTAAATGAGTTCAACAGAGTAACTGCATTAAAAAATTGAAGAAAACAAAATAAAACCATCATAATTCTTTGGATTAATAATGCATTTCTTTTTTACCATAATATGTTGCAACGAATTCCTCCCCAAATTTCTCACTTATGACTTCATGGTTTTTTATTTTTCTGAAACATTTGGACTGGATTCTGTGTCCTCACTGAAATTTGGGAACTCTCGGGAGTTCAGATGTTGCCTGCATTGCAGACATTGTGTTCTGTGTCAGCTTACCCCCAAAAAAACCCAAGTACGGCTTGCATACATATAGAACTGCAGCTTATTAGGTTTTATAAAAATGTCTTACAAGTAGCCAAACCCTTCTGTTCCTCATTAAAAACTAATTCTTATGCAGTTATTCTTGGTTCTTACCTTTTCAGCCAATGCGTTCTTACTGAAAGCATATGGCTGGGAAATATTAATTATTGAAATTTTCATAGAAAATACATTCTCTACCAAGAGTAGAGATAGACCAGGGAAACAGACCCATTATCCAGTCTCAAACACAGACCAGTTTTCTTGAATGTGCCTTAAGTCTTAGGAAAATTTATCATGGTACTTCCTAGGAATAATTTCCCACTTTTAGTGGTATCTCAAGGACTTCTTTAGTAGAAGTGATATCTGCAAATATAATGGTCTTAGATAAATTTTATTGTCTAGAGAACTAATGTCTAAATCTAAGCTAGCCACTCTTAGATTCCTTTAAACTCGGAAGAGACAAATAAATACATTTTAGTTTGATGCATATTAAGATAACCACTCTAGGAAGTTAATTCTTTTCTAAAGCTAGGCATATTCCCTTGGCAAGATGAATCCCACATAAGAATATTTGATGAATTTCTTTTCAGTTAATATGTCTAAACCTTTGTTTGTCTGTTTGTTTCTGGATTTTATCATTTGTGTTTCTGTTATCTGAAAGTCTAGTAAATAGTATTCCTTGGCTTTTCTTTGAATCTATTTAGCAGCTATGTTTTGAAGATGAAGGAGTCAAAATTATTGAGTTGAATTCTGAGAAATCTTCATACAAAAAATGATGAACCTCAAGACAAATTTCTAAATTTAACCAAGACTCTAGCACTGCACACAGAGATCAGTATAGGAATTCCAGTGTAAATCTTTACCTCTTTATTGAAAAGTGTTGCACAAACACTTCCTTGGCATAAGGTTAGATATCAGAGTATTTCAATTACTCTGTGTCAGTATGAAATCATAAGATTAAAACAACAAAAACAAAATCTGTGAGTTTGTAATAGTAAATCTGTTTATTTAAAAAATAAACTTTCCCACAAGCAAATCCATTGATTAATGAAATTTGCAGAGATTATACCTACTATAAGTCATATATATATCTTAGAACCTCTTTTTTGGATTCTTTTTTGTATCAAAAAAAGTCAGTTATACTTCTAATTTTTATTCTTTTGACAAGTTCTATGTTGCAGATAGTTCATTTTCAAAATCTTTGCAATAAAGGTTTTTCAGTAATTAACTTTTGAGAGGTCTAGAGTGATCCCAAATATGAGCAGCATGAAGAGAAAAATATATTTCCACTTTCACTTTTTGTGTTTTAGCCCAATCATCATTGTTCTTGACACACTTGAGTTAGATAGAAAATTGGTTGTTTCTATAGCTACTGTGATTTCTTATTTTATAACAAAGGGATTGTTTTAATGAAAATGTAGTCAAGTAGGACAGTGTAACAGCACGAAAAGCATTATGATGCATTACATAGAATCACTTTTATATACAAACAAAGAAAGAAAGAAAGAAACAAACTTAAAGCCAAAGAGCAAAAAAACAACCAATAAATTTAACATAACACATCTGTATTTAATTTTGTAATAAAGGTGAGCATCCAGGAGACCAAACACCAATGTATGAAACTGATTGGCAAAATAGTCCAGTACATTGAAAAGAATTACTTATTACAGCATGTGAACAGTGAGAGGGGACTTCTACTGTCTGCTTACTAGTTGTTCAGATATTCATTCATCATTTATTTGAAGAATTTCTGACATAATAGAAAATAGGCTTGTTTACCTCCGAAAAAAATCATCCAAAACGGGAAACAAGGATGTATCTTGGTACTTCAACTTTTTTATGATGCAAATTATTTTAATTTTACCAGTAAAAATTGAAATATGCGCTCTGTCTATCTATCTACCTATCTACATATGCATACACTTATATAAATTCCAAAAATTCCAGGGAATGGGTACTCAAACATTTTGGTTGTTAGTAAATGACAATCTATCTCAGGTTTCTATAAATAAACTAATTTTGAAAATATAACTCTCCCACATGTACTCCAAAATTTACAGGAAAAGAAGCCTTTTCAATTTTTAAGGTATTCCTGTACTGATGGAGTTTAGTTAATGTGTCCAGTCGTTTCTTTATAGCCACAAGTGTAGTTTTCATAGCTCTGCAGTAGACTTAACGTTAAGAACCATCGATTCTGACTTTAACCTTGGGACACAATTGCAATATAAATATTAAGGATTATAGTAGACATGAAGAAGAACAGAAAAACAAACAAACAAACAAGGATTCCTACTTCCTTCAAATATCCAAAGGTTATGTACTTCAAAATTCACAGTGCAAAAGAGAGTAGAAAATCTGATGCAGAGATATTCTACTGTGAAGAAGGAGGCTGAAGTGGATTTGCACTGCCTGCAAAAGAAGAAATGTTGCTTTCTCCTTTGCGGGCTTCCGTAGGACAGGAAAATTTTGAAAGAAGATGCAGGTGCTATTACAGGTAATTCTCAGATTATTCCTTTCTGCATGTGGGAAGCACAGTAAAACGACTTTGCTTGCAAAGTCTGACATTTTCTAATGTAACTCAGTATTCTGACAACAAATCTCTCCATGATTGTGGTTGATCATAAAAGCATAACTTATCTCTGTGCAGAAAACACAGTATCATTCTCATATAATTTTTTTCTCTCCCTTTCCTCTTTCAGAATATTTTTTGTATATATCCACAATGCATTGAGAGATCGAGAAGTTTTGCCTGTTGTTTTCACATTTCCCAGACTATTTTATTTTCACTATACTTTTCTGCAAAAGTCCAATGATAGAATATAAAAACCTTTCACTGCATGGTAAGTAAAGCAATACATAGAATGAGTTCCAGGCATTTGCAATTAGTCACACCATTTGATACTGCAAAAGAAAAAGCAATAATGATCCATATCTGACATTTTGTTATTGTGGGATTTCACTTCACTAATTCATTCATTTCACTTCATTAACAATGTAACCAAAAAGACGAATCTTTCATTGTGTTCCCTTAGTGTGCCATTAAAGAAATAAACACTAACTACTCTCCACAACAAAGAAAAATCTGTAATAATCACAAAAATATTTTTTTCCTATTTGGTTGTTGAATAAAATGATTGGCGTAACTTGTATGTATCAAGTTTACTGAAAAAATGCTACTACCTCAAATGCTTGAGTTTCTGATAAAAAAAGTAAAAAATATTGACTGTGAGTGACTTGATTTTTTTGAGATAAGAGGTCATTACTAATTACTTACTGTATGCTTGAATAATGACGTTTTGTATGCAAATGTACAAATGAATTAAATTACGATAATTACAGTAATGTTCCTCTAATTCCGAGACAGGAAGAGAGAGAGAGATTTAGCTCATTGACCTATTTCATTTTGATATTGTGTTAACTGTTTGTTAAAAAAAATGTGCAATGAATAATTTCTATTAACATGTTTGCCTTGAATTATTTTAGCAGGTAGCTCTTGCAAACAACTGAAGTATAAAAGACAGAATTAAAAATCTCTGGATCTCAAGAGTGTGCCTACTACACTGAGTTTATGAATGCAAAGGACTTTCAGACTCAATAAAACTACTGCATGATTACTGTCCACAATAATCGATGCAACATCATGATACCATTTTTATCTGATGAAAAGATTTCTTCTCTTATATAACCCAGTGGTTTTACTTCTTGGTGCTCCCGATTTCTCTGAAGATGTACATGGGAAAACCTCAGCAGATTAAGAAGGAAAGCAACATAGTGGTGCCACTTTCCTATGTATCTCTTTCTCCAGTTTTCATTTTGCTTCCTGACATTTACTCTTGACTGTCAGGTAGAGCTCATGCGGTTTTCTTTGATTTAAATTTTATGAGTAAACCAGTTTTTCTTTGTACATATGTTTTATTTGATATCATTGGCAATCAAAAGCAGATAAACAACCTCCAGGGCATCAAAAATATTTGTACAGTTGTCCAAAACGTTATGATGTTTGATTGAAAAGAAAGAATTTTTAGTGGGTGTTTTGCTATTGACTTCTACTAGGCATAGTTTTATAGTACCATTTTTAAAGTTTTGCTAAGATTTAGAGTTTTCTCTTGTGGTTATTTTTTAGACAAGAGTCATTATTTCTTGTTGTGACTGTCGGAATGTCACCTTCATTAACATAAAGGAATTCCTTACCGTCACAATTTTATTTCTGTGATATTTAGCCTCAGCGTATGTCCTATGATTAAATAACTGATCTTATAAGTGTTTTGCAGATGTGAATTTTAAGAATCAGATGCAGTATTCCTATGTGGAAGGGAACAGTACACCCCATATCAAAGTCTGTACTACTTTTAGGGATAATCTTAGAATCTGCTCAATTTTACCATCATAAAGAGTTAGTAAAGGCTGCTGGTCCGAGGGGAAATTTTTTGCTTGTTTGATAGGATGAGATATTAATCAGCAGAATGCATTAATTCAGTCTGTACCTTTTGTCTTCTGCTTAGCATCCAAAAACATTGATACATGGAAATGAATTCTGGAAGCATGGCTTTTTTCTTTATTACTTTTCTCAGGAAATAGCTGAGGTTTTTTGTGTGTCTCCTGTCTATTGAAAAGATTCCTTTAACAAAAAAGAAACATGGAAAAGGTCAGTTGAATTTAAAATGCTTCCATTATTTTTTTTTTTTCTTTTATTTTACAATCTGTAACAAAGAACCTTAACAAAGAGTTTGAATCCTTTCTTGCCTGTAATTTGGACTGGTGCAGTTTGTGCACTGAGATACACAGCAGCTTTCCCTTTTCTGATTCAGAAAGAAGTTGTCATTATCTTGTCCAAGTGCTGAAAAAAAGTTTTTAGAGAAAACTGCTTCAAAAGGACATGTATTTGTAGGACAAATATTGCTGTCTAATTATGAGCTGCTGTTACCATCGCAACCTGGTACTATCTGCGTGCACACACACATACGCACGCGCACGTGCACACACACACACACAATTATATATCTCTCTCTCTCTCTCTCAATGCATATTTAATGACACATAAAATCGGGAATCTTTACTCCTGCTTCCACATGGAAATTTCTTGACACAAGAAAATTACTTCTGGAATATTTTATGATATATGTGGGCTTGCAACAGTCCATTCTCCTTTACAGGAAAGATTATGTACCTTGTCCTGTCAAGTAAAAAACTTTCTGTTTGACAGGATTTAAGGACAATGAAGATAGTTTAGATGGCAATGAAGTAAAAATACTAAAAATTCACTCAATTTAGTTTTGTTTAAAATTTCAAAATAATAAAAAACCATTTTATTGCAACAGGGAATAAAGCATTAAAAAACCCATTAAGCAATATAAGGCAAAAATATTCATTATTCATTAATAGTGTTAGTTTTATTTTGTAACTGACTAGCATTAAAAAGATCATTCTTCTGTCATTGGAAGCCAAACAGATGGAATTAAGGACACACACAACTTAAAACAAAGAAAACCAACCAAACACACACAACACAATTTTTAAACAAATTAGAGATGATCTCAAAAAAAAATTCCACAACCTATCTTACGGACAGGAATCTTATGCAAAGAAGTATGGTAAAGATATCCTTGAACGAATGCCAATATCTATAGCTTCACCTAGTGAAGTACTAACAAAGGTGTATGTACTCCCTGCCTTTGTTCTGTCAACCAGCCAAGTGCATTTTGAAATTCATCCTACAATCTGGGTGCATTGCACCACCCTTTCCTGCACTTACACCAGTCCTTGGAGAAGACGGTGTACATGCTGTAAACTCAGCCTGGTACATGCATATTTTTTTCAATTAAAGTCAGTTAAGAAAGATGTCACACCACTGTTGCTGAAATAAAATATACAACGTTCTTCATAAGAATAAACAGAAGTTGTTCTTTTTTTTTTTGACACACAGTGAAAAAAAATATAAATTTGATAATGGAGACTAATCCTTACCAAAGACACATTGTTATGTATGTATACATGCATATAGGAGTATGTATATTTACTGCTGTAAGAAAAGAGGAAAACAAATTGTGCATTTTGTATTTTTAATGTATCTGAAAATCCAACAAATTTGGCAAATTACTTATTTAGTCTTTGCAGTGGTTTTTGGATGCAGAAATTAAATACAAGGGATGAATTGCTTTGGGTTATCCAGTTCAGAAACCTGTGAACTGTGGTTGTGTAAATTGAGGAAGGTACTGGAAAAGATCAGAATAATATTAAGCTCATGAAAAATATATAAACTTGATATATCTTTGTAATGGTTGATTTTTGTTTTTCATTCGGGGAGGTGAAATGTTACTGTGGTATTTTAATTGTTTCTGAATATTGTCCTAAATTGAAGAGGAACATTTTAAAGTTTGTTTTTCATTTGAAAAGTACTCAAATATTGAAAACTAGCTATCAAGTGACAGAACTTAGAATTCAGAAAGAAAATATGTCACACTATATATTTCTATATCTCAACCCAATATAGTGATACCTCTTATGTTATCTCTTTTCTTATACTGACATATCTGAACTGACGGCACAGATAAATTTCCAAATGGGTAACTCCTCCAAATTTGGAAGCCATAAAAAGCACTATTTTTTGCAAGGATAGTGTTTCTTTACATAGACTCTAATGAACTGAACTGTTAATGCTTTCTGGACTTGGTTGGCTTCCCAGGTCAAACCATCATTATCATCAAGATAGTTTAGCTCAGCAGCCATAGAATGTTATTAGGGAGGCCGTGTCAGTCCGGCATTACAGAGAAATGCCTCAGCTGGTAAAATATTCTCAGAGTTGCACTTACCTATATAGTACTTTTTAAAGACAAAAATAAATAAAAAAATAATAGGTCTGAGAACCATCCCTTCAAGTCAGCTTCCAGAAATCTAGGAAAATGAAAGTGCAGTCAACATTACTAACAAGACTGACAAACTTTTCAAGAAAAGATGACCACATGTAAAATCCTACCTATAAGAGCAGCCACATATAGATCAGGCAGGGTCATTCTTAGAAAGACTAAAGCTGTTGAGACAAAAATCTGACAATTAAAAAAAATGATAAGAAATTCCCCTGTTGGTTGTATTCTCCACAACTAAAATACAGAGTTGTATAATCCAATACCTGTTCTCCCTCCACCCCTGTTGAAGAGAAACAACAGCCACCTCTCTGTCCTCCTTGAATTCCATGAGGGTATTCTCCTGCCAGATGCCCAAGAAAGTGTAGAAGAGACTCTGGACATGCATCCAGGTAGATAATGCTGGCTTGTAAAAGAAAGGTAACTGCATATCTGTTCTTCTGTATTCTACAGTAATTTTGTTAGTGTTGTTTCCAGTGATATGTATTAGTTATTATATGATGTATGGAAACATACAGGAAGGACTTCACAATCACTTTTTTCTTCTTCTTCTCTCTCTCTTCCTTTATGATCAATAAACATAAATCAATCCATCCTTGAGTATTTCTGTCTGTGACTGAAGAGTGTTATTTAGTGCCCAAGTTGAATATGCATGTTAGTTGCTCGAATACTCACAGACATTGAGATATCATGGTGATGAAGACAGCATAAAAGACAAATTGCTGCTAAAATGCATATATGTTTATTTATAATAGTAATTAGTAGTGGAAGTCGGCACACCACTGTATATTGCCTTTTATTGAACTTTTCATTTTATGCTTATATACACCTATGCCCTAATATATGTGCAATATATTATTTAGCCTTTTCAAAAGGCCTATATTTGGTCTTATACAATTTCACGAAGAATAGATTTCTATTACTTTTTCAAATGTTGATAGACAACAGATTTTCTTTGACTCGTAGCTTAGTCATATAACACAGGTATGCACCCTGACTTGTATGTTAAGTACCTTCTCATCTGAGGACACCAATTAAGTTCTAAATGTTAATATCTACAGTCCATACTTACAGTGACTCTAATATTACAGACATTTTCAGAACAGTAATAGCTAGAGATCATCTGAGAAATTTACTTATGCTGAAACCATGTAAAGCCAAGCTGATAGGTGCCACTCGCTCACCAGAGGAGTGGCATGATATGTAAAGGAAGCACGTGTTCCTGGGGTTATGGATCAGTATTTATTTTTTGCTCACATAGTTTATTCCTCTTTTCCTTCCACCCTACTACAGCTAAAGTGGTAAATTCAGCTCCCTAAAAGTGTACTTGTTCAGCTTCTCCTGTGTTCCTCATCTGAAGGCTTACCATAACAGGATTGAATCTGAATAAGCACAGGACAGAAACTGAGCATTTTATGATTTTTAAAAGGCAAAGTTGAGAGTTCACTGATTTCTTCCATACCATATCATTTTGAAAATTTATACTTTTGTAAAATTTATTAAGTGCCATTAAAAAAACCAAACCAAACCAAACCAAACCAAACCAAACCAAACCAAACCAACCAACCAAACAAAAATCTTGAAATTAAGAAGTTTGATTGATTTACTGGTCATGTACTTCTGGAGAACAATCCATTTCTCTTGTTCCTTCAGCAAAGTACAAGGTGATAGACTTGCAGAAAATATGTGAAAAGTCATATTAGTTCAAAAAATTTTGTAGGATATCTCAAACTTGAGGCATTTTTTTAAAATAAAATGAAAAAAAAAAGTACAAAATTCAAAGCTCCAAAAGATGTCTCTGCAGTTACATATTTTCTAAGAAAAACTAACGGGCTTTTGTTTGGCTTTTGTATGTGCGTGTATGTTTGTGTGAAAATTACTCGTTTTTCTGATCAGAGGAATAATTTCTTTTGATTATATTCACAGTGAATAGAGTGACATTTTTGCTTGGTCCCAAAATGAAATGCTCATTTGAGGTCTAAGTCCTGCTCAGTGTTAATAAGACCTTGACCTTTAGTGAACTCTTTTTATATATGCAACAATATTTTTGGAGAAAAAATATTCTACCTACAAAAAAAAAAAAAAAAAATTCCATAGTTATGCCATTTTCCTTTTGTTTTCTCTTAATTACTGTGCAAAAAATCTGCTATATCACAACATCAAGAAGCATGTATTACTTTATGTGATTCATTATTTTTCTTATTTTTGTTAAAAGATATATATTAGATGCTGATATCTTCAGCAGTGATATTTCTAATGCTTAAATATTCAAATTGCACCATGGTAAAAAAAAAATTGAGAACCTTCAAAAAGAGAAGTAGCCAAAGTTCATATCTTGCTTGGGGTTTTGTTGCTTTTTGTTACTTTTAAGGGAGGAAATGCAATATTTCATTGGCTGCAAATTAAAATTATTAGTTAGTACTTTATATTTAATTTGTAAAAAGTGTGAAGGTGTCAAAAGTAAGTATAAAGATGCTCAAATTATTTGTGGTTTTTTTTTTCATCGTCTCTCTACAGTTAAAGGTAATTTTTTGGCATCGCTGTGCATTAAAAACAAAGGAATTGTGTGAAAAAATATCTGGTTTTTTAACTCATATTTCATGGAAAGGCTATTTTGTATTTCAGACTTAATGATAGTACAGAAAACACTGTGCATGAAAAAAATTTTAGAAATATATGTACACTCATGCTTTGAAAAAATTCTTTATTTTCATTCTGAAAGAGTTGCAAGTGGATTAACTAAGTATAGAATTATACAGCAAGCTAAACAGACTAATGTTATCTGAAAAGGATTAATAGACATATTTTAAATTGCAGCATATTCCCTCATGCTCTCTTGCAGAAAGTCAAACTTTACAATATTTTTTTCTGGCTCAGGGATGTTGTTTTCTAGTTTGATTGATTATTCAGGGGCATTGTTTTCTAGTTCAGCTTGATTATTTCTCTGAAATATTTCACTGCAGTTACCAAAATGTAAGCCTTTCTGAGTTGTGTTCTTCAGAAGGAAAGCTGGAATGTTTAAGTATCCTGATAAAGTTTAATTGTTTACAGAGTTGAAGTAATAGTTGATATGTATCATTTACATTATATTATTTACACTTTTAAATAGGTTGTAATATTTAACTTGCAAACACACCACACAAACCCTCTTTATCTATATAAATTACACCTGGAAGAAAAGCAGAGCATATTGTGAAGAACATATTGCAGTCTAAAGGGTCCAGAGATTAGCAGTCGTTGAACAGATATACACAAAGTCCTTGACTGTGAAATATTTAGATAGCTTTATTAACACCCACAATTGAATACAGTAACTGCCATCATGTCAACACTATGAATCGAGATGTTAATAGCTCTTTTGTTTACCCTCCAACCATCTGGAATATTTAACAGATTCAGGCGCTCAAAACCAGGAAGCAGCATGCACAGTTGCTGCTGTCCCTTTCAGCTGGACAACTTCTTTAACACAGCTATTAGCCTGAATGTTCTCCATATGGAGTGGCACGGTCAACCTAGAACATAGAAATTATTTAGAAAATTCATCCTTTCTCATTAGTTTTACATTAAAAAGTCGTTCATTTAGACAACTAAATTGCACATAACATTAACATTGTAAAGTATGCTGGAGATGACTGCATTGAATTAATCAGCCAATTTTACCTGGCACACAGAAATGTAACACTATTAGCACATGCCATTCTGTAGATATTGTAGCAAATTGTAAGTTGGAAATGAGGCAGTAAAAGCAAACATTCAGGAAGAAAAAAAAATATTTCTGAACCCTATTTAAGAACATCTTGTAAGTAATTTGATAATTGTATTTGGTTTGATTAGCGGAAACATATACTAGCTTCTTTGGAGCAGCTGCAAATTTTAAAGGAGTTGCATTTTTTTTATCCTAGATCACAATACAAATGGAAATACAACTCACATACAACTGCTAAAATAATTGTATAAGAAATATGTAGTGAAGAAACCTAAAAATACAGATCATGTATGATCAATGGTGACTTATGGCAAGCATTTTTTTAACATCCTTGGTATAATCTGGATGAGAAGAAGTTTGGAAAATGCAGCTGTTGATTAACTAACAGTATAGAGAAAACATTGTATTGAATGTCTAACTATTTTTGTATATCTAAAATCCCCTTATTCAAAAAAGTTAATGAAAATTATCATATTATGGCACAAATGGAATGAATTAACTGATGATATCACTTGGGCATTATAATGTTAATAAAACAGAAGGGCAAATAGCAAAATTTAATTAAATTGATTTACATGAACATTATTTCTCTTTGACTTGACCGAAACAAGCCAAAAATTGCTAGTAAATTGCTTCTGCATATGTACTGGGTAATTACAGGACACCATTATACTCTCTAATTCCTTTCCACTTTTTATATTCTAATAATTTTATGTCAAATTAGTCTGCTTAAGTCTAAAATTGTTCTTAAACTCTTCAGCAAGGTGCATAGGACATAACAGTGTGGTAAAAAAAAAACAGAAGAGTTGTCTCAAATAATTGATACTTCTTGAGGTAACCTAAAAAAAAATCAAGAGTTAAATGAATTTCAAAAAGTCTCTGTTGCTTAGGTAACAGAACCATGTCATGAACAAGAAAGCCTGAGGTCTTGCTTCAGGCGGAAGGCTAAGACGGAAAGTCCCCCAAGGTCCCTTCAAAACTAAAGTTTTCTATAATTTTCTGAAAGTAGCTTGTTTTAAATTTATCTATATATTTCCTAGTATATTTATACATAGGAAGCAAAGCTCTACCAGTTCTCCATGTAGTATTTTCTTCCTTGATATTTTGGTTTCTAATACTACTTTGTATTTTATTTCTGGCAATTGAGAATGGCTCCCACTTCCACTTTTAGTTTTAATTCACGGAGGAATGATGTGCGAATGTCCAAGAAATTTTGTGAGGAAGTCATCCCTTCCATTTAGTTCAAAAGTAAAACAAGGGCAGAACTGTGCTGCAATTCGTTCTGTCATTTCCTTATGCAGATAACTTACAATCCTTTAGCAATCCTTGAGCAATCCTTGTAATGTTATATTTTCTATTTTTCAGTTGTATTTTGCTGATTTCTTTCTGGTTTTGAAAGTACACAGTAAACTTAAAATACTATTTTAAGTGCAAAGCAAACTAATTTTGTACAGAATATATAAAACAACACTAATCATATTTTGTTTACATATATAGCTATTTATTCAGTTGCGATGTATTTTATCAGTTTCAGAATTATGAAAAAGTCTTTCCAGACTTTTTAAAATTTTGTATCACTGTAATCAACAGAATGATGAAGACAGCAATAGGTAATTTGACATAAATACATAGCATAATTTTTAAAATGTTAATAACACATGCTGGAGTAAGTCTTCAATTTTTTTTTTTGTACTATAACATTGCACAGATTCTTATTAATAGCTGTAGGTTACAAGCTTTCAAAAGGGAAATTAAAGTCTTCCTTAGTTTTAGTCAATCTTTGTCAAATAAAGCAGTGAGCTAACTGAATTTTTGCCCCAGAAGTCATCTCTTAACTAATAGCATTTTCTGATTTTTCATACATGTCTCTGGATATTTAATTCTAAAAGTTCTCTTGCTCTACATTAAGCTCCAAGACAACCAATGTCCTCATGTATTCACCACACACAGTACACAAAAAATTAGTATTTATATGGAGATTATCATTGATGACAGAACACTTTATTGCATCTCAGATGAGAGATGTACAGGAAGAAAGAAGTTTTAGGGAGAAGAGATGGATGGAACATGGGTAGGCCATCTTAATTTTTTTTTCAAGTGGTACAGAAGTCACAGATTGCTTCTTTTTGCATTTCTGATTCAAAAAAGACAAGTTCCTTAGGTTTGCATTAACATCTGAAAACTTTCATACATGAAGGTAGCTTTTTTTTCAGTTCTGCTTTTTTCCTTCCACTTGTACGAATGAAGGGGATGAATCTGATCTTTTAGAAAATGATGTATACTTTTCAGGAATAAATAATATGTAACAGAGATTTGCAGATATTCTCTTTGGATTTTTGTCATCTTTAAATGGATGTTTGGGAGGGGGGTTTTTATGACATTGTTTTAGATCTTTCAGCAACTGTATCTGAAGTAAACAATTGGTGTCTGACTTATGTATTATGCCAAATAAAACCAGAAGAACTATTCTGTCAGGGTGACTCCTAGAGGAGTATGGAAAATTTTAATAATATAATTCCCTTTATACACATCAAAAAAAGCGTATGGGGTTTTTTTTCAACATTTGGAAATATAGCTGAGAATATTTTTATTCAAATAATCATCTGTCACAATGTTTTGTTAAAAATCTACTATCTTAGTGAATAAGATAAAACATAGACACAATTTCCAGGTCATGAAGATGCACTAAAAATAAATTTTAGCATTCTTCTTATGCTGCCAAATAAGCATGAAAACTCATTGGTTTTGCTGTGTGGCTTGTATTTTGTCAGCAGACTGCTTAATAAACATAGGCTCAACACTCTTAAATATTCCTGAGACTTAGAGAAGGATTCATCTGATGCTGTGGATATTTACGTATGGGAAAATTCCCAGGGTCACATCTATAATTCCTAGGCAGGGGGGAGAAAATAATTTTCACCTGATATAAAGTGTATGTGTACATACCTTAGTATGTGCTAGGGAATCCACCCTAGAAATGCCCATACTTCTACACTGACAAGAAAGGTTAGATGAAAAAGGTAGCAGTTCATACATATGTTGGAAATATCAGGTTAAATGAGATTAAGAGATCAGGGGTTTTTTTCCTAAACTACAGAAACCATTTTTTTTTAACCTTTTAAATCTTTACATAGTTTGTATATCCTTATGCAAATATGAAACCTATTAAACAGGGTAGAGAAGTCTTACATTAACTAAGAACAGTGTGGAGGTGTATCCTTTCAGTATATTATTGGGATACTGGTGTGTGCCTTTGGGAAGATATAACGTTTTTCTCAGCATAATGTAGGGTTTGACGAACTACTTCAGTCTTCAATCAGAATTACTAGTAGGAGGAGACAGCTGAACAGATGAGATACTTTGCTAACACACTCTGAAACTTACTGCAGTTGAAACTATTCAAGATCCAAAAGAAGAAAAGTTGTGACAGGGAAGGGAAAGTGTGAGAGATGTGTGTGAATGTCTGTGTATGTCCATGTATGGAGCACATTATGTAGACAAGCTAGACTGTATCTATGTAACCATTACTTGCACATTTTTTTCTCATTTTATCTTTTTTTTTGTTTTTTTTTTTTCTGTATGATTATGAAATTTTTTATTTACTCACACTAGTTTATCTCCCTTTTCATTGTTTAAAATTCTCCATCCTCTATTTTGATGCAGAAAAGTTGGTAGTTTATTGAACTTGTATAGTTTTTGATGCATTTGGAAGATTTGGTCTTATGCTTTTTCTTCACATATTGTTTATGTAAGACAGAGCTCTCTAAACAATTTTTACCTTTCATTTAATTTCCTTGTGATTTCTGTTGCTATTTCTTGAGTTTAGTTATGAATGTGTCTTTAAGATCAATGTTTTATGTTTACAAATATTCCTTCTCCTTATTTTAAGGGTCATAAATTCCACAGTTGCTCTTATTGAAGTTGCCTTCTATCTTCAAAATTTCCACTTACTCATTTCTGCTAGCATTAAAAAAAAAAAAAAAAGAGGAGAGAGAGAGAAGACGGTAGATAATTTCTGTTGTTTTTCTTATCCAACAAGTATTTTTCTTATTTTTGTAACCCATAACAGGTGCTCCATGCTATATCCTTAATACATCATTGAAATACCTAAGTGAAATTACTTATATTTTCCTGCTGTTGAAAGTGATAGAATTTGATTGTTCCTAGACTTCACTGTTTTAATCATATTATACATAAACCATTGTGACAACGAAATTGTTATTACCACAAGTACCAACCAACACCATCAGCTATATTAAACTTTCTGTAAATATATCTTTCTTTCTATGACTGGGCAAAGCCTTAAATTTCTTACATTTTTGGTCCATCTGATATGTTTATGTAACTTCAGTGAACTTAATGAGAAACCTGAAAGTGAAAAACTCTTGAGATTACTATCCGGAAATAAATGAATCTTCTCTGTAAGAGGTGTAAAATGTCTGTGAAACCTACAAATTTTGAACAAGTTTGTCTACTTTTCAAGATTGAGAAGCTTCTACAAAGAAGTAAATACCAGCCACATATAACAATTATGTAAGCACTATATTTTTTCAATATGCATCTACACATGAATCATTTATGAAGTCTAAAAAACAATATAATCTCTTGAAGGGATTTGACAACCATAATTGTCATGATGTAAGAGTCAGTTTTTAAAATTTGTTCCATATTCAAGAAAGAACTAAATGTTCAAGTTGTCTGTACAGACTAAAAGTTCCTTGAAGTTGACACTTCAAATGTTGCATACGTTATAAACATAAACTGGGGATAGTGCTTCTCTCTCATGTAATGCAAATAAAAAATGTGTTACTTGCAGTCAGTTCCTTGTTGTTCAATCTTGTGTTATAACCAAAGAAAGAAAGAAAATTCTGGCAAATTATAAATGGTGGGATTTATTGGGTGGAATTATTTGTTGTCTCACAATTGATACTATTCTTACTGAGATACTATTGATACTATTTTTACTGAAGCAGCTTGTCAAGAGAATAATATTAAAACCGAGTAATAACTTGAGTTAGATAATAAATATTTCTACTGAAGAATTTACTTTTGAGGACGTTTGAGTACGAAAAGGAATCTTCCTGACAAGAACCCCTTCATGATGAATTGGGAAGGTACTGAAGAAGGGGTTTGAGAGTAGTAAGGAGAGAATAGTGGAAAAATTGGAGATTTTGCCTATTGATAGGAAGACTTGTTGTAGGTTTTTTAAATGAACACCAGAGATTGTGAAGGATTTGCAGAAGTGGACTTTGTGAAACTTTCACACAGATTTTAGTCATATTGAGTTTTGCATGGAAAATGGATCTGAAGTAAGGTACACAGAATTCGAGTGTCCTTTGTTTTTCGTATACTAGATCACTGCTGAAAGTGCTGAAAGTATAGTAAAGGTATGATGCATCTGACCCTAAAGTAGGAGTAGGAAACAGTTCAAATTAATTGTACTCTAAGAATTTCTGTTAAATATGAAAGGATCATAGAACATCCAACTCACATGTTGTAATTATACATGATTCAAATTTTGTAGATGTCTCCCACTGCCACTGACTGCTACTCAAGCGATTTTGGGGATCCCTTGAAAAATAATTATATATTTACTTTTCCCTCTACTAAATTGAAACTGGTTTGCTTCTTTGCTAAAATTTGGCATGCACTTGCCCTTTGTCTTTGCTTCACTCACAATTAACTTTTTCCATATTGAAACCTATAGTTTAATCTTTTTTTTTTTTTTTTTTAATCTGGACAAATTTAATCTTGTAAAACCTGCTTAAGTATAACTACTTTTACATAAAGTCTAACATTCATGTTCCTGACACTTGGTACTAAACATGTTATCTTTTAAACACTTTGGCATTTACATATGACAAATATGGAAGTAGGATGAACAATCTGCATAAGGTCCTCAGAAGACCTTAAATGATGGAGAGGAGAGGAGAGGAGAGGAGAGGAGAGGAGAGGAGAGGAATGGGAAACGGGAAAGGAAAGAGAAGAAGGAAGAAGGAAGAAGGAGGAAGGAAAGGGAAAAATGGTATATATAAACACATTTACCTGTATGTGTATGAGAAAATGGACAGGTACTTAAGGTTTCTATTATAGCATCTTTCAAATTAATGATAGAATACTGTCACTAAATAATAATAGACTAATTCTTCTATGTTTGACAGAAATATTCCCTGAGAACTTCAAATTGATGAAATTATCTAGGTAGTTTGTGAGAAAGCTGTTCCTACATAGACATGTCCAGAATTTATTACTTACATTTCACTATGAAAGCAAAGAAAAATACAGCACTAAGAAGATCCACAGAGAATCACTGCAATAACTATCTGCTTGTACTAGATATTTGTAATGCCCCAGAGTCACAGTTGCCATCCCTTACTTGTAAAATGGTGACTTTTTTTTTTAAATAATACCTTTCCATACATTTTAACTTCCACC
Organism: Callaeas wilsoni; assembly: GCA_013398955.1. Lineage (NCBI taxonomy): Eukaryota > Metazoa > Chordata > Aves > Passeriformes > Callaeidae > Callaeas > Callaeas wilsoni. The sequence goes on from VWPU01015057.1 coordinate 363,659, forward strand.
TTACAAAAAACCCCAAAATGTTTAATTGACACATTTTTACTTTTTGTGATATTTAATAATAAAAAATAGAAAAAAGAACAGGAAGGTGTTTAATCCTTGACCAGAGCTGGGTTCATCTAGCCAATCTGATTGCCATTCTTTAAGGTTTTGTACTGACTGTCTAACACAGAAATACAACATATCTTTGTAGCTGTGAAAACCTACAGAATATCTTGATTTCTTAAAACATTAAAAAATCTCTAAGTGACAAATCTTTTTCAAAGGAAAGTAGACTTGAAAAATCTAATTTTACATTCTGGATCTGGTATTGTTCTGAAATGCGTGTTTGTTATTTTATTATTCATGTATATATTTCATTGATCAAGATGAAACACTAGATTAATGCCACAGTGAGAGGCATCATACAGCCTGAGGGAATTACTATATCACTGTCATCTTGAAAAGATGACCAAGTTGCTTCAGATATATTAGTATAAGATGCTGGCTTATTTAGACTATTACCATTAGCAACAAGTAAACATTATGTCAATAGAGTACCGTGTGGCAATATGTGGAAATTCTTTAAAAAAAAATTGAAAAAAAAAAAAAAGGAAATAAAAGATATAAACAACTCTGAATAAAGATATATATTGCATTTTAGTGAATGAGAGAGATTTGTCACAGACATTCTAGAATGACATAACAGAAACTGTGAATTATATAATTAATCTTTAAGTTAAATAACCTATATCATCATTATACTATGAGGGATAAAGAGATGCTTTTGCAATTTTTAAAATAATTCTTCCTACATAGAATTAGAAAACACCTTTAATTTAAATTATTTACATATAAACCAAAGTGCTTTGAGGCCATCCAAACTAAACAGCTAATTGTTTTGATTTCTAAGTGGCTCTTATTCCTTTTAAAATAGCATGAAATCTATACAAAGTAAGAAGGAAATGCCTACATTCATTTTTGAGAGAGAAAAGTCAACACTAAAAAGGACCTGCAGATTGTGATTTAGCCTTTGCTTCTACTTTTTTTTTCATGATTGGGAAAAAAACAGGAGTTGGTTGCCGTGTTAAGCTCTAGTCCTCTTTCTGGCACTGTTTGGCACTGGCTAAAAGATTCTTGGCTAAAAGAGAGGAATTCCGTTTGAGAACTGAGTTATAGAAACATAGACATACATTAGGACTTCAAAATCAACAAATATAACAATATCCATAAGCTTTACTTGTTAATGGATCATTTTTTTCAGTTAATGCCTACCAATTTTAAATTTTGCATAATATTATTGTTTCTATTTTGCTTATAGTGTTTCTCCCTAGAAAAAAAACATTTATAACATGGCACAAAAAATTATAATCCTTTTTCTAGATTTTGGTTTTTTTCTGCAGAAAACGGTTTCTGGGTGTTTTCAACACAGGATTAAACTGCTAGCATTTTATACGTAATAAAAGTTACCATTTAAGTGTATGTGAGACATGGACCCTCCTGTCATTAACGGTAAAAGAGCCAACCAATACAGCTGTAATAAACATTGGTATTATATTTTGTACTTTAGTTTCAGTCTGCCTGAAATATTGGGTTGATATTCTTAAAGGAATAAAGATCTTTAAATAGTCTATCCTGAAAGCAAGACAGATGAAATTGAGCATCCTGAAACACTAATGTAATATATCTGCAGATAGCAGTGACATACATTTTAATATTCATATCACAACATTAGTGAATACACAGAACTTTCTGGTATCTTTTCATGCGTAACTAATTTATAGTCAGGTTGAAATTTTTACTTTAGCCAGTTTACCTTATTTTTTTCTTAAAATATATATATGTATCTAAGGGTACACGATGAAGAAATACCTTTTCAATGAGTGCACAAAGCAAAAATGTAAATAAATGTCATTATTAATAAATTAAAGTTATCCAGAAAATGTCTGACTGTCTTAAGTTAGAAGGAATAATATTAATAGGGTGCAAGAGATTAGGCTGAAAGTATTCTGAAGATCTGCATTTTAATGAAAACGTCATTTTCATTAGTATAGTTCAAGACTCGTATTCTGCTCAGCATTTAAGAAGAATGAAGGCAATTTCCAAAATATAGGAAGCTTGCTTGGCAAAATTCTAGAATCACTTTGATATCAATTCTTCATACTTTTAATTTGAAGTTGTACATGGTGTCACTTCAAAAGAAAAAATAAAAGAAACAGAATACAAACAGGTGAAATACTTTCTAAGAATCCTGAAAAGAACCCTCACTTGAATTTGCAGTCTAGGTTTTTTGGTTTATTCCATTTAAGTTTCTTACTTTGTGTAAACAAAAAGGCTTGTCAACACTGCAGTTCACGGTTCTGAGGTAATAAACTGCAAGACAGCTTCATGCTTCATAACATGACTGTTATTCTACTGACTTCTGCAAAGCCCAGCTGCAAAACATCTGGAGACACACAAATTTGAACTAATACTAAGATTTGAATATCCTGTATTTCAGATTTTGGTGATTTTAATAAAAATTGAACAAAAAATATTCTTTGTGTACATACCCACCTGGAGCTAATTATGCTAATTGCTATTAGTTGTCTGACAAATTTACAAACTTTACAATTTTTCTTTTTGTTCCAGTCAGAGAGGTAGCATACAAGTGAGACATGCTCTATTGGTATAAAGTCGTTATTCTCTGGAGCAGTTACTAAGTAGTTTCATTTTTTTAATTCTGGTTTGATTTTATTTTCTAAGGTTATTTCATTATTTTAGTATTAATTTAGATTAAAATTTTTATATACAGACATATATTGTTGTATGGAATTAATTGAAACTTCTTTCTTTTTTCTTCCTTTTTCTTTGTAGGACTGCTTTACTGCCCATAAAACACAAGCTTAGCATGTGTGACATTTCCAGTATTTAAACTGGAAAGATTATTTGTCCTCTACACAAATGCATAAAAGTTGAAACAGCAGAGCTATTAAGATTAGAATATTTTGATATCATGTGTGGAAGGTTGTTACTCAGATATTTGAAATTTAGGTATATGGACTTCTGAGTAAACGAGTAAAGTGAGTAAATGAGTAAAGATGGACCCAGGTGAGGCCTTTTTCAACCGAGAAATGAAACTTGAGATAATTTTAATATAGGAGGTAATATAAAAGTGGATCTTTATTGGAGCTCCAGGGGCAGTTATAGAAGAATGTCCACAAAAGCCCACCCACACAGGGGTGAGTACATTTTCATAGGGTTTAGGAAATTAGCATAATTGATAAAAAGCACCAATTAGGAGGACAAATGGTGATGCAATCCCCCCAGGTCAAGCCCCTTCTCTGGAGCCACCTCCCTCCACCCCTTCATCCTTGGTACTAGCTGTACTTTGCTCATGAAAATGCATCTCAAAGACCTTGTTCTCAACCTTGGTTCCCAGGAAGAATCAAGATAGGATAAGGGCCAACTCCCTGGGGCTTGTAGCTCTGGAATTTGTTTTGTCTTCCTGCCTAGGAAAGGGCCTGGAAAACTACTTGGGAAACTAGCTACAAATGCAATAATAAACTACAGAGCTCCAAATATATGTGTAAAGAATACAGAGAATATATAAAAGGTAAAAAGATAAATACTAATAGGCATCACAGGGAGACAACACTTTTCCTCCACTATTAAAACAGCTGCTTAAAAAAAGTTGCTTGTCCTTTCCTCTGTAGTAACCTTTTATTGACCATTGGCCAGGTAAGGAGTCGAGGCTTAGCTTTTTAGTGGATAATCTGGGTATAATAATTTCTACCCCTCTATGAAGCAGATGATATAATTCTACAAAGAAAATTCCTGAATGAAAATAAATACACCAAAGCCAGGTAGACATTAATCATGTATTAAGACACCTTCTCAATGTACTATGCTAAATGAAGTGGCCTGTTTAAACCAAAATGTGTTTTTCAAGGCTTACAAACCTACCGCAGTACTTAGCATAATTATTCATGTAGACCTTACATTGAATTAATATGAAATATTATCTAGGAAGAAAGAAGGAGATGAGATTTGGTCCTTAGTTTAATTGCATAAACTGTTTTCCAATCAACATCATCTGCAATGCTTACAATGTATTTGCAATATTTCTACTATGAATAATATTCTTTGTTTGATAGTTCTGTTTCTTCTTTTTCATAGTCAACATATCACCTATTACAGGAAAGGACAATTGTTCTGTAATATAAACCAGCAGGCTATAACTAATGACAAATATGCTGTTCCAGAAGGAAAGCACTTACTACAGTAATTTCTATTATTTTAAGTGTCATTTTCATGGCATATTCAGAGAATTAGGAAACTGCGATGACAGTTTTGCAGCGTTGAAACTTTTTTACTCCATTTTTATTCCATTTATGAAATATTTTTGTGTACGGTGGTTTTCTCTTGAAGCACACAATATATTAAGAAGCTGATAAGATGCTCTATATTTAGTTTCTGTGTTCCAACTGCTGTTTTCAGAATGAGTCTGGTAAGCCACAACATTCTGAGAACATTGTTTTCTTCCTGGGGAGCAGCCATCTACAGGAACTATAACTCTCAGACACTACATGACTATTTTACTGTGAGTGTTGCTTCATTTCTGTAAGCTTGCCCTCCTGGAAATATCCAAGGGTTGCTGATCTCCATTACTTACTTGTTTCTTTAATTTTTCTTTTCTGAAAAGGCCAGCATGACTGTGATAGCTGACTTTTTCAGAGGAGCAGTAGCTGAGACTCTTGAGAAAAATGACAATTAGCTATAGATCAGCATGAAGCACATAATTAACTTCACTATGTGTAATCTTAAATATTTTCTTATGCCTTCAGCTATTGCTGAGATTAATGCATTCTAGGAAAGTACCACTAGGACATCACATACTGGCAGCAGAGCAACAAAAACTTTTTCATGGCCCATGAAACTCCCTGAAAAAGGGGTGGCAGAGATACTTTCACTGTAAAACTATCCTGAACCATGAATAGCTTTAGCTGCATTGTTATCAGTATCTACCCTAAATTTACATTTACATTAGTTGAAATTATTACAGCGAAGGTGTAGACTTAGATTAGCCTTTAAGTACTTCTTGAGTTACTGAAAATTTCACATATCATTTCACCATTGTATTCTAAAATTGATACATTCCTACCATAAGACTTACATTAGTTCAGGGTACTTGGTTTTGGCTTGGTCAAGAATATCTCTTGTGCCATCTGAAGAGTTGTGCTCCTCACTTTTGGACACATTACTTCGAATATTTAACTGTGTCCATGTTCTCCATGTGAATCTGATGTGTGATGAGCTCAGAGCTGAGGGTTCCACTAATAGACAGATAGTAAGATTCACATCAAGTTGGGCAGGAGTGTTGATCTGCCAGAGGGCAGGAAGGCGCTGCAGAGGGATCTGAAAAGGTTGGATCAATGACAAGGAGAACAGTATGAGGTTCAATAACACCAGGTGCTGAGTCCTGCACTTCCTCACATCTGTGCTACCATGCAGTGCTACAGACTTTGGGCAGAGTGACTGGAAAGCTGCCCAGAAGAAAAGGACCTGGGGGTGCTGGTCAACAGCCCCTGAAGATGAGCTGACAGGGTGCCCACAAAAGCCAAGAAACAACTGGAGGTGACACTTAGTGCTATGGTTAGTTGGTATGGAGTTGTGTGTTATGGTTCGTTGGTATGCCAAATCTTTGCCTCACTCTCAGGATGTTTATTCAGGGTTACTAAGACAGACTGGTTTGTTACTAAGACTAAAATTATTATCTCAGCATTTTATTAAATTAATTGTATGTGCCAAAAGAGACCTTAAATGAGAGCTTAACCATGCTGAACTGATGAGTCTTATTCATATGTTGTTAACTGTGCTATTGGCTGCTGCACAAAGATGATGAGATGTTACTACTCTTGAATCATTAAAGAGTCAAATAAATCTCTAACCAATTATCAAAAAGATATAGTCTCAAAAGTATCAGTTGTGAATTATAAATGCACTTTTACAACCTTTATGTGTGCAAACGTGAAACAAAACTACTTGTCTTTCTTCTTAATGTAAATCAAGGCAATTATATTTGAACCAATAAGGACTTAGCAAGGTGTTTAATTTTAAAGGGTGTTAAATACTTTGCTCATTCACTTGCCTTCTGGTATGCATGACTATCTAACTAATTTCTCAAAGAACTTTTATGCTATTATCTGATAATTAGCCGTAGTACTGTCAGATTTTATTGGTAAGGATAGAACTCCACAGCATTGTTGTTTCTCATACACTGGAAGTTCAGGCAGGCTATTAAATGATTTACAAATTCCATGGTCAAATTTCCTTATTCACCAATTTGTGTAACTGCTGAAAAATATATCCAAAATATTTATTTTGTATTTGATATAAAATTGTATGCTTACTCTACCTACAGTATGTTGCAATATAAGCAAGGAATCTGTTTTTAGATTGTCATGTGGAATATTGAAAGTATTGACAGAGGAATGGAATTAAGAAAGGAAACGTAAAAGAGGATGACAGTTTTAACTTTCTATGCGTTTGTCATCCTTTCTTTCAGAACTAATTATTTAAGTCACATAGTAAGTGACTACATATTCTGTAGTCTGGTTTGATATAAAGAGATGATTAATATCTAAATGTAGGTACATAAATATAGACATCTAAAGCCAAAACTCACTTGTCTAAAAAAATCTTCTGCTGACTCCATTTAAGAAACATTAACATCCCTCACCTCCACTCTACTTGTCAGGTCTCTTATCTGCCAGCTTTGTGCAGCTGTCTCTGATACTCTAAAATCTCAAAAAAGAAGCAGTAAAAAGCAGAAAATAAACCCTGTTCCTATTTAGAGGAACATAGAGTTATTCCACTGATCAGATGTATTTTCTGCTTAAGCTGAATATTCAGCTTCCCACACTTTCATTAACTCTAGGAACAAGATCTTCATTGATTGTTGTGTGAGCTTATTAATATAGCTCATGTTTAGACATCTGCATGGTAAGCACTGAAAAGCAAGTACCTGAATAGTGATCTGAACTCAACCCTTATTTTACCCAGGGTTCTCCACATTTTCCCTTCCTTTCTTATCTTTTAAATGTCTTACTTCTCCTGTTATGGATATTCTATTCTGCAATTTAGGACTTTGGTTCAGCTGCTCTTTAGGCTCTCAGTAATATCTGAGATACGCATGACATCTGAAATGTCCATGATATTTCTGTGGGACTGGTGAACTTACAATGGACCAAAATCCTGGTCTGAGAGCTGGGTGCCCAGGACAAGCACTTCTGGACTTCTACACTAGCACCAGGCTTTTATGTCGTACAGGTGCACTAAACTCTGCTGCTGACCTAGAGCTGCTCTTATGCAGGTGTCATCAACTTTGAATATGTAAAAAGAATAAATCTTACTCCCCAGAACTTGCCCAATAAGCAAAACTTAATGCTTGTTTACAATATTGAACTTGTCCAATCAATATCCATTGGTGTTATCTATTACACACTTGGCTTATGTTGCAAATTTCACTGAAAATTGTTTAATAGTGCCTAGCTAAGTGGTTTTGCAAGACATATCAGGGGTTTCAAAGGACTGCAATGTCTAGTTATATCACATGGTTACCCAAGGGTTTACCAGTAGAGTTCTTTGAATCATAAATGGCTACACATGCTCAGGAATATCCTGTATGATCTTACTCTCTCCTGACCATTTACTATCTCCTGAGCCATTAATCCATGTCTGCATAAAGAAGGTATCTTGCATTATTGTGCTTTTGGCAATTTTCAAATCTCTTTGTTAAAATTTAACAAAGGCGAAACAAAACAGCAGAGAGGGAGACACTACTTCATTATGGAGCGCAATAAACATATATTATACATGATTTAAAGTAGTATCAGGGTGTTTATTTCACAAATATGGCATGCAGACACAAAATATCTACCTGAAAGTGCACTTAAAATACTAAATTGATGTGATCTGTTGCATTCAGATCTTAATTTCAGTCATGGGTGTGATATTTTATCACACAGATTACCAAAAGTAATGTGCTAATTGTAAAGAGAGCAAATAATTTATCATCTTTAACAATTTATTATATGTAATAATAACTTTTTTCCCCCTCCTAATAACCTTCAAAAATAAAATAAGCGTATTTTCACCTGGAATACTTCATAAAATATAGTTGCATTAGATTAGGATCAAGTTTCATCTTGGACTCTCATGAAATCACAGCAAAGTGAAATTTAAAAACACGGGTTTAGTTATTTTGAGACCAATAGAACTTAATTTTATAAACTTCAATAAGCTTTTTTCCAATATTTGACAGAAAAAGTTAAATTTATTTCGTTTCTTCTTTTTATTGCTGAAAACACAATTATGGTTATTTTGAAGATTTAAAAAGAAAACTAAACCAAAAGCACATCTACTTTTCCCAACTCTGTATTTTTTCTCATGTTAATGCTAAATTAGCATTATCCCTGTGAATAACTGTAACATTATAAACATTATACATAATAGCATACAACATTATTATGTTTTTAGAGGTGAAATATAAATGACTAAAATAGAAGATTAACAGGAAGGATAGACGGAACAAAATTTTTCTAATATTGTTTCAATGTAGCTAATCTTTCAGATTTTGTTTTACTTTTGGTAAATAACTATCACTTGAAATCTGAGATGTGATTTCAAGGAATTAACTGGTTGTTGAGTTTGCAAGAATGACTTTGGAAGGTCTCAAGGAACTGCCCACAGACTCTGACCATACTGTTTCTTCTATAGGGAGATAAATCCTGTTTCATGTCCTGCTGGAAAGTATTCCTCATCAGCACTACAGTCTAGCTGTAATAATGTGATCGGGTAAAAGAATATGGTTTAGTTACCTTTATATCTTCTCATGAGGATACTCTTCAGTTTCCTTGTCAACGTTCCAGCACTGTATTTTGTAATGTTATTAAAGAGTGAATTTGATAGCAGATATACTCCAGCTCTAGGGCATAAATAATTTGAAAGCATAGGATATAAATAATTTGAAAGCACAGGAAAAAAAGGAAGTTTGTTCTTTCTTTTTCCTTGAAAGACTTCTTTGGAAAAATCAAGCACTATAAAAAACTGATTTGGAGAAGACTTCTTAATGCTATGTGAGTTTTATAACCATGTAGTTACAATTAACCTTTTGATTTCCATGTTTGGGTCAAAAACACTTAAAATGTCATTTTGGTATTGGAACATAACTTACGCAGAAGGAAATTGACCTCTATATTGATTTGGTAGCTCAAATATTCTTTGATTAAGAAAGCTCTTTAGGTGTGTAATCGCTCATAATGAAAACATGGTATCCCATCAGAAATGCCCTCAGATTCCCAAACCCTGAGCAAGTCTTCAACAGAAAGGGCCTAATATATCTTAGATTCTTCTGACTATATTTAGAAGACAGTTACTGTCAGTTCACATTTGTGAAGTCTAGTAGATAAGGTGTGCTCTAAAATGTCTACTGAAACAAGCTTCTGATGATTAATGTATGGAGGAACAACATATCTGTAACTCAGATATGAATGCAGGCCATTCACTTGAGAGTTGAACTTCAAGATCCTTGTGTGTCCCTTCCAACTCAGAATATTCTGTAAATCACCAATCTGGTCTCAGAAGATAAACATCCAGGACTATGAAATTACATAGTAAATTCTAAGAAACCTTAAATATCGCAGAAGCTGAACAATATCCTTTGACCACTATTTCAAATTAATTAGTTAGACTTCTCTGAGATATATAGATCTACTTTCCATGGTAAGGAAACAGAAATAAAGTGACATGAAAAAACAATTTTCTACTTCTATTGCAGGTACAGCAAATAGATAAGATATACTCTGCTCTATAAATGCCCTCCTTAAAAAAAAAAAAAAAATCAAATTGGACTGATTTGCTCTGAGTTGCACCTTAGAAATATAGGGAGGAATATGGTTGACCATGGACTGGCTTCCATCCACTTGGATGCACCCTAGTGTTTTTTCCAGAATATGGAGCTGACATATGGGACCTAGGAACTATCTTTCTGGAGGCTTGCAAGTAAAGATCTGTGGTATACCTTAGGTCATCGCAAATAGTATAAAAACCCGTAGTGAATTATCTGAATATTACCTTTTGATATGTTTAAATCTTCTATATCTCTGTTCAAAAATCTTAAACTGTTGTTTCTCTGGGTTTTTTGGTTTTTTTTTCAAAAGTGAACGGAAAAACAGTAACTTGGTTTGATCCTACTACCCATCAGATGAGATTAAGTTACATGTAGATAGAATATCTTTAAAGTCAAAATTACATATAACATATATTCTCCATGTTATATTGTATAGGGCACTGTTGGAATTTTTGACAGAGTCTTTTGCGACCCAGTCTATATCTGGGTAAGAGATGCCACTATAACCTGCCAGAGTGTGTAAACATTTGTATGAGTCTGAAAGTGAAGACACAATACCTGTGAGACACCACAGTCTTCTTGAAGTAGCATGTTGAAGCCATCTGGGTTCCACCCAGCCAGGAAACCTCAGATTGAGGGAGGCATCTGTGTTTAGACAACTGAATTGAGTCTTAGGTGTTTTAAACCCATCTCTTCTCTTTTCTTACCTAATGCCTTGACTTAGAATGCTCTTATCACACGAAGGTCAATTTGTCCTTACTTCTCAGCAGATCTAAACCTTGACATAAAATAAACAATTGGATTCCATACAAACAGAATTTTATTTTAATGAACTTTCTGGATGTATTGCTGTTTAACTTATGAGACTTATTACCATCTATTAGCCCTATTAATATACAATATTTATATTGTTAATGTGTCCTTGACAATTGCACTTTTTTTAATCATCAATATAACAATAGCATCTGAGTGTTACAGAACCCCAAGACACTGCAAAAATTAACAAAAAAAGTCTGCCTTAAAAGAATATATTTAAATTGCAAGTATTTGTATTGGTTTTGTATGCTATACTAATAGTGGAAATGTAATTAATTGTTTTAAAATGGTATGTTTCCTTTCCTATAGTGCATAGCAGTCAGCATAGCAGTATTTTTATCTGCTTTGATGTAGTCTAGTGTCCTTTATAATGAATTAGTTATACTGATACAATTGGGTTTTTTTTTATTTTATATAACCACTACAGGTAAGGTTAAGATGGTTTTATCCTAAGCATTTAGATAGGTTAATTCTAAGGTCCTTCTGACTTTAATGATGTTCAGAGTCTGCATGTGACTTAATCTCATCTGACAAGTAGTAGGATCAAACCAACTGATTTTTCATTTACTCTTGAAAAAAATCAATAGATTAAGATTTTTAGACAGGGATGTAGAAGATTTCAATGTATCAAAGAATGGTTTAAGTTCTTGGGTGTATTTTAAGTTGAGATTAGTGCAAAATTACAAATGAAAAAATCAACCCTACTCCTTCTTTAAAAAAAATAAAAGTAGCAGATATGCAATCATATTACAGTTTCAAGATCAGAATTAAAATGAATTATCTCATTGGTATTTCTATGTGTACTCTTCAATATATGTCAAAGTTGTGTTATATTTATCTCTCCTAATTTCAGGAACAACCCAGCTGAGGTTCCTGATTAAAGATTTCTGTTATAACTCTTGTTAGAGCCACTTTTCACTTCTTTGCGTAACTACAATACATATAATATGGCAAATCTGAAAGGAACTGAAAGAAGAGAGGGTGATTTAACATTGTATTGTGTTGCATGAAATTAACTATATGCTTCTCCTTTGTTTCTGGGTAAATTTTTTACCAGTTAATCAGGTCCACTATCTTTAACTCATAAAGACATCACTTCTCTGAATTTCCTCACCTTTCAGAATCTGACTTGCACAGATAGATCATGTAGTCATACTGAGTCAATGGAAACATTGAGAGGCATTTACATCTTTAATGATGATAAGCATTTTCACCAAATTTATATATTTATAGGCATGTCTGTGATGTTTCCCTGCAGAGCATGTTGACTTTGATTCTGCCTGCTGTGCTATTGGTGGCCTCTAGCAATCAGCTTGAACCACAAACATCACTGTGTTTCTGTCTCCACAATATCTTTGGTATTTTTAATGGTTTTTTCTTCCCCATTTGTTTTGAAAAAGGAGCCAGGTTGTAGGCGAAAGAAAAAGGCTTTTGCCAAATAATGTATGTTCTTTCCAAGATCTGGTAAGAACAAAGGATATTAGGTTGCTAGTTTACAAGTATTTTATGCTAGCTAAAGTGCTTTTAACAGATGTGAATTAATGAATATTTAATATGGTGTGCAAAATCCCTTTTGATAGAGTGCCTCCTCTGGGGCACCAAGCTTTGTCAATTTTTAGCATGTTTACGTTGGCTAAACACAAAAATACAAGGCCGCATCTACTAGACAAAGCTTCATAATAGAAAGCTAAGACTAATAACTTCTAAAGCTGAACTTTAATATTGTCATCACCTCCAAACAGACACATTAGGAGTTGAACAGACTCTTGCTGTTTGCACTCTGTTGCTATTTGAAATAGCCTGATGTTCAATGTTTCCGAGCTGCAGGATCCATTTTGCTCTCTTTTAGGTTTAAGTTGTTTTATACCTTTTCATGCCAATGTTTTTGCCCTTGAATCCTTTACTTATCAGCTATGCACAGGTCAACATCCTTACAGCTTTAATAAATTTTGTGTTTGCACTTCTCTCTTGCACCTCTATTTGATATAATTTTTCATGTAATTTTGACCTGAAGATTCTCATCAAAGATGCTCTATATTTCTTAAAGTAAGCACATTTGCAGTGCTTCCTGTCATGACACTGGCATTAGATTTCCTCTTTTCTTGACATCAATACTTCTGCAGTTAATTCAAAATATTTCTGACATCTTAGTCTTTGGCACTTCTGTCTTTGCATGAGAACATTTCAAATTCTGTTCTAAAATCTAATTAATATGATGGAGTGAAAGCAATGTTTATGGGGTTTAAAAAGCAATAAGAAAAGATGCCCTTGCAGGAAGAGCATGTTCAGAAAGGCTTTGATTTTCCTTAAGCCTTTTGAGTTCATGGCAAAGAGGAAAATAAATACTGTCTGGCTTCACTTGGCTTGTGTAGTTTTATTCAGATAGACAAGTTCTTAGAGTATACTGTGAAGTAAATGCATGTTTGTATTTTATTCTGAGGAAATTGGTTAATCTATTAATCGTAAGTGAAATATTTTTAAATAATAACTAACATTTTATAAAAGTGTAGTGGACTGTTGATGTTTATATTACCGAATTTTATTTCCTTTTCCTAACTTACTTTCAATTACATTGTAGTAAATACGGGAAAGTGCTCTTAGTGCCACAGCACCCGTAACTGTATCTTCTGTCCAAGAAGAAGGAAGCACAGATAATATTATGTTAGTGGAATTTAATAATGGAACTCTCTTTTTGTAATGCAGATGACATGAAGTGATAAAAGTGAGAGAAAAATTGAAAGTTAGACTTATTTTTTCAATAATAATCTATGTTTTGTTTAGACACAAAATACAATAAATAAAGTATTTACACCAATACAGTTAGCTTTGTTTTTATGGCTACTTGTAGGTTGTGTAATAAATTCAATCCAAAATGTTTGTTGGGCTGCTTCTACTTTATTTTTTTAACTTACCACTATCTCTTTATTAAACATTTTTCTCTTGTATTCATTTAAATGAAAGAATTAAATTGCATCCAGCCCTGAGGTCCCCAGTACAACACATGGACATGTTGGAGAGCGTCCAGGGGACAGCTATGGTCAGAAAATGACCAGAGTCATGGTCAGAGCAAATGGTCAGAGAGCTGGAGCATATCTCCCATGAAGACGGGTTGAAAGATCTTCCAGGTGGTTCAGCCTGGAGGAGTAGGCTCTAGTGACCTTATCGCAGATTTCTGGCAGCTAAAGGGGGTGTACAAGAAACATGAAGAGGGACATTTAAAAAGGCCTGCAAGGATAGGACAAGGAGGAATGACTTTAAACTGAAAGAGCGTAGAGAGTTCTGGGAAGAATTTCTTCACTCTGAAGGTGGTGAGACACCAGAACAAGTTGCCAAGAGAACTTGTGATACCTCATCATTGGAAATATTCAAGGTCAAGCTGGATGGGGATTTTAGCAACTTGACCTAATGAAAGATGCCCATGGCAGAAAGATTGGGTTACATGATCTTTAAGGTTCCTTCCAACCCAAACCATTCTATGATTCTTTCGCTTTTTAGAATGTCTTCAAACCAGGTGTGCTTCTAGGTAAAACTCTTCATCTTGTCTGAGCCAAGACTTTGATATAACCTTTCCCTTCTCTTGAGAAGTCAGATTAATATGAAGTATTCTATATTCTGTGCTGAACAGAAGAAATGAAACTAAAATTATTCTATTTATAGCTGAAAGCACATTATCATCTAGGACCAATTTAGGGTAATAAGTTTAATTCATAGTCAGAAATGTGCACAATCTAGAATGTCAGCTGCCATAAGAGGGAATGCAAGAACAGTATTTCTACTCCCACACTGTAGCAAAAAGCTGGAGTTATGCTGACAATTAGCACAAAAAACACATAAAATTGCAGACGAGGTTAAATAGACTTATATATTAGGATGAAGCAATAGGATACTGCAATTCTTAAATATTTTGACCAAATGCCCAAATAAAAAAATACACAAAGGGAATTTTTTTTTTTTTTTTTTTTTTTTAATCGGGAAGAGAATCGCATTTTGAAACTATGATATCTGTAGTAGATGGTCACAAAAGATCAAAGCTAATATTACACTTTACACCTTTAAATTTGCCTAGATGCTTGTACAGCAACAACTGCAACATAGTCTTTAGCTATTTTATGTGCTGCTTTTTCATACATAGATAGTTAAACTTCTGCAGAGCTAAAAAATCCTTGAATACAGTGGACAGTACTTCTGACACAGAAAAGATAGAAGTAGAAAAACTTAAAAACATAATGTCAAGGATGATTGAGAGCTGACTTCTGTATAAGGAGAAATTAAACTAACACACTTCAGTTTGGAAAAGAAACGATTGGCAAGGGAAAAGAAAGAAACGAGAAATAGGAAACAATGTTTCCTTTTTCAACAGAAGATCTGTTTTAATGGACAAGAACTGAGCAAATTCAAAATGAAAAAGAAAGCAGATTCTATACACAATTAAAATAGCAAAGTCCTTGAAGAAAGAAAGCTACAGCAGTTTAAAGCCACCAGAAAACATTCATGAAAATAAAATATACCTAAGGTTATGACCAGAACACACCATTCTTTACTCAAAAGTTTTCTCAACTGCTATAAAATTGAAGCTAGGAAGATACTCTGTTGAAGTGTGATTACAGGTAGTTCTTTCATTTTTCAGAATTTACTCTTTAATTTGTATTGCCATGTAGTTGAATAGCTGCCTGTTGTTTGGGTTCCTTTTTTAATACTCGATTTTGTTAGTACAGAATTTACTACTTGGAAAAAATAATAACTTGTGTGTAAACACATGAAAAGTGTTTTAGAATGTAAAGACACCACCGTCCACCACAAAAAATCCTTTATTTAGCTGTGTATGGGCCAAATGGTAAGACCTACGGTTATGAAAGATAGTACAGTTTCCAACATAACATGGCCAAAGCAACCTCAACTAGAAATGCAAGTCAGTGTGCTTTACCACTGCGTCATTACCTTCATGCTGCATTTAGTATACTCTCTTTATGGCACATTCCATACTGTACTACAGCCAAATCGTGGCTGACATTTCTTCTTTTCTGTCCTCTCTACATTGTTTTCTTAGCTATGAGAAGGCAATGTTAAGGAACAGAAGTTGAATTTAAATCAGTCATTTTGCAGTCTTTGATTAATAAATTGTCAAGAACTTCAGCACTTTTTAAAAAATTATTTCCCATTATTATTTTACATGCATCAACATTATTGTGGACGTTCTTGGATTTCAAAGCTCTAAGTGTGTCATGCTTCAATATTCTTCACTTGATCTTTGGAGCTTGCTGCATTGTCTGTAAAAGAGAAAAGAAGAAATGAACAATAAATTCCAATTTTAATGCAACACAGTAGAAGTGATAAATTATTTTGGCAAGTCATAGAAACTAAATGAGTTTCAGAAAATAAACATGTGTTGGAATTTGTAGGGTATAAATTTCATTTTGTATGGCTGTTACAAATCACTGGACAAGAAACTGTAACATACTTAGGATCATACTTTGTTCTACTCTACCTCAGAGCATTTATATCCATCAAAGAAATTACAGCTCAAGGAGGATTTAAGGTGTCATTTATTTACAGGTGATGATAATGACAAACAAATCCTTACCTAGTGCACAGTGCAAGCTCAGTAGCAGAACTGAAAGACACAAAAAAATATAAATACAATAAACATAACTTCTTTTTTTTTTTTTAAAGTTAGAAGATTTAAAAGTTTTTATATGAGGTGTTTGATTCCATGGAATTAAAAGATGATGGAGACATTTAGAGTAGTTAACTAGAGTACTTACAGTCTGCTGTGTGTTGGTGAACCCAGTCTGATCACAGAATAACCACTGTTTCTCATGAGGAATTATTCCAGTGGTCATTTAAAATATCCCATAACCTGCCTTTTCCCCCAAAGCTTTGTGGTGTTCTTTAGCCTGCTTTTAGGGAATGTTCTGCGGATGTTCTGAAGTTCCATGATGCCTGATGTGTAAAACAAAAGCATGACAAAGACTCTTCCAATTCCGTTACACTTTAAATTATTAATACATATAACCCTAAAGTAATTTTGTCTCTTCATGTGGTGTCAAGGAATTCTTCTGTACACAACATATACAGATGTGCTTATCACAGGTGTTTGGCAGATAAATTCTGGTTTTGTAGTGCATTCTAGAAAGGCCATCTTTGTTAATTCATACATCATCTTCACACAAATAGTTTTGTCCTCCATGATTGTTACCAAGCCTATGGTAATTTTTCTGAATTATTTTTTTGTTTGGGTTGTGGGTTTCTTTTTGGGTTGTATTTTTTTGAAAGGGGATTCAGTGTTTTTTTTTTTTAATTACTTGGAATCTTGAAATAATATCATTATCTTACACATCTTAAGAAGCATTTTGCAAATTCAATGGATTATTCCTTTTTTTTAGCAGTGTTTCTCCTCATGACGTAATGTTTCTTAGTTTATTTTTTTGTTAACTTTAGGAGAGCAAGACTATATTCTTGCTGAATCTAGTCATGAAAATTTTTAATTAGTTTTTAAAATCAGTTATCAAAGTCATCATGGACACAAACATACTTAGAGAAAGACAAGTTAGTATTTTCTCTTTTAAGTATGATAAAAAACATTGAGACTGCTTAAGATTAAGAAAACTAATAAGCTACTCCAAAGAGGCAAGTTTACAGAAACTTTTCTGACCACGCAGATTGTGTAATACAAGGAAACATTTCAGCCATAATGGTCTGAGAAGATTTCAACAGCTTATCTCGTGTTTTCCTCTTGTAATGGCTGTTTTGAAGTGTACTAATCTACTGAATTAATGGCAAAGATAAGAGTAAACACTGGAATTCAACAAACATTTTTTTGACCTTCATAATGATTTAACAACTAACAGCAATTAATTTTAACACACAAAGTTTCTTCTTTCCTGCTCCTATCTCCATCTAAATCTTCATTGTCCATAAAACGAGGAATAAAATGTTCCCTAAAATTGTGTTTTGAAGAGAAATTAAAATTGATTGCCAGAAATCTCAAGGGAGGCAATATTTGTACACCAAGGTAATGAAAACTTCTTCTATAACATCACAAATTATAGTCTAAATTTATAGTTCATTAACTAGGATAATTGTAATGAGTAGTAAAAATGTGGGTTTACTGGGTATCACACCGAGGACTTCAAGTTCCTAGGTATCTAATTCCAGTCTACTGCTATTAGAGTGTTAGATAATGAACTTAATTCCTTAAGAAATTGAATTCTGGCCTACAAGATTTTTGTAATTTTAGTCTTTTCCTTTTGACTAGAAGCAAAAATTAGTGAAAATGTTTTGAGATACCATTTAATGAGAGATTTAGAAATGTTTGAACGTATCCTCAGAATAGTTTGAAGGGCAGTGGCTTTTGTGTTATTCAAAATCAGGAAAGCAGAAGTAGATTAACTGGTAAAAAACCAACATGCATGAGGCATACAGGACAAAAGAAAGAGGTAGAGGTAGAAAGAGCAAGAGGGAAGAACAGAATTATGGATGACAAAAGCTTTGAGGACAGGTCTCAGGATTTTTAACTGAATTATACTCTTTTAGTCACTTACTGGCTAAATTACAGGGATAAGTGGTACAAAGAATAAATAAAATTTTGTGTTTTGGGGTGGAAAAGGGATTAGATCTGAAATTCTATACTCTTAAAGGCACCTAGGTGAAATAAAATTAAGCCTGATATATTACCAACATAAAGGAAGCTAAGTGATACATAACATCAGAACAGGGCAGTATTCATTAAAAGTAGATAGCAGATACTAGTACAACTGAACAGAAATATAAATTATTTCAAAACACTATGTCCTTGTTCAACCCATAATTTTTTTCTGTGCTTTTGAGTTATGACAGTAAGGATCTTTTTATCTATTATAACTTAATGAAAATAATTTTATTCAAATTGGTCTATTTAAATTCATGAATATGTAGGAATCCACTCCAAAACACAGTGAGTTATAGCTGAAAGGACAACAAATTTTCGCAAAAATTGCAGTAGAGAGAGAAGCAACTAGAAAAGTTCTCAGTTACAAAACGTGTAATTAGGACTTGCATGTAATTGCAAAACCAAATCCTCAAGGGTATCAAAGACAGCCCTGCACATGTATCTGAAATTATCCTTGTAAAATTGTTTGTCTATTCAAATTTTTCCTGCCTATTAAACTGTCACATTATAAGAAAAAAGCTGCAAGGGGAACATCTTAATTAATATCCATTGAAATGAGAACTGTTAATGAATTCTTTTAGAAGCTCATTTCTAAATTTTCGCACTAGAGTGGTGGATAAAGACAAAATAAAGAGACATTGACTTCAGCTTGTATATCTCTATCTCAGGGCTCCACTGTTCACCCTATGTCAAATGCTTCCATGTTTTGAGATGAGGAACTAAATCTGATTTTACAAAGAAATATGTTGTAAAAAGATATCAGGCTCGGAAATCACAGACTTTCATTAAGAAAATTTGCATGCTCTGCAGTCCCAGATTAATATTTAGGAAATATAACCTGGAAGCTATGCATATAGTGCTAAAATGGTGAGCTACTCTTCAAGTATGAATGTCCAAGCTGTAAAATGTTAGTATGGTCTGTAACATAGAATTGCTCTCTCCAGGGATCACGTGTTCCCAGGTTATTCCTTGTAATTTTTTCACAGCTATCGAGAGTTGGAGGTCACTGGAATAGATGGCATAGACAAGTCTTTTTTGGAGGAGAAAGTTTATTAAAGTGGGTTTAAACAGTGCTATGCCATTTCACAAGTCCAGAGAATGGGCCTTGGCCCTATTTAATTTGCTATTATAGACATAGTATTCACATAGCCAAACCAATATAATATAATCGTGTCTATTTAACTGAGGTATAGTATGTACCTTGTTCATAAAGTTAATTTTCAGTGTAGATTAGCCTAACCTAAATAAGGTTAATGAGCCCCAGGGCCCTTTTACTGTTCAGTCAATTAAAAAAAAAAAAAGTTAAAAATTTAGCCCAAGAATTTGATTGCTTTCTTAAGATAATGCGCTGCCTTCATTGACTCCACAAGCAGCCTAAGGACTTTCTATAAATTTCTCTCACTATCAGTTTAGGCATCTCAAATAATTGTCTTCCATTACATGGCATAAATCAAGTCTTTGACATCCACTTCTGCAATGTTCAACTATTAAAATAAGCTCAAGTTTTCTTGTTTGTCAAATGGTTCTGTTGGTCCCGGAGACATTTCAGAGTTTACTCTAGAGGAAATCAAATTAGTAAAATATCCATTTTTTGCTGTATCAGCTAATGCAGTTGGTGCCAATAAGCAAAGTCGTTGCATCTGGAGAACTACAAATCTGGAGAAAATTCAGAGGAGGTAAAAACAAATTAATTTCACCTACATATTGTGTTTATAAACTTAAATTATTTAACAGTTGAAAAAAGCAAAAAACCCAACTATCTCTCCTTTTTGTTTGAAATACATAGTAGAACTCTTGCTTCTAGTTTCATAAGGACTTCATCTTGTGCTAGCAGATGTAAAAGCATCAAATGGGGAAAAAAAAAGACACAAACAAATAGCGTTTTGCACTGAGAAAGAAGGAAGTGTATTCTGTGAAGTTTTGTGGATGTTAGTTCCTTTTGCTTTTTCTGAACCTAGTTTGGGTCAATAAGCTGTAAATAACCCTGCTTGAACAGGCTATTGGACCAGATGACATTCAGAAGTTCCTTTCAGCCTCAACCATGCTGTGATTCTATAACTTGTTACAAATTATGATGTAATTTTTTTGTAGTTTTTACCAACAGCAGTATTAGTAAAAAATTCTGTACTTTCCTTGTCTGATTCTTGTTTCATTAAATTCTTTCATACCATAATAAAATGGTGGCAATTTTGAGTGCAAAATGAAGTTGATATACTTAGAAAATCCCCTATGACATTATACAAATTTTACATGTTTTCATTGTTCAGTTGAAAACTTTACTTTATCAGTGTCCAGAATAACATGACAAAAGACAAAGTGACTGCTTATGCTCAATACTTATGAAAAAATACTTTGAAAATATTGAGCATTCAAAGATACATGGAATTAAAAAAAAATACCATAGAACTGAAAATGTAGTTAATTATTTTGACATTGTTTAAATGTATTTGCTCAATTGATTTTTTTTTCTAGAATAAAATATTTTATGGAGACAAATTATTTTGCCACAGAACATTTGGTCATAGAATGTTTCATTTCAGAGAAGAGTAATGGCTCTATCAGTTAAACTACAGGTGATACGAAGGAATCTTTTCCCATGTATCAGAGCAGTCTGAGATGAAAAGCACTGTTGAGCATTTTTCTAAAGGATTTTTAACATATTGCTTTATATTCACAATTAGTGTCCTAATTTTGTGTACTAACCAAATTGTCCCACTTTATGCAAACATCTTCACCTATCCTAAAGTAGTGTCAGGTTTCTAGGCAAAAACAGAAATGGTAAAAGCTTCAGTTTTCACCTAAAAACACAAGAAAACAAAGCAATAAATGAAAACTTTTCATTTTTTTTCTATTGTGCCCATATCAGACAAAAGAAATGCCAAACATCAAATTTGGCTGAAACAAAACAGACATTTTACTATCCTCAAATGTAAATATATCTAGTATTAAATGACCAATGTTTCCTTGTTAGCATTTGAAACATTGCAACAGGAAATTTTTCAGTTGGCAAATCCTTAAACAAGATTGAAAATACACTAATATTCATCTTGTGCTTGCATAAGGTCCAAAAATTGTTCTCATCTTGCCTAGATTAGCTAAAAATGTGAAATACATTCACAGTTTCATGGATTTAGACTCAGGTCCTATGCAGCCCCACAGATTTACTTTCAGATAATGCTATTGGAATTTTTAAACCTGATTTCTTTTATAACCAAATCCTATTTTTAAGTATTATCTCCCAAGATTCTATCATGGATTTGCAATTAATGACTTCTTCCTCTGTAAGACGGGTCAGTTTGCATTCTCTTGGTGCTTGGATAAGTCCTAAACTACTTGTAAGGCAGCTGAAATTCCTAAATTAATTTTTTCACAATGTGGCCCTTACATTCTATATAAACAGAGCTTAGTATTTTCTCATAATTTATAATTGAGGTTAAAGCATAGAACTTCTTCTTTGTGAGCAAGTAAAACTAAACACAACTCTTCGGAGACAATAATAAATGTGTACATATCTGCCCCAAATTTTATTTATCAGGATCATTATGACAGGAGCAAGGAGAAATAAAGATTTGTCTTTAGTGGATTACACCAAAGGTATTCATGTAGAAGAAAATGTGTGATTTTGAGGTTTTGTTTATTATATTTTTTACCTTTTTATCATTATTATATTTTTTGCCAGATTAACAAAGTATTTTTTTCCCGATTACGTTTTGAGGGACTGTCAGAAATATAAATCTGATGAGAAGTGCCCACGCCACTATACAAAAAAAGGATTGTGGCAATTCTCCAGCTTTGTGGCATAGACCAAGTGTCACAACCAGTGGGCAAGGGGTGTGATATTCCTTACAAATTCTCATCAGGCTGAACAAATACACCAGACCACATGTCAAGAACTGTTATGCTTTTATTATACAGTGCACTTCAATAAGTTCTCAGCTCCCAGGGCAAACTCCTCAGAGGAGCTGCCTCAGAAGCCACAACACAATACTCAAAAGGTGCTGCCTAACAAGCTGCAACACACACCTCCACAATCTCCTCACTCCCAGAGCAATGCTCAGTGTAGATTATGAAGCAGAATATGACAGCTGTTCTTTGCCCAGGAGATGGATGGGTAAAAGAAAAATATCTCTAGTCCTTAGATCCCACGTTGGTTCTGCCACATGGGTGGTCTGGAGCTGGGGTTGCTAGAAAAAGTTACCAAGGCATTTGGTTTTCCACCAAAAGTTTTATAGCACAAGACTCTTCTGAGGTGCTTTTACAGCGTTACAATGCTTCTTGACACAATGACTAAAATTACAGCAGGTTATATTAGCTGTAATTGTGCCTATAAAAAAATTTAGAAGCCAATATTTTAGTTTTTTTCAGGAACATTGGAGAATACTTAGAGCCTTCAAAGAAGAAATGGATAGATATTTTAGTCTTTTAAACTGAAACTTGATATACCAAAAGAAGCAATAAAAGAATATGAAAATTCCTCAAATAGTACCTAAATGTGGAATAAGAATTTAGTTTCAAGCTCACAGTACATAAAATGTTATGTGCTCTTGCGGTAATGTTTCTAAGAAAATTATGTTTCATAGGAATGTAGTCACAGATCAGACACAGGACTTCGAATAATGCTCTTTGTGGTGAGAGGAGAGAGCAAATTTAGAAACTGTGATGTAGACAGTATTTATTAACATATTGGAATTTACATTTTTATGTCTTTCCTCTACTAGAATATTTAGCTCAATGAGCACATTTTAAAAATTCTTCCAAACCGAAGAATAGAATGTTACTTGCAAATTCTTTTCATTGTTAATGTAACTCAGACTACATAAAGAACCTAATACAATCATGAGCTATTAGTTATTAAGATTAATTTGATATGTATCAAAGTATCATATTTACATTAATACTTTGTGCTTTAATTAAGCTCATGAAAGCCAGTACAAGATAAAGATTAAATGAGCAAACAACATTATCTAATAAAATTCCTGTTGACAATTTAATAGCATTTTCTTCTGACCATTTAGGAGCATGTTTTCTGTAGAAGTCATTCTAATTGCTCCAGAAAACTGAAAAGCTTGTTACAAAAATCAATTGGTAAAGCCCTGCAACCTGTGTAAAATTTTGTGCATCAAAAGAAAAGGAAAGCTCATATTTATATCAAGTCTCTATTTCATGGTCTTTAGCACTTCAACACATAGTTTTCAGCATTTCTCTGTCATTAGAAATTGCAGTAAATTTTGTTTTATTGCTTGGTTCGAAACATTTTTTGTACTTTTTTCATGCTGTTTGGAATAGTTTTGTGACATGACTTGAAAAAAGAGAGGTAAATGAGCACCCAGATCATCATGTCACTTTTCTAACAAGCGTTTTTACCATTTATTTTCTTTCTAGCATGCAGCTTTCCAAGTACAGCTGTAAGGGCATTCGACTGAAGGTGAAGTTAAAAGAGCAGAAAATGTTGAAGAGAGATGGTCAAGGTACTGTATACACACAGAGCAAAATTGTTAAAAAATCTCACTTTAGGAATATAAGCAGCAGTCTATGAATGGAACAGAAGGTATACAGCAGCTTTTGTATGGTGTTCAGCAAAACCAGAACAAGTCTAGGGGCTTAAAATCATTCATTTTTCAAATCTTTCTCAGGTTCAAACTCTAAAATTTTGGAAGCCAAAACTTAAGAAAAAGCCAGTAGAGGACTAAGTATCTCAGCTCTTCTAGAGGTCCCAAGTCCTGATAGGCTTCTGTCATTACTTGCTCCTATTTTGCAAGACTGAAAAAATCATTTTAGGACAACACATTTAGAAAGTTGCCAGAATTGCTGCTGAAAACCATCTCATTAGCAGAAATAAGAAAAACAGGGAAAGAATTTGATATGGAATCCTACAGTTAATTTAAAAGTCTTAAGAGAATCTCTTGTCAGATTTCTTCTGTCACCTTGCTGTCTGGTATATTTGTATACAGACACACACACATTTGCACACACAGAGACATTCTTCTATCAAAGTTTTGATTATCTAGTCTCTTTACTGCTTTGAAAAATCTAGCTGTATTAAAACATCATCTTCTAACTGGTCCAGAGATAGTAAATGCAATGTTACTTTTAATGAAGCCTGATATTCATTTTAATTATGACACATATTGATAAAATATTTTATCAATAGCAGAGTTATGTACAGCTAAGTACAGGGTTATAATTCACTATAAATTATCTATAAGTAAAATAGAGTTTGGTGGTGAAGGGCTTTCTGATTCCATGCTGGGCTTCATTTTAGTGAGAAATTGCAAAAGAAAATTCCTAAAAATCCCTAGCAGACTAGTATTGCTTGGGCATGGTTTGAGGTTACAAAGTGATCACCTGAGTGCAGTTAGGCTGGAAATACACGAGCACATGTAACTTTTGGGGGTAAATATTTTCTAACTTGAGAATACTGATCTTATTACAATCCACCTGAGATATGTGTGTCGCTCAGCTGAACTGGACTTTGAGCAATAGATCATTAAAGGGAGTTTTGAAGGCTTCCTGAAACCTCAAAATGCACTTGGCCAAGTGATTCACGTCGTATCCTGTCAATGTCGGAACTATCTGTATGTCAGTGAAAGGGATAGGAAGTATTTTTGATCTTCAGTAAAACAGGAAAGAAACAGAAATCCTTCCAAGCCCTTTAAACAAGCACGGTGTTCCAGTTTAAAGCACTAAGAAGTTAACAAATGTGCATTAAGAAGAAAGTTTACTTGGATACCTCTCATTATTCTAAAGTCAAAATACTTCTGTAGTGGAAGGAGTGGGGGTTACCTGAGCTGTAAATTTAGCAGTTTCTTCTCCTGTCCTATGGTGCCTTCTCTACTTCAACGAGTCAGTCATTGAGTACTCCAGATGGTATTTTCTATAGATAAATCTTTCATTTTTCAATGCTTAAGCAGCTCAAATTTAATGACTTGTACTCATATATATGGATGAAAACAGAACTTTTATTTTGAAAACTTGTATTTCTTATAGCAGAGCTTCTGTGTACTTAATCTTTGATTCTACCAGCAATAACTTCATTAATAAAGCCTGAGGTGTGGGATTTGTCTTTCTCTCATTATTGTCCCATGTCCTCTAGTGGAAGATATTAATAAATGCTGTCACTACTTTTCAAAATTATCTTTCTTCTACTAGCAGGTAAAATCTCTGTGTTCATGGGCTAGATTATTTTTACAGTCTCTTTTCTTATGTCCTCATTAATAATTATAATTCCACCTGCTGTATTTTTCTTTAATATTTCAACATATATAATGAAAATAAATCTACTCACAAAGTAGAATTTTTATAGGTGAAGTTTGATTTTTTATCTTTTTTTTTTTATTTTAATCAGCAGGTGCAGCTTCCTTTGCATACATATTCATATACAGATATATTCCCGTACATACATACTTCATCCAACTCTTTAAATTATCAGTATATATTTTCAGTAAGACTAGAAGAACACTGAGGGCCTGAAGAAACCAATTAGTATTTTTTTAAAATTCTGACGCACTAGGAAAAGAAAGGTATTTTTTGAATTCAATATTTATTTCTAGGAAAATATGGTAATTCTTTACTCAGAACTCAACAAGAAAATATAATAAAACAGTTATAAACTTTTATCTGTATGAAATAACTCTAACCAAAACAAATGACATTTTTAATGAAATTGCAAGTGTAATTTTAAAAGATGGAATTTTCCTGTTTAATTTTTAATGTGTCATGTGCCCATTTCAATTTAACAAACAGAACTATTCTTAAGCAACAATGGATCAAAATTACACCATTTCTGGGTGCATGTAATTTCTTCTTCAGATACTATGTATGGACATACAGATACTGACAGGAATGATTAATGTGGCCCCAAATTATTTCCCCTCTAAAATCTGGAAATCTTAATTGATTTTTGGTGTTAAAACATGCCTACCTACATAGGTTACACACTAAATCCTGATATCTCTATTCTTTATGTGCATCTCTGAGGAGAGCACTTACAAGGAATATTAAAAAAGTCCTCTTTCAAGATTCCAGTTTTACTGGCTGTATCAGGCTTTTCACGTGTCTTCCAAATTCCATATTATAATATATTCCTGAAAAATCTTTCCTAAATATTTTTTTTTTGTTTGCTTGTTTGACGGAAACTCTTCTAATTTATGTAGAGTAGAATTTCAGTATCTTTTCAGACGTTTATTTTTTTAATTTGGGAACTACTATATATATATTACTATGTGTGTGTGTATATATGTATATCTATATATATCTTTAGCCAGAAAATATTTGTATTGCTTGTGCAAAATACAATGACCACTGATAGGGCATAAGTACTTTCATTCAACATGTTTCTCCAAATACCCTCTTCACAAAGTGAAATGACCTTTCAATCTTTTCTCAGGAGTCTTCCCAGAGTTCTCACCTTAGATCAGGGGCCATGTGGAGACACGCTCTTATACTATCTCTGATACTGTTTTATCCTGGCTTTACTGTACCTGGGATCCACTTGAGATACCCTCCTACAGATTTCCAGCATCTGCCAACACTTGTAATCAGTCACTGCAACCAGCCACCCTGTCGTTTTATTTTAGCACTTTCCTAGGAATGTGCAACAAGCTCTCCTAGGATCATTCCCTCTGTCCAGAATTATAATTTGTTTCTTTCTTCTTTAAAAGGTTATTAATTTATTGATGACCATTGATGGCTTTTCAAAGTTTGCAATGTTTAGGTATGAAAAAGGGGCTAGAAGAGATCAGCAGGCATTTGAAATTATTGTATCTTTATGAATGGTGAGATGGAATTTTTAAAAAAAAACATATTCAGTTTAATTTAAAAGAAAAAAAATAAAAGTTACAAGATCTTATGACTCGAAATTAGAAGTAGTCTAATTTAGACTCAGTTTACATCCTTAACAGTGAAATTATTTAACCTAAATTAATGAACTTAGTATGAAGAATCCCTCTTCAAGTGAGATTTTGAAATTGTCTATTTTCCCCCCTAAAGTATTCTGAGGAACTTTCATAATCTGTTGTGTAAAAGATTATTATAGTTGCCCTGTGAAAGAGTACTCCAAAATCAGATGGATGATGCACAGTCTTAAAAGATGCACTCTTAGTTAAAATTGCTGTGGGTTCCACTGTAGATTTTAGTAGGGCAAATCTCAAAAAAACCCCAAACATAAAAACCTCAAACCAACAAAACCTCCCCAAACCAACATAAATAATTTATAATTTAATTAATGTGTATTAAACAGCCTGTGTGAACAAAAAGCAGAACGAAACACAAACTAAGAAATGAGCTAATTAAGACATATGTTAGCCCAGTGACTCTGAACAAAAAAATGATACATTGGTTTGCAATGTCATATGATCACAGGAAATGTGAGACAGATTCAGAAGTTTCTAGCTAATTAGAAATTTCCTTAACCTTAACCAGAGAGTATTCAGAGTTTTTTTTCCAGGAGCAAAGAGAATTTAACTAAAGTACAAATACTTTAAACACACAGCAATTTTACTTTATTTTTTATTATCTGAGATTTAATCTGGAAAATTTCTTAAACGACTATTTTCCATAGAATTCTCTCTCGTCATCAGTTATACAGGCAGGTTACAGAAAGGGACGTCAGCTTAAGAACACTTCATGGCATCATACGTGTTTCACTGGCCTGAACTTGGAGATTGAAACCACAGATTTAATTCACCCTGAGATATAGTAAGAACGAATTCAAATGTGTTTGGATTCACAGTTCTCAGCACACTAAACAGAAGATGTCTTAACTAGAGGATAGCATCCAATTCAAATGTTGTCTCTGAAGTCCCAGCCTTCTATGCGTTTTTTGATTCCTACCTCACCACTTTCATTTTGACACCCTTAAGGCTGATGTTTGTACCTGTCAGACATAAACTAAAAAATCTTTATTTCTTCATCGATAGTAAAAGATATTCATTCAGATGTAAATATCCACACGGGTAAAAGCCTAAAGTTTATGATGTGAAATCCACCCCTAATTTCCAAAACACACGAATTAGACAGCTTGAATCCAATTTCGGGTATGTGAATCCTAGCTAGATATATGTTTCATTTATTCTGCCAAATTGCTAGGAACTGTTGATACATTGAATAGCAAGAAACTAAGTTTCTAGACTAATTAAAAAATAATCGTTTTATGTTCACTGTATTCCATGTCAAAATTTTGGAAAGTAGTTTTTTAGTCCTCTGAGTGCTTTTGAACTTTCTTATTAAATGATTTAGAGATCTGGAATATGAAACTTTGTCTTATATTTCAGGTCATCAGGCCCACACTCTACACTGCTTACGCTCATAACACTATTTCTTGGTTTCTCTTCTCAGCCACGGCTGAAGTTGCCCAATAGTTTATTTTTCTAGAGTGCCTATTTGCAATGTGGAGGCACAGATCTCTTTCCAGCAGAAAGCTGGAGGACCTTCTCTGTGGTACCCCCATGCAGACACATTTGTGTATTTCTGGATGATACATGGAAACTCCATCTAAAATCACAGTCTTCAAAATAAAATGTAGATTACTACCTAAATCCAAAGTATGTAAGAAAGATGGTTTCAGTTCAGAGCCTCGGAGTGCAGAACAGTCTGGGATCTACATGGCCAGGGAGAGGTCTGTGGAAAGGGACCTGGGGGTTTCAATGGACATCAAGCTCAATATGACCAAGCAGTGTGCAGCTGCTGTGGCAAAGAAAGGCAACAAGGTGCTGGGGTGCATCAACAACAGCATTGCAAAAATATGTTGGTAGGCTGGAGAGGGTTCAGAGAAGGGTCACAAAGATGATCCAAGGAGTGAGAAGCTGCAGTATGTGGATAGGCTGAGAGAAATGGTTTTGTTCAGTCTTAAGAAAAGAAGGCTTTGAGGAGACTTTGTCACCCTGTTCCAGTATTTAAAGGGTGGCAACAAAGAAGTTTGCAAGGAGTCACATGGACAAAGTTGAGGGGTAATGAGTAAAAGCTACTCTTGCAGAGATTCTGGCTGGCCAGAAGAGGAAAAATTTTCACAATGCCATTGGAATAATGCCCTCAGGAAAGTGGTGAATTCCCTAATGTTGGACACTTTCAAGACTCAGTTGGACAGGGTGCTGGGCTATCTTGTCTAGATTTTGCTTTTGCCAAGAAAGGTTGAACTAGATGATCCTTGCGGTTGCTTCCAACCTGATATTCTATCATTCTATGATTCTGTGATTTGTAGCTACTAACTGTAGCTTGGCTTTATACAAGAAAAAACTGACACTTTGAATCATGAGTCATCTGCTTTTTCTGGCCGGAGAGAGTGCTCTTGACACAGACTCACATCATTTCACTGTGCTGAATTGTAAAGTCTGCCTGCCAGCTTTATAGAGGGAAAAATAACTCTATTCCCTGAGATTTCTTATAGATCTTAACTGAGTCTCTTTTCCAATGGAAACAACACTAAAACGTTTTCTAAGAAGATGAAGCACTTTCTGGTTTTTGTTGTAAACTATATCTTTTTCTCATGCATTTATTCCTGAATTAGACTAATTGGGAGGATCTGGATGGAAACAATACAGCCTTATCCATAACCAATTCTAAGAGTCATGTTAATAAAATAAAATTGTTGTTCAATAGTTTTTTGTGTACTTCTTGAGAAAATTCTAGCAGCTTGAATCATAAACATTTCCTCCCCTTCCTCTTCATAATTTTTCTACCAATTTTTGCAGACATAGTAAATCTGACTGTGTGTTCCCTGGTTCTCTATCTTTTTTGACCTTTTTAGCATAGCAGCATGTGCCTGAGAATGCTGTCTCAGCTGAAAAAGACAGATTTCCTACAAGACCAAGCAGTTAGCTGGGGGAAAGTGTATTAGTAAAGTGGCTGCTCTATGCCAAGGAGAAAGCAGGAGAGAGAATGAGGCAAGCTTTGCTTGCTCTGCGATTCTTTAGAAGCTGCTGAATTCTGTCTGGCCCCTCTCTGGGGGGCCTAAAACAACTCCATAATGACTAAGAAAGTAGTTGCAGTTAATTAGCCCTGAAGATCACAAAGATTTTACTGCTCTCCAAAAAAAACACTTAGATTCTCCCTAGATGTAACAAAAACTTCTGTCATCTTTCCATTCCCTTTCCTTTACAGTTCCTATGAGAAATGATCCATTTGTTACTTGAGTCAGCTTCTGGCTGAAGTGCCCTATGAAGAGAAGACTATACCTTTCTAGTTTGTAATTGCTCACACATTCTGCTTCAAAGAAAAAAACCTACCTCCCACCCCAGACAAGAGAAATTAGCACCTCTTCTTCACAGCACATGCTAGTTTTGTCTGGGGTAAGGTTAATTTTCTTCACAGTGGCTGGTATGGGGCTGTGTTTTTGATTTGTGTTGAACACAGGGTTGATATTATAAAAATGATTTTGTTATTGCTGAGTGGCTCTTACATAAGGCATTTTACTGCCTTTTATGCTGCTCATACTGTACCACTGGGCAAGGAAGTTGTAGGTGTGCGGGAAGCTGTGACAGGTAACTCCAACTGACCAAAGACATATTCCATACCATATGCTCACTATATAAAGTGGGGAGTGATGGCATTTGTCTTCCCAAGCAACTGGTAATGCACGATGGGACCCTGTTCTCCTGGATAAGGCTGAATACCTGCCTGTCCATGGGAAGCAGTGAATGAATTGCTTGTTTACTTGTGTGCATGGCTTTTGCTTTTTTTATTAAACTGCCAATCTCAACCCATGAGTTTTCCAGCTGCTATTCTGATTCTCTAGTGATCCTGCTGGTGGGGTAGTGAGTGGGTGGCTGGGTGTGACTTGGTTGATGGCTGTGGTTAAACCATGACACATCTAAAGACAGTCTTTCTGAGACATGCTAAAGTGTCATGAAATCTTACAATCCTTTCTCTACCACCCCATACAATATACCTACTAAGAAGGTACAGGGTAATGGAAAACAGTAAAATATCTGCATTTGAATCATAAATATATCAGAAATTGTATAAAAAAATCAAACCTTCGTTTACTGAGAAAGCAAAAATCACCTATAACTTAGTGAGACAAACGTGATGGGAAAGCGTCTAGAATTGAAGTAAAGGCAGAAGAGATCAGAGGAGATTTCAGGTGGTTCAGAATCATCTAACGTTAAAGATCGCAGTGAATGGGTGAACAGGCAAACAGGATCTTTGAGGGAATAGCAATAGAAAGAAAGACTTGCTCATACCACTTTACTTTTGTTTCTCTCAGGACAGAACCAATTTCTCTGAAGAATCAACGTAGTGAAGCTCTGAAGAGAATGCACTCTAATTACTGTGAATAGTATGATTGACCAGGCTACCGGTGTGCTGCTGGACTTTCTCTTTTGTGAATCTTCTCAACACAGCATCAAGTGAAGGCAGAATGCCAGAGGTAGGTGTTCAATTTACATGTGTATTAGGTAAAAACTGGTGTCAAGCTGAGATGGAGAAAAGAAAATGTGTGCTCAGATATTAATGTCAGTTCTTTGGTTTTGTAGTATTTCCTGAATGGGGAGACTACGAAGAATTTCACGCTCTTTCAACAGCCCAAATACACTGAATGAGACTTTGAGCAATGCACAGGTGTATTGCCAGTATTTTTCATGATTCTCCTTCATGGTATGCTACTGATTGCATTCATCATATGATCATTGAATAATTTAGGTTGTAAAGGATCTCCAGAGCCATATTGTCTTCATCTTACTGCAGTCTCAAGCAAATAATTTCATTCAAATTCAGTTCAAAAGTTCCCTGGAACTTTAGACTAAAACACTAGGACTCAGAGTCAGCTGGCATTAATATGCTTATTTGAGGGGATCAGTTTCTCAAAGTTTTTTAGGAAGCTACAATAATGTTTCGCAGCTGAAGAGTATCTGTTTCATTTACTGCCTAACCCTTGCATTGACCCTGTTGAACCATTGACAGTATGCTAGAAATTTCAGAGACAGTTTATGTACTCTTTCTTATTAATGCTGTTACTGGCACCTGTCAATCTTGCAAAGCAATATATCAAAAGGCAAGGTCAAAGATTTTTTTTTTCTGCCTAAAAGAGAACACAAAATTATACAGAGATATTGTAGTGTGTTGACCCTGTCTGGATACCAAGCACCAACCAAAGCTACTCTACTGCTTCCCTCCACAAGTGGACAGAGGAGAGAAAATATAGCAAAAGGTTTATGAGAGAAGGACCAGGATTTAGTGTACCTAGTTTTTAACCATAATTATCTTCAGAAGAGATGTTCTCTCCATGTATTCTTAACATCTATATAATGTTACTATTCTCTATTCTCTTCTTCATTACTGAGAATGAATGGCATTGAACTAATCACTTGTGTGCTGATTACAAAACATTCTGTTCATTCCTTATTAACCTCTATGAACCACTAAGAAATATTGAGCTGACCTGAATATTTTCATTGTCCTCTTTGTGGCTTGTCAGGCACTTTATCACTATAGCTCCGTAGAAATTACTTAAAACTTTGTCAGTGTGCATTTTTATTTTCACATTGTTACACAAAAACCATGAATATTTGGAAGGCTCACATGCAGGTCAAATAAGAGTAGAATATTTTTTTTCAAAAGCAGTAGCTGCCATGTGGAGAAAACTACAATGACATTGAATTGAAACAACACAGAAACAGAAGGTTCAGAAAGAAGCTCATTTTTTAGATAAGGAAAATATTGACTGTGACAGCATTGACAATATTTCAAGAGTTATATATGTTGCTTGGTTATAATTAAGTAAATCATAGTTAATTAGGGATAAACTGAGAGAACCAGCCTAAAATAATTAATAAGGCTCAATTCATAATGTTTGATTTACTCTCCTGAGTGTGCCTTTGCTTTCAGGCTTTCTGGTTAGAGTGCCTTTCACCAAGATTTATTGCCCACATCTGAACTTTTTTCATTGTCAATTGTGGTGGGTCAACCCTGACTGGATGCCAGATATCCACCAAAGCTGCTCTTATCACTCCCATCTGCAACTGGACAGGGGAGAGAAAATATAACGAAAGGCTCATGAGTTGAGATAAGGACTGGTAGAGAGCACTCACTGAATACCATGAGGGGCAAAGCAGACTCTGCTTGGGGAGCTTAATTAAATTTATTGATAAAAAAATTAGAGCACAATAATGAGAAATAAATCTTAAAAACACCTTCCCCCCACTCCTTCCTCCTTCCAAGGGTGTATTTCCTCCAAGTTTTCCAAGAACTGCTCCCACTTGGGTCACTTTTCTAGGGGGTGCCATCCTTCTGGCATAGCCTGCTCCAGCATGGGTCTCTCACTTGGTTGCAAGTCCTACCAGGAAACATGCTCCAGCACAGTGTCCTCTCTCCACAGGTCTGCAGGTTCCTGCCAGGAGCCTACCAGAGCACAGGCTTCTCAAGGGTTCAAAGCCTTCTTTCAGGCACCCATCTGCTCCAGTGTAGGTCTCCTCCATGGGCTGCAGGTAGATCTCTGCATCATCTTTGCCCTCCATGGGCAGGGGCACTGCTGCTTAACTATGGTCTTCATCATGGTCTGCAAGAGAACCTCAACTCCATCACTTGGAGCACTTTC
The DNA here is from genome assembly GCA_013398955.1 of Callaeas wilsoni. Taxonomy (NCBI): domain Eukaryota; kingdom Metazoa; phylum Chordata; class Aves; order Passeriformes; family Callaeidae; genus Callaeas; species Callaeas wilsoni. The sequence goes on from VWPU01015057.1 coordinate 397,520, forward strand.
TCCCCTCCTTCTCTGCTGACTCTGGTATCCAAATCAAAAATTAACCCTGTTCCAGCTAAAAACTATTACACTACCTCAGATATAAGAGTCTACTGTGTGTCTGTCTACACTTGATGAAAAATCCTTCTTGTATCTGAATGCATTTCCAACTTTATTTAATTATTGAAATTTTTTTGCTTTTACGAGTTCTTCCTACTTTTAAATTTTTTAAGGATTTTTTAAAATTTTCCTATTCAATTTGCTTCAAGAGTGATACCTGTACATGTATCTGTATCTGTTATTGTACAAAATATACACAAATAATTTAATCGGTAGGATTTTATCTACAGCTCCCTTTTTTCATGTTGTCTTATGTTCTTCAAGATAAAATAATTTTCTGGAAATAATTGAATTGTGATGAAGGATGATTTTTTCTGCATCGAGATATACCACTGCACTACTACAGGTTCAGATTGTTTATATTAGCTATGTTGATTCAGCTGAGAGCACGATACAGAAATAAATTGAGAAGCAGTGATGAATGATTAAAGACAAGAAATATGTAAGGCTCTCTTCTTGCATATCAGCAGCACATGACATTGCTGATCATAAGACATCTTATCCTGACATACAATAAGACATACCAGAGGAATATGCCAATCTCCATTTTCCTGGATTGATCACGACTGAAGACATAGGAGACATTTCTATAACAGGACCTTCCTTCTGAGACTCATTAAAAATGTGGGGTTTTCGCCTATAAAAAGCAAATTTGTATTTTTTTTTTAGTATATAAAATGTCTAAGTAGTTGCATCAGTATGGTATTTGAAAAAACGAAAAGAAGTAACATTGTAGGCTTCCATACGTAATTCAAGCAAATATTAATTGCACTAGGCAACAGTAAAAATAACTTACAGTTCTGGTACAATTTCCCTTACCAGAAAGCCTCATACGATAAATTTTATCTGCAATTTTAGTATATTTCTGAATCCATACTAGTACATAAAATGAGGTAACATAGCAGCAGCCTGATAAATATTTTATATATTCTGACTGGATAAACAGATTCAGATGCATCCCAATGCATGATGACTACTATTAGTCATAGTCACCTCTTTATGGCCTCAGCCTTCTGGAAAATTTAATTCATTCGTTATGCTTGGTGCATATACCTGACAACCATGAATGTAATAGGCATTTATTCTTTGCCTGCAAGAGTCAGGTCACAATGTCCAAGTGTTCACAATGCACATTCAGTGCTACTGAGCAGAGAGCATTGTGGTCACGCTGATGTCAGATAGGAAGCTGAAGTCATGCAAGACGGGTAACTGTTATCAGTGCCTCATGGACATCCATTTCCACAGAAGCTGAGGAACGACACAGACTCCAACACTTCTGAGACTCAATATCAGCACAGTTTGACCTTGCTTTGTTTAACAGGGCAAAACAGAGCAGGTAGGTTACAAAAACTTAAATCAAACATGCTAATAGGTCAGCCCAAACTTTGATTGCTATGTAAATATACCCATAGCAAAAGAGTAAGGAAAAAGGACAAATCTGCAAATTCACTTGCTATACTTTTAAATCATCAGGGTTTTATTAATGCAAAAACTATACAGATGTTCTTAAATTTTGGAAAGAACACACTGCCACCAGTAAGAACAAAACCTTATTCAGTCAGAAAGGGGAAAATTTGAAGTGAGTATTTTCTACCCAAAAAGAAAACCAACTTAAACCAAAAAAAATGCCTCTCTAAAAAAACCCCAAGCAAAGAAGAGACAGAAGAAAGGGAGCAGATGGGAGAAAGTGGCTCTCCTAGGCATACTGAGAGCCTTTACCAAGTAGCAGGACTAGAATAAGGTCCTATATCCTCCAGGAGCTTTCACCGTTTTAAAATCTCATTGATTGTCTTCCTCAATAAAAAAAAAAAAAAAAGATAGCAGGGAAACAGCCATGCATATTGCTCTTTCTTTTAAATACTTGAATACAATTTAGACTAAATTTATACTGTATAAGTATAATCCTATTGTAAAAATTGCCCCACTTTTTGTAGTCAGAAAAAGTCCTCAATGCAGATAGCGCTTATAAAAAAACACTTTATCACCCCATCTTAATGTAGATCACTGATCATGTAATTTGCAAACGTGAATTGTAGCTTTTTCTATAAATGGACTCATGTAACTCTGAATGTGCTCACTTGGAATACAAGTGAAGGAACTGTTTTTTTTCTCTGAAAGTGACAGGACTGCTACTTTGTGTTTTCTAATTAGAACATACTTCTACTTAGGTGTCCCTTAATGGACAGCAGTTCAAATTCCTTTGTGATGCTGTACTGGGTGCAGGTGTAAAGGTTTTGGTATGTGGAGAGAGCTATGGGGGCTGCCCTGCTCCAAACACAGACATTTCCAGCTGGCTCCGACAGACCCCTCACAGGGCATGGCTGAGCCCACCAAGGCGGCAGCTCTGGGAACATGTATTTAAGAAAAGGCAAAAATTTCACACAGTGGAAGGAGAAGATTTTCTGTTCTTTTTACATTTTATCAGGGTAAGTAGTATTTCTAGGCACCACAACACAGATACAAGAGAAACATGGATTGAAAGTAATGATATACAGCAGTTAGGAGTCTACTCATATACTTCTGCTTAAAGAATGAACAAATAGTTACATAGATAGTCACTCAACTGGTATAAGAAGAGTAAGCCTAAAAATCCTTTAAGAGCTTCTTTACCAATTGAAACAACCCCTTATTTCCACTCTACATAGTGGGTGATTGGATACCTAACTCACAGTTAGTTGCCTACACTGCTCATGCTTAACTTAAAGTGTCTAAAACTGGAACTGAATCCAAGTGGTACTTACCAAACATAGGCTTATTTTAAGGTTTTAAAATAAACTTTGTTACAGGACACAAGGGACTTCTGCATTAAAAAAAAAAAGAGAGAAACTGAAACTGCAGAAGCACATGAAGCACATGCATAGTCTACTGAATTTATTCATGAAACTGAACAAATAAATAGACATACATAGAATGACACAAAGATATCTGTGCAAACCCTCATACATTCAAGAAGAGTAAAACAGACATGTCAGATAACATTTTAATACTCAGTAAAATCACACGTTTTATGAAATTTTTACAATCTAGTGGCTTGGTTTTATCTTTTATAGATATATGTAGATGTATAGCTGATAACTGAGTAATTTCAAAGTCTGGGTACTCATTCAAAATAGAAGACAATACCTCCATCAGTAGGAGAAGAATATCTTTCTTTTTATTTTAAATCTAAAGTTGATGCTTTTCAACACATTAGTTCTCAAGATCAATCTTTTATAACCACAAGAGTTCAGCTTGTAATGAATTTTTAGAACAAGAGATCAGCCAGTTTTATTAACCTAGTATGCTGTAGCCTGATTACAAAAAGAAGAAGGAATTATGGAAGATTCTACAATATTTTAATGACTCATAAAATTGTGGTTGTAGATTGGCATATCTATAATTAAGGAAACTAACTCTTCTACTTCAATGCAAACATTACAGGAAAATTCCATTAGCAACCTACAAAATAATGCAATATTTATATGCTCACACATAAAGGAAGAAAACAATCTGACAAATTGTATTTCCATTTTGGTTTGTGTTCTCTTCTCAGAATGAAACACAGGTCATAAAAGAAGAACATCAAATCATAACACCAAGTACTGTCTTCAATCACTTGCTGTTTTTCTTGTTTGTTCCTTGTTCAGTTAAGCCACAAATAGTTATTTTGAAATTATCACTTTCCTCTGTAATGTTTAGATCAGTACTGCTCACTTTAACTTCTGAACCTTTTTTACATCAAGCTGAAAATCTTGCCTTTTTCAAACTATTTCTCTGTGAATTCAACAGTTTCTCTCTTTCCCCAAAACTGCTCATCCTCTCTTCTGCTCCTTATCCCTTCCATCAAAGTAAGGGAATAGGGGTGGGCAAACATAAAAGAATCAAAACTCTTTTTAGTATGCAAGGGTCATAGAATTCAACTTGCGTCAATCCCAGATTTAAGTTTGAACTTGCCATTTTATTTTCTTCATATAATCAATCAGGTGAAATAAGCACCTAAAAGCTTGATTGATGTGTCAACTATTGAAAGCATCCCTTGTAAAGACAGCTGAACCATATTTGGTGGATTCAATTTCTCTACAATGACTTAATTTCTCTATAAAAGAAGTTTAAGATGAAGTAGTTTTAGATATCTGATTCAACATATAAGATTTCCATGAGGTGATTTAGAGGTTTAAAGTCCTGCTCTTGGCTTCATCTACTGAATCAGTAGAAACCTAGAATGATATGTTTGAAATAGAGTAAGAAAAAGGTATGGTGTTTAAAAGAAAAATAATTGTTTATTGGCACATTAAAAAAATCAGTTTAGACCATGGACTCTGTTTTTATTATATCGTATATTCATGAGATCATAATGTTAAAAAGTGATAAAATTATTAACTGAGGAAAATATCTCAGTCTGCATTTGTTTTGGATTTGTGGGTCTTGGGCTTTTTGTGATTTTTTTTTTGTTTTGTTTTTTGTTTTTTTTATTAAGCAAGGATACTCAGACAATATTAATGAGTGATGAAACAAAAGAATAATTAATGAGGATGTGTGTTTGGTTCTATAGGAAGATAAGAAAATCCATAAGTAAAATTAATGCTTCATTCACCCAAGAATTCGTTTGCAGTAATTGATTATTATGCTGGTTTATAGAGGAGTTAAGCTTTAGCCTACTTCAGTCATTTAAAAAATCCCCAAATTTTGCCATGAGACTTGCCATGAACAAAAAGACACAAGAAAAAGGCAGATGCAGTGCAGGCATATTTTGCTATAGTATGGTTATGGGGGTAGCATTCATCTTACTAAATGTTCATGTCTTTGTTATAGACATCTGGAGTTGTTAATCTGAGATAGATTTATAATTAGGGGAGAATCACTTGTCAAAATATGACCCACAGATGCAGATGCAATCCTGAATTTGAAAAGCACAGTGCAAATATAAGGCAAAGTCATTTTCTACAGAGACTTATCAAAGGGTTGGCAAATGTAGGTTTGATAGAAACTTCTATTTTTTTGGTGGAAGCCTGTAACTTCTGACCAAGTTAATATCAATTTACCTTGGTAAACGTGACTCCATTTATCCTGCTTTTAAAAGAAGCCTGAAATCCAGCTTTTTTAGGTGCCAAGTCCACTAGCCCTCCAAAGAAAAACAAATATCAGCTGTACAAGTGTATAGGCTGGGGAAAGTGATAAAAATATTACAATTGAAATTTAGAGATGCATGATTTTACTTGAAAGATGTTCACAACTGAAACGGATAACAGATCTGAGAATGGACCACTTTATTCAATGTCTATGATTAGTACCACACGTTCTGTGACATATAAATGTATTTCAATTGTAATTGTTGCAGTGAACCAGGGCTCTAAATCAATGATTTTGATTTCTATTTGAAAAGACAAGAAAATCATCACTATGCTGCTGATTTCTACTAGACTAATAATACAAATATTATCTGTATTGACATTAAGCATTTCTTAGTTATGAAATTTTCAATTATATGTTGTTTGAAGCTTACTTCTATATGTATTTTTGTTTTCTTGTAGCATAAATCATTATTAATGATGCAGTATGACTAAAACATACTATGGATTTCACAGATTAGGCAGAGTAGAATCTAGGTTAGTATGTCTTATTTAGTGAAATAATTTTTTTCTTTTGAATAATTTATTTTTATTCAAAAAAACCTCCAACACCCACATGATGTGATACAGGTAGAATTTAGTTTTCTTATTAAAACCACCGGGAATAATCAAATCAAACCTTGCAATATTTCTATCTTCTATTACACTGATTTAAATTTTGTTTCAAAGGCATAGGAAGATTGAGGTAATAAGGAATGTTTTCTGAGTTTGCTTCATTGTACTTTCATTTACAACTTACTATTGTCGAATGCTCTCAGGCATAGATGCCCTCAAATTAGAATTTATTACTGAGTTATGTTCTGGCATTCATAAGTTGGCATCTAAGATGGTAATGTGATAGTGATGGTAAGATTTGAAAAAAATGGAGCTCTGGATTGAAGACAAAGTGAATTAATTTTTGTATATCTCTTAAAATTTCAAACTTTCAGGAAGAATTTTTTTCCCCTCTAGTTTTTATGGATGATACTTCAAGAAAATTTCAAAAAGTTGTACACGGTCTTATTTTCACAATGTTGCTGTCCGCAATGTCTCCTCCTTGGTCCTTTAACCCATGATGTGTTTCATTTCCTATCCTGTTTCCACCTCTATTCTTCTTCACCCTTGACATGACTCACCCTACATGGCTAGCTTACTCCTATATTAAAGTCTCTCTTTATGTTATCCTTTCAAATTATACTATTTCTTCTTCTATTCTGCAACCAGTTTCCATGACAAAGTAATTGATAACAAAGTTTACAGAGATGGTGTCTGCGCCTGAAGAAACACCACGGAAAAATATTGGCCATTAAATAAGTTCTAAAAAGAGTAGAAGTTTCTAGCATAGACATCAACAAATTGAAAACTATTATTAAGTATCAATAAATTATATAAGGAAAGCTTATGCAGCAAAGGCTCTAAATAGGAGACACAAAGTGAAGAACCCCAGTGCCCTCTCCTCAACACATAAAATTTTCCTTGGAAAGCTGATATTCATAGGGAAATACATATCTCTTCTACTTGTCTGTAGAGATAATCTTAGAATCTTCCTTTCCAAAGCTGCATCTTAAAACCTTCCTTCTCATCCTCTTGTAAAGGAAAGATGGTTTTCTCTACAGCTTGCTGTTAAAAAAACCAACCAACCAAAAAACCCAAAAAAATGTGTCCTTTAATGGAAGTCTACCACTAATCTCTTTTGCCTGCACCAAGCTGCCAAGTCCCTTCCTCAATTTCCATACTATAAAGGACTTTATTTTATCACTTAGAAATATCTGATTTACAAGACTGGTTAGACTTTCTAAATTTTATGGATTTTCTTGAACACCTCATGAATATACAGTGCAGCAAATTCCAGAGTAAAGACAATTACATGGCATATAACATTTAGAAAATCTCTGTCTTCTGGAGCTTGGAGGGTGCTACACTGCTTTGTAGAGGACATCTGTTAATGAAATGTTACTTCCATAGGGTGATAGGGGGATTTTTCTTAACAATTTCTGTTTTATGTTCTCAACAATTGTTTTTCATGCAATGCTAATGGGTCAGATCTTCTTCCCTAAATAGAAGTTATGAATATGCATTATGCTGTGCCTATAATGGTTATTGAAAGGAACAGGGATCTGCTCCAAGGCTGTGTGACACTGAATGGTTTATGTCAATGCTATTTGGGAATAATCCCATGTATAATAGACCCTTTTTTGGAAAAATGTATCTGCGGAATTTCAGAATAAAGCTAGAGAGCTCCCTCGTATTGAAGCAACATGAACTGTCAGGGGTCCTCTGAGTGCTTTCGTTCAGGCTGAAAAATATGAGGAAAGCAAGATGCATTTAATTAAAAAACATTTTATAATTATGTTTGTTTGGTTTTTTTTAATTTTCTTTTTTTAGAGAAAAATAGTAGCAACTTACCTGAGTAAAATTAAGTGTTAAAATAACCCATCAAGAAGAATATAGGATCAGTCATCATTATGTTTCTTAAGATGTCTTGGTACTCCAACTCTCCTCTCCAGTCTACCAGGGTGAGGGTGAAAGAGACGGGGGCTGAGTAAGTGGCTGCCTGATTTTTCATCTCCACCTGGGCTTAAAATTACAACACAATTATAAGAAGAAAAATTACATCTTCAACAACAGTCCACAACTAGTTTTCAATCCCCTACCCTCAACCAACCAACCAACCAATCAACCAACCAAAAAACCCAATGTTTTCTGCATCTCCAAAATTATACTACTAGTACAAATGGATGAACTCAAGTGATAAGTGGAAAATTATGAATATTTCCTCAGGTATTATATGTATATACTCTGTTGGCATTTCATTCTTTCATCATAAGTTATCATCTTCTGAAGTGCTCTACCAAAGCTTCAGAAAAATTCTTTCAGAAAAGGACAATTTATTCACTGACACCTCTATTGCATTTCTGCCATTTCCATGTTAGCCTTGCAGTAAGGAAGGAGGTATTTATGCCACAGTTTCTAAGTTCTTCTGGCAACTTTTCAAAGCTACTTTATTGTTACTGAAAACTGTGAAGCACTTTTGCATTGTGTTCCTGTGATCTAGCTTTCCATTTCACTGAAGTTTCGTTTGCTGATACAACCAGGCTATACTCTTACTACACATTCATTTCTGGTACTTTTGAATAATGGTGTACATATAGTACAAGGAGATCAAAGAATTATTATGAGGAAAATAGAAGAAACACGCTCACCTCCTCCACAGTCCTCAGTTTATTAATTTAATAATAGACTAATTTACATTGTCTCACAGTACTGGAAGAGAAAAGCACAAAGTCTTATTTTAATTCCAGAAATTACTATGATAATGTCCAAATCAGCACAGATACTTGTAACAAATCTTGTTATTCAAATATCAGAAATTGCATTGTTTTGTCTTATAAAATCTAATTAGAGACAGGAAGTTTAGGTTTACAGAATTCACACCAATGAAACAACAAAATATAAAACAACTAATTTACATAGAGGCATTGTGAAGTCCTACTGATGTTTCAAAAATGTATCCAGTCTATTTTAATTTCATAGAGTATTGGTTGCTAACATTTGGGTCTTCAAATAAGTTTTCTAAGAGTTGTGAAGGAGAGTGAGGAATTACTGGATTGAAAAGTGGCAGCTGGAGGACACCTCTGGGTTGTAAGAGCTTGCAAGATGTAACTTCCTCAGAATTTCCTTCTCTATTTAGTTATTGATTTAGTCTAATTAACAGCAATCGTCACCTCAGTCTGAGATTCCTACATATCCATAGGGAAGAGTAGCAAGAGGAATTGCCTTAAAGTGATGATTTGTAGTGTAAGAGATGATCATAAAAATGTTTAGGGATAGATAGATAGATAAATGCTCTATAAAAACAGGAAAAATGAAGATTGCTTGTTTGTTTGTGTTTGTTTTTATTTTTGTTTGTTTAAGTCTCAGATCTTACATGTAAAATGGAGTAAGGAAATAAGAATTAGATTCCTCTTTCTTTAGGCACTAAAATCAAGACAAGCAGAAATGTAATCTTAAATATTTTAAGCAATAAAACCATGTTTATCTCACTGTAAAAATGTACAATCTTGTCACAGATTTCTTCCCTCCCTGACACTCAAAACCTTTAGATTTTATCACACAATGGTGGAGGATTAAAGTTCTGAATTTAAAGGTTCTTCTTAAAATTTTCTGAAATGGAACATTACTTTTAAAACAACCTTTAAAAATCTTTATGTTAAAATATGCAGCATGACTTTCTACAACTCTGGAAATTTATTGCAAATAAAAAAAGGGCCAGCATTTTCAGAGACTTGTGCTGGTCTTCCATACCCACCAGCACTTTAAAGGGTTCAACCTTATTTATATGGATGCCTAAGAAAATGCTGCCTAAGCTGCCCATTATTGAAAATGTTGTGTTCAGAATTTTAAGTCACTCCAAGCAAATCAGCATGTCACTCCAGTCTTGAGGGAGAGCCACAGTGCAACTGCTTGTCAAAGATCAGATTTACTTTAAAATTGTTTTAATGAATTCTACAACAACATATAGTTTTGGATTTACAACCAGGGCACAAGAGTGGTAGTGGGGGTGGGAGAAGTGAGTGAGCAAAACGTGTTGTGACAGAAATAGATCGGTGTAATAAAGAACTTGAATCTGACATCATCCGCGTAGGAAAATCAAAATCAGATTTTTTAAAGAGGTATTCATAATCTTAATCTTTTTACATACCTAAACCCTGAAAGAGTTATATTTGAAGAATCCAAAATAGAGTTTCTAAGTATGGAGCAATAAGAGGTGCCTAACACATATATATATATATATATATATATATAAAAAAATAAAATGTATATATGCATGTGTATGTAATATATATGAACAAATGGACCCATATACATATATATACACGTAACAGCATGTATAGCAAGTACACTCGATACAGATCCTGTATTTATTGTATTTTTGTTATTAGTTCTGTAGTGTCAGTTCTTCCTTATAGTTATTACTTTTATGTCCTTCCGTCTCTGTTCCTTTTCCAATTACTCCAGTGCTATCATATACCTTCTGTACATCATTATCTTTCTTTTCCTTGATGTGCAGACATTAGTCCTCTTTCAAGTGAAGGCAATGTTATCCTACTTTCTCAAATACCTTGTACAGAAATGTATTAATTCCTGAGAGTCATACAACTACCTCAGATTGTTTTGATTTAGTCATAGACCTGAAATACAAAATTGTGCCTTTATAGTATAAAAAGCATTCTGAGATAATTTTCCATGTTAGAAACCTAGTCCACGATATTTTTTTGGTCTTAGTAATAGTATAAACACACTGTCTGAATCAAGATTGTGATATTACCTAGCAGTAATATAGTAGGTTGTATAATGCATTACATTAAGTGTATTTTGTATACATTTCACTAAAGCTGAGCCATAAACTACCACGAAATTGTTGCTGCTTATGTGTTTTTGCAGAATTTTTCATAACCTTAAGTCATTGAATCACTGATGACTTTTCCTTTGTTGGTTTGCTGTTGGGTGCATATATAAAGGCAATGGCATATGCATGACCACAGAGTAGCTGACATACTGTACACTCATTCTTTAATCTCTCAGTAACTTGCTTTGTTGAGCACTGCCTTCCCTCTTGACCCCACTTTGCTATGCAGTGAATGCTAATATGCAGTTGAATGGAAGAGTCAGAGGGCAATCAGATACTTAGGAGACGAGAAGCTAGAGTCGGGCTGACAGGAAAGGGTACCTGCACCAGAACTGTGGTCTGTTCCATGGAATGAAGAAGATAAAGGAGAAAGACTATCAATCAAGTTTATATTAAGTTTTTTGAGTTTCATTATCAAAAATTTTATGTTCAAAATTTCAACTCACACCAGCAGCCCAGCATGTCACTCCATCTTTGACTTCATCAGGCTTCAGAAATTCTTTCAACAGCATTAATACCAAGTTGTCTTTTACATTGAGAAATATAGCCTTCCGTGATGCCTATTGTAATTTCAGGTTATGTATCACAGTGCTGTTCAGACTGAGAAACACAGGCTTAGCTAAGCATCAGAAAAAACTTATGCTATAACTAATCTTACATTTTCCCTGATGTTTGTATGATCAGGTGATGTACAATGTGATTTTATCTGAGTTTTTCCTTTTATATGTGAAAAGAACAATTATTAAAAAATTCAAATACTACAGAAGTCATAGATCTATCTGTTACATACAAAAATCTTCTTTGTTTTGTGAGGAAAGGAACTTTTTTTTCCATAGACTCAAACCCAAAGAAAATCTGCCTTGATCATTCTCTTACTTTTCGTACTTGTATAACTTTCTCCAGATTTAGTTGGCTTATACAGCTTCTCTTAAGCTTGTTCATGAATAACTTATGAGCCTATTTTGTCTCAATTTCCATATTTTTGTTTTTAATCAGCTGCTTTATCACAGTTGAGGGATGCATTTAGACCATCTCTTACCACATTCAAACTGTTCGGTGTGAAGTGTATGTATTTCATGACTGTCTCAGTGCAACTTTAATTTAAAAATTAACACAATTTATATCAGTTTGAATGAGATTATACAAGTATTTAAATACTAGTATTCTACTAGCTGAAACCTAAGTATTCATTCTAACACTGTCTCCAGTGATGTATAGGTTGTCTCTGCTAAGAGCAGGAAAACCTAGATAAGCAAAATGACAAACCAGAGTCTGAGACAGTATCAGAATGAGCATTAAAGTTGCTACACATTTGTTAGGTTGTTTTAATCATAACATCTTATGCTTATAGAATCACAGAATTGTAAGTGTAGGAATGAACCTCTGGAGGTCATTTAGTCCAACTCCAGTTCCAAGGCAGGGTCACCTAGAGCAGGCTACACAGGAATGCATCCCGGTGGGTTTTGAATGTCTCTAGAGAGGGAGACTCCATGACCTCCCTGGGCAGCCTGTTCCAGTGCTCTGCCACGCTCAGTGCAAAGAAGTTCTTCCTCATGTTGAGGTGGAACTTCTTGTGTTTTAGTTTACAGGCATTGCTCCCTGCCCTATAGTTTGGCACCACTGGAAGGAGCCTGGCATCGTACTCTTGACAGTTGTCTTTGAGATATTGACCCTGCACAAGTGTCCTCAGCCACTGTTGCATAAGCTGTGGACTTCTGGCCACTCTCCTTAATTTTATGAGGTTTTCCAGATTCAAAAAATCCCCCTGTGCACTGCACTAGGGCACTAAATTACTCCACTCCTCATTGTGTTGGCATGAGAGTTGCGCACCTTGCCAATTGCCAAGTCCTTTTTAAACATCATACTAACAAAATAGTGACGTAAAACGAGAAAAGTACAGAAAGAATAATTATATGCAGAGTCATTTTGGACACAGGACATTGTTGTAGCAATAGGGGCACTGCCAGCCTGCTCTGCAAAGGGCAATCTTTGAAGTGTTTATACCAGCCTGTTTAAGCAGTGGATGCAAGCCATGTTCCTAGGGTTAAGGATTCATTCCTGTTCCTCTTGCATTTGCAGTTATAATGAGCCAGGAGGAAAAGATTACATTAAAACTTACTTTCTTTTTAAACTAATTTGATTTCTGTAGATTGGCATAAAATATTTGTATGAAAACATACAGATCAGAATGTAAATTCAAAACAAGTAGAATTGTAGAATCATAGACTATCCTGGAAGGGACCCACAAGGATTACTGAAAGTCCAACTCCTGGCCCTGCAGAGGACAATCCCAAAAATTACACCATGGGCCTGAGAGTATTGTTCAAATGCTTATTGAACTCTGTCACGCTTGGTGCTGTGACTGTTTCCCTCTGGGTCCTGATCTAGTGCCCAACCACCCTCTGTGTGAAGAGCCTTTTCCTAATATCCAAACTAACCTTTCTCTAACACAGATTTAGGCCATTCCTCAGGTCCTGTCACTGGTCACCAAAGAGGAGAAATCAGTACCTGCCCCTCTTCCCCTCACGAGTAAGTTGCAGACTGTGATGAGGCCTCCTCTCATCTCCAGTCTCCCTTTCTCCAGGCTGAACCAACCAAGTGGCCTCAGACGTTCCTCATATACCCTCCAGACCCCTCACCATCTTTGTTGCCCTCTTTTGGACACTGTCTAATAGCTTTACACTCTTCTTTTCTCCAGAAATAAATGTTAATGAAATGTGCTTAAAGTTGTTGCTGCTGCATCTTCAACACAGTTGTTAATAAAGGGTATAGCAAATATAATCTTTTTTCTTTTTCTTTTTTCCCCCCTAAGATGGGAGCAGATCTATATTATTCTTAAAATCCATTTTATATTTCCATGTGTATAGAACACCAGTTGATAATTTCTGTGATTTTAAGATTTGGGTAAGTGACAAAGGAGAAATGTAGGGTGTTTGAGGGCACCAGTAAATGTCCCTGAGCAGAACACCTCGGTCCTTCACCTACACATCCTACCCCATGGGCTCAGAAGTCCCGTTTCAGGCTAGGTCTTCAGTTATTCTCTGAATCATGTTTTAGTCTCAGTGATCTCAAGCTCACCTGCAGCAGTACTGGATCCCATAGATTCTAATGCGTGGATTGCTTTCCTGGCTTGACCTCAGCTCCGTCTTGTCACTGTGGTCCTGCCTCAATATCCCAGGGCTATTTCTGATCCTGACTCACCTCATCAGGCTTGATCCTATGCTCGCTAGGCCTGAAAATTGCTATAAACTAGTCTTTTTCCAGTGCCCGTGACCAAGATTTTAAATCTAAATTAATTTCCATTGGAATTACTTTGTTTGCTTTTCTAATTTCTTAATACTTTACTTGCATAATAATTTTATGCAGGAACTCTGCTCTTTGACTAGAAGCAATTGGGAGATATTTAAGTGCATACTAGTAGCTATTAGACCAGGAAACCCTGGAAAATTTAATGGGAGGTTACAAAGTTTGTAGCATGGCAAGGGTGGTGAAGCATGTTCAGACTAAGTAAAACTGGCAGCACAAATAGCTTTTAAATGGATGTATAACCTTTTTAAAGGTTAGCTATTCATTCTCCCTCTTTCACTTTTATCTGACTGAAATAAAGGCCTCCATAATTCCAGAGAGATGTGAGGTACTGTGGGAGATTCACTGAAAACATAAAAGGAGTGTATTCCTGAGTACCAGAAAGACAGACTTTGACCATCTGAAGCTTTTTTTCAGGTGTGTGAGACAGTGGTTGACTCTCTTTCTCATCCGATTCTTTCCCTCTTTCATATGAGTACATCTTGACTCTGTACATATTCTTTGAACTTTACTCATTTTCAGTGTTATTCTGACCTCTGTAGCTCTCATACTATCAAATGCTCCCAAAACTTCAACTTCATGTCTAAGCAATTAGGTAAAACATTATCTTGTTTTACAAGCATTGTTTGAATTATAAACCTAAAAAAAAATTTTTTTCTGTATTTATAGACACATAGTTAAGTATCATTTTCCAAATCATCTCTGTGCACATGCTGTGTTCCATGCTCTGGACAAGATTTAAGGTTGACCTCTGAATATGCACCATATAATCATCTTCTCATCATAGTTTTTTCCACTCCTCAGCTTTTTCCTCTCTTCCTGTCAAATTCTGGTTTCTTTCAGAACAAGTGCAACATCTTGTCAAGAACTGTGTAACAGGAAAAAAAGTCAGGGCATTTGCCTTTTTAAAATTACTAGGGACACCCCTAATTTCCATTACCTTTCAAAGATAATAGGCAATAGATTCACAAAGACATCTTCCACCTCCCTTACTACAGGATGCTGTACAGGTCTGTCAATTGCAATGTGTTTTTACAAGCAAAGGTTGCTTATGTAGTCCTTGATCCTCATCCACTGCTGATGTCTTTCCTCCACTAGAAACCCTTTCATTCATCACAAAAGCCTGAGACACCTTGTTGGTGAAGACTGAGGAGAAAATGGCATATCTAGTGAGGCTTGTAAGCCCTCTTTTCCTTGCATCTTCTACAATTAGCAAGCAAACTTAACTAAATTTCCTCACTTAAGTTTTCGGGGTTCATTATTGAGCTAATAGTTTTCAAGATTAAAAAATTATTGGAAAACTTTTTTTCCTCCTTGAATTTAATTTGAATACACATCACATATAAATTCATTTACAGAGGACTCAGATGCTTTGAGGATGAAACAAATTCAATTTGTCCTCTCACAATGGAAAAGAAACTGTAAAATAATGCCTTTATTTTTTCTGTGGCTTTGCTCTGCATATATTTTGTTCATTATCATAATTTATATTTGAAAGTAGTTTACAAATGCTTACTTAGCAGCAGTTTTCCTCTCCCGTATATTGATTACATATTTAATATATTATTTATATTGTCTACCACTTTATATGTTCTAATTATGTTGATATTACGCCACCCTATAATTTAAAATTTTGCTTCTTTTTGGGAAGGAGAATAGTCTTAAGTCTGTATAACAAAAAAAATATAAGAGGTTCCTTACTGTTGATTTAGATTTCTGAAAGATGTAACCAGGGAAAACATATGCATAAACCTATGCATGTGTGCTAGGAAAAACTAAAACATTTTAGGGATGTAGCTATTTAATTACAAAATTAGATTTGATCACCTTAGGGCTAGCAATCTGGAGAAATGGAGGAACAGTCTCATCACATGATCATTTACGAATATGACATGACAATGTCTAAATTTCCATTACTGAAATAAGTATAAAATTATTACATTAATGCATTATGTGGTATTGCATGTTAACAGATGCTATAAATGTCCTAAAGGAAATATTTTCTCAGGAAGGTACTGGAGATGTAATACAAAACTTTTTCCATTGCTATCCTTTCTCAGGCTTCAAGCAATCTTAGGTGGTTGTGTTCCCTTTATAAAATTCTATTATGTAAAGCAAAATAGTATGTCTCATTCTGGTTTAGATACATTAAGAAAGGATATTTTATATACATTAAAGAATAAGATTTTTTTCACTTAACACTTTTCTTTATACAAAACCATGTTGATTTTGTCACTTGATAAAACTTATTCTGTTCATGGTACTATTGATCTGCTTGTTCATGGTAGTTTCATGGATATCATATCTATTACTGGCACACAGAAATTAATTTTGACTACACTTAAAAGCTCAGTTAAATAAATCTGAATTTTGTGGTGTTTTGCTTCAAGAGTATTCAGTGATGGTACTAAAATTATGCTATGCCAACACTGATACATGCTTGAAATGATTGAATTTGAGCTTCATGTGACATCCAGCATGATTAATCAACATCCAAACCTTGCATTTTTTGTCATGTTGAATACTTTTTAGATTTTCATTATTTGGTTTTGCTACTTTTTCTTCATTCAGAACTATGAAACAACACCGAAGATTATTTTTTTCCTAAACATACGTAATTTTTACTTTGCATGCATCTGAGAACTCATCTTTTTGGAAGATCACTAGGCAGCCTTGACATCTACTTGCTGCAAAACAGACATGAATTTGAATATGTAGGTTCTCAATCACATTTTAAAATGGTTTAGCTATGTAGCTCTATGCAGTATTAAATATTTCCACAGGACTTAAAACTTGAATTGTTCATGTTAGTATAATCGTTTGAAGGCCTAGGTATAAATGATAATTACTATTAGAAGAAGCAGTTTGCTGTAGAAAATTTAGGAAATAGTACAATAGTTAATGAAAGATTAACAAACCTTTTCAGTAAAGTTATGGATCAATGAAATATAATTAGTACGGAGGACTTCACACGCAGATTTCCAGTCTTAAGGTAGAAATCTTTTATTTAACAACTAAGGATGTACTTTAGGATGAGTTTATCAACTCCACCATTTAGACTATTTATCTTTTTATATGAGTTTCTGGAAGAGAAATTTATCATTACAGTAACAGTTACCTGGTCTTCTATGCACAAAGGAACAGAGAACACAGGATAAATGCATCTTAAAAGAATAAAACCATTATTTTTCAGCTCATACACACAGTAAAGTTATGGATATACAAAAGAAAAGTAGGATTAATGCAAGAAAGGTTATGGAAGTGAAAAATAACTTCGACAAAGGAAGAGAAAGGTTACAACTCTAGGCATATTCACAGGGATTGACCTTTCCTCCACAGAAAAGCAATATATGTAGTAAATTTTATCTATAATATATACCTATACTTCCCCCAGGATTCATCACCATCCACATCCAGTTTTCCACTGTCTAGTCTGTGGAACTCTTTCTACACAAAAATATCAATGTTAAAGCAATAACTGGCTTTATTGCCTGATGTAAATTCCTGAAACTAATCTTAAGCAAATTATTCCTATGAAAATCGAGGTATCTTGAAAATTTGAGGGGAAAAAAAAGTCTCCTATGGAATAGTAGGAAATTTTCAAAACAACTTTTAAAAAGTTGGGGGTTTTTTTAAAGAAGTAAGAAAAGGTATTAAATATTGTCCTTAATGAAAGAAGGCTGATTACATGTGAAATTACACAAGAATTTTTTTGGGTCCTGTTCTGTATCACAAATTATTGAAAATTGGAATAGTGAGGATCATACAATGGTTTAGGCTGGAAGGGACCTTAAAGATTGTGTAGTTTTGATCCCCCCTGCCATGGGCAGGGACACCTTCCACTAGGCCAGGTTACACAGACCCTATTCAGCCTGACATTGAACACCTCCATGGGGCAACCATAGCTTTTCCAGGAAGTTTTCTGGTATTAACTTACTATATACTCATAGTTTTCTCAAGGTGTCCTTTGTTGGCCTATGTTTTAAAATGTTATCAATCTTGGTGTTATTTGATACAGCTTTTTTATCTATATTACATTTAGTCTAAGATGGTACATTGGGTCTTTTTTCATCAGTAGCCAAATACAGGTTTTCAGCAAATTAATTCTGTAAATGTTATTAAAGAGATGCCTTTAATTTAATTGAAATACATAAAAATCACCATAAACTCAGTTTCCTGTGAAATTATTTTATTTACTATCCAGACTATTTATCTCTTTAAGAATGTAACAAAAATGCATAATCTTATACTGCAGGTAACTGCTAGTTATTTTGTTCCTGTATTCAGAAATTAAAGTGCAATATTAAGGTGAAGTGAGTCTACAAGGACCTGGGTTTACATGTGCAAACCCTGACAAAAAGAAGAGACTTTTTGTCAACTTTTATGAATGGTTTACCTGTAGGTGATTGATAACTACAGAGTGCTATCATTCTATTTATCTTTGTGCAATAAATTTATTCTGCCTATAACTGTACAAATACTTAGGCATGCAACATTTTGCACTCCAGAGAGAAGGTGTAAATCAAGACCAGCTATTTAATTAATGGCTAGTGCTTTTCTTAACAGCTTGATACCCTGTTGTTCCTTGGCAGTCACAATTCACTCACTTCAT
This sequence comes from Callaeas wilsoni, assembly GCA_013398955.1. Lineage (NCBI taxonomy): Eukaryota > Metazoa > Chordata > Aves > Passeriformes > Callaeidae > Callaeas > Callaeas wilsoni. Next base: position 416,034 of record VWPU01015057.1, read on the forward strand.
TCTGCTCTTGCTTTATGTCTCAGTCCTTTACAGTGGAGAAAAGTTCCCCCGGTCAAATTAGAAATGGAACTGGAACACTAAGAGAGTAACTTCTTCATAAGAAGATTAGTATGGGGAGATGTAGGCAAAATTATTAATGTGTTAAATATATAAATGTATTGATGTATTAAAATTATAAATTTATAGCAAACTATTGAAAAACTCTGTTGCAAGTTTTCATCTTATGTTGTCATATCACTGTTATGTTGGTGGAATTATGCATCTGAGTATAATGGGAAACTTTCAAAAGAATGTGTCAGTATAGAGGTTTAAAATGTCCTAAAAATTCCAGCAACTAAGAATTTTAATTACAATTACTGACATCATTACTAACGAAAGCAATGACATAATTTCCCCAGGTCTACAGGTTTTCACACAATTATAGCCATTTTTATTCCATGATCAATTAAAATTCTCAGTGATAGCCCTAGCATGCATAACATAATATATACACAAATACAACTATCTGTTAAAAAACATCCCAAACTATAAACAGACCATAATATAGTGGTGATGAATTATAAAAAGTTATCTTTATAATTTTCCTTAACCACATCAGCCATACAGCCTAGGGCTGAGATGACACTGTTTCCAATTCCCTTTAGCCTTACTGCCTATGGAGTCTATTAAGCATACAAGTCCAGCACTCTCAACCAGTCTATTGATTATGGATATAAATACTCACAGCAGTCACAAAGGAGATGTATTACGTGTCTTTGCATTCTGGCATGGCCTCATTTTACTTATGATCAGCTCGACATGTATAGTTGCAGCTAAATTTTAATAGCCTAGATTGACTCGTGCAAGGGAACCAAAGGAACAAATCTCATATACAAAGTCAAGAATTTATTAGTAGTCAATCAAAATCTTAATTAGCTAATTATGTATATATATGTATATAATTTATGTAGATAAAATTATTACAGAAAAAGTAGGAAATTATAACAGGAAAAGGATAGTCCCAATAGCAGTAATGTTAGAATCATTGTTCACAAAACTTCTAGTGTCTACTTTTTTTCACTCGTGTGCTCACTCTTCCAAAATCCTTTCATGTACTTATGTCAACACTTGAATTTTCAAGAAGATGTAATGAGTTGTAATAAATCACCAGCATATTGAGTCCTTCTCAGAGCAGACGCAATAATTACAGTGAGTTTTTCCTTTTCCTTACTATAAAATTTTCTGGGACTTTTTTAATATATTTTTTAACATGCTCTGCCTGTTGCTTGCTCTTCGCAGGTTTGCACTTCCACCTAACACGCACATAAATTATGAATGGTGTGTTCCTATATATATTGGATATTTGTTATTTGTTCTCTTTTTTACCACTAAAGCCTTAGTTACCAAGCTCCCCAGGCTAGATTCCTTTAGTGGCCTGTAATTGACCCCTAGTATGTTGTTCAATAATACAGGAGCCCTGAGGCCTCTTGCATTATTCCATGCCTGTGCTTTGAAGGCCTTTGTTGTCATCATATGCCTGAACTCTCTAAGTTGCAGTTTTATTCTATCATTGTAGGCAATTCATACTACAGAGAATAACCATGTTGTATTGATATTATCTTGAAATCTATGACTAAATTATTATATGATTGTAGCACAACAACAAAAAGTAAACAAAAAGAACTAATGCAATATTCAATTCCTAAACAGTCTAAAGCAAAGCTCCAGGGAAGCCCAGGCCAGCCCAAATTCACACAAAGCAAGTCTGACAGGTCTTAATCTTGAAGCTTCCAGGAGTGAGCACAAAGCTTATTACTACAATAGCAATTCTTCCTTTGCTAATCCAATAGACTATAACACATTGCCTCTAAAGACCTTACAGAATTTGTTACCAATTCTGCTTATCAGGAAAAATGGATACAATCTCAAACTTCTGTGACTAACGTGTGTAATCACTAACAAATTCAGGTGTTCCATGCAGGCACTATTTTAAGTTTTAGGTTACATGAATTTCACCTGTGTCACCACCCTCTAATTGTCAGAAGCATTAAGTGTGCACTTTGACATAACAGATGATAGAGACCAACACTAATAAAGTACTGCTCACCTAGATGTATATCATCACCTCAAACCCCTGTTTAAAGAAGACATTTTTGTTCAGATTGCCTGATCATTTTGTCTGTCTGATTTTCACAGGAGAGTAACAAATGTTTCAGGAAAAGGAATCCAGAAATATGCCACACTACTGTGGTGAAATCTCTATGCTGATTTTTTTGTTTAGACAATTTTCACTTCTCAGTGATTGGGAGTCTTCTCTCAAAGAATTTCATTTTGCTTCTCAAAAAATTGATTATTTTGGATTAATTTCCATGTAAAACATAAGTGTCTTCTCTAGACTTATTAAAATTATTATCCTTTTCATTGATGTCAAAAGCAGACTGCAGTTTTGGCTTGTATACATCCCCTCACATGTGCACCCCTAAAAAGAAGTTATGCAGAAATAGAGTAGTATAACTTAGTAACAAGGTGATTTTATTATCATAAGGGATTCTAATTTTTGTTTTGAATACAGTGATCTTATTTCTCCCTTATATTTACTTTTCAGTATGAAATGATTTGATGCAGACCCTTCCAAATCTTCAGGAAGCACTGTAAAATATGTTGGTATAATTAAGAAAGTGAGACCTAAAACAAATAAAGCTGGGGAGAGACTAGAGTAGTTTACCGGAGTATATTCATATTGCAAAATTTTAAGCTTTTAACTTACATACCCAAGTCCAGGATGCTGGATTCCCTACATACCCTATATGTGACAATGGCAAGTTCCAGACCACTGGCCTGTATTTCAGAACATCTGTATGGGCTCTGAGTAACTTTGTGAATTTAATTTTTCTTCCTACACCTCTGGGCACAGGATTAACCAGTCATTAAACTGAGATTTTGCAAGTGAAGACACTGGCCTTAGCCTTTTTTTGTGACTCCCAATCATTGTGAAGCAACTTACAGCATTTCTTCTCTGTCATCTGAAAGTTAAAGATGTAGAGTACGGGCTGGTATAGCACAATCTCAATTTTCCCTGGTTATTAAATTGTGCATCCTTCCTTGGACTTCTCCATTTTTGGTCCTACTTTGTTTATGATGAGTGGGGATTTTGAAGTTTACTGAAGGATCCAAATACTAAAGATTACCTAACCACATGAAGCATTTACCCTTTCATTGTTCTGTATGCTGAAGAAACAATTTTCTATATATTTCAACACAGAACTTCTCATTGGCTTTGCTGAAGGTTATCTTTTCATAGCATCTCTTGAAAGAAAACTGCTTCCTATAAAGTCCTATACATCCTTAGAATATTGTCTTCGCTAAAAAAACTACATGCTGCTACAAGTAATGAGAAAAAATATAATTTTCAGATTAAAAAGAAATATAAAATGTATTATTAACAAAATTTAGTTTGGATTTAAATAAACCATTTTAAAAGATTCAGTTCAGTAGACTAGATTGGAAAAACTGTGGTTTTCTATCAGAAATTTGTAAAAGAAGTCTGTAACTTTTAAAAGCTTGGTTTTTTTCTCAAAGAAATATTTGGAAAATTAAATCCAGTTTTTTTCACATTTAATTTTGTAAAAATAAGTTTGCTCAAGTGATGGAGGAGTTATAAGTTTCAGTTTTTCTTCAAAGGCAGGAAAAAAGGATGAGAAAGCAGCAAATTAAATTAATATGTAGGTAATAAATATTAATATATACCTATATTAATAAATACACAAACATTAAATATATTATTAAAATTCTTTAAAATACTATTGCTTAGAGTAATAGTGCGCATTTTTTTGTTTTAATCATTACTACAATATCATTATTCATGACAATTAATGTAGCCTTTCTCAGCCCACTAAATAATTAAAAAAATAATGCTATCCACTCTTTATTATTTTAATAATTTTTAAAAGAAATTTAGTCAAACAAATTATATCTATATGACTAATAAAAATAGCAATACTTTTAAAATATTTTGGAATACCTCATTCTATATTCTACTACATGTTAAAAAAAAAAAAAGGAAATTTAATTAACTGAAGTCCACATATCATGTTTTGAGACTTGGTTACCTATCAATTTAAGCTGTATAAATGAAGAGTTCATTGCCAGGGCAGTGTGTAAAAACCTTCTCTTCATTTGGAAGCAGGTCAGAATTTCTAATGAGCACTAATTATCAGCAGCCTCCAAAAGAAATCTTAATGTGCCAAAAAAAAGTGAACCAAACTAAAATTCTCGATATTGAGGCTCAGATTTTAATGGTATTACTGAGTCTATTTATTTTGAAACTGATAGCGCAGTTAATGAAAATAATGATTACAAAGGATTGAGGTAGCAAAGAGTTTCAACCCTGAAAAAAAAAAGAAACAACCTAAAATTTGCATATTTTGAGTGTGTGGGAGGAAAGGAAAGAAAAAGTACTGGAATTAAAGAATTGAGTAAAGAAGATGTAGGAAGAGATAAATGTAGAATGAGTCCCAGTTATGCAATGTTTTCTTCAAACATGTTTTATTCAAAAGGAAATGCAGCAGTAAAGTAATAACGAAAACCTCTCTAGGAGCTGAGGGGAGTATTAGCAAACCTAGTTGTTGATACCACTGAAGCCCTTAGCTAGGAAAAAAGGATATCCTGGAATGAGTCAATAACATACATAGGAACTGAGGTGAATAAAAAAGAACATTAAGCTCAGTCTGTTTAGTCAATCTTAATAGAAACTTACATGAACATAAACTGGAAACAGTGTAAAGGATATCATCTCTTTAAAGAATGCTATCTCTTGAAATTAGATTATGCATTTGAAACTCTAGTTTTCGTTTCCTTAGGAAATACCATTGTTTTCAATAACCTGTAAAACGAAGCAATCAAAACTATTCTACTATTGTCCTCTCTAGTCTTTCTGGGAAAGATCGTAAAATATATGATGAATCTGGAAAATAAAAAGAATTAGAAGCAACAGAAAACCAAAAAGTACACTTTCACTTCTGAATTACTCAATTACTCAGTTGATGAAAATAAGTTGTAAGCCAGCACTGGTGAGGTCACACCTCAGATACTGTGTTCAGATGTTTTGTCTTTTTCTAAATTCTTTGTTTCTCTTTTTTTGTACATTTAAGATACTTTATCATTCGCATTAGTTAGGTAGAGAGATAAGCCAAATTAATGATCTTTTAACCCATTTTTCATTCTGTGGATGCAAAAGTGAATTTTTTTTTCTTAGTTATGTTTTAGATTGTTTTTAAACATAAGTATTCCATAAATTCTATGCTTTACAGACACACACCTTTGTGTATCCATCTAAACTTAATTGTTGCCACTCTCACAAAGGCCCTAAGGAAAACAGCTCTACTGTTAATAAAGTACTTCAAAATTTTTTTAGTCTTTTCAAAATTTAGTTATTTTAAAACAAAAACTGATCAGATTATGATTAACATTAATATTTTTAACATTTATTAGAAAACACATATATTTTTTAATAATTATAAATACCCATGTTTTTTCTTGAGAAAATGAGAATCATGTATGCATATTACTGGAAACAGAATCACACAATCACAGAA
>VWPU01015058.1:0-148626 GCA_013398955.1 Callaeas wilsoni
CGCCCCCCGCCGTTGTTACGAGCCCTGTCCCAAACTGCTCTCCCATAGTGATCAACTCCACCGTCCCTCCAAGCCCCACCCCAACACCCCCACAGTGACTCCCCCCCAGCCCAAGTCGCTCCACACACCCCATCCTCGGCCCTTCCGGGGTCTCCCCACTCTGTTACCCGGCACTGTCTCCTCACTCGCGTCCTCCGAACTTGCCCCACTCCTCCTCGCACCCCAAAACCCGCCCCTGCATCGCCACGCGCCCCCTGCCCCCGAGTCCCCAGTGGCCAACACCCTGATGCCGACCCCGGCCCGGCAGCCCCGCGCCCCAGGCGCCCCCAGGAACTCCGGTACAGCCCCCGCCGGTGCCCGCTCCCCCGCCCCGCGGCGCTGCCGGCCGGGCTCGGCTGCCCGCGCCAATTACCGGACAATCGGGGCCCCGGGGGCACCGTCCCCCCCTGCCCGCCGCCGGGGCTGGGATCTGCCCGGGCCCCGGGGTCCCACTGCCGCCGCCGCCCGGGGCGGCCGAGCGCCTCGCCAATTAGGTTAATGGGGTTGGCACTGGCACCGGGGCCGGGAGCGGGGGGCACGGTGCGGCCGGGGGCGAACACCACTCCGGCCTCAAGCACCCGCGTGGGCGCCGGTTGCGGTCAGCAGAGCGGTTGGACCCCCACGTGTCACGGGTGGGGGGATCCGTGCGGGGACACCGGGGCGAGGCGCGAGACCGCTCCCCTGTGTGCCGTGGTGCTGTGTCCCCCAACACGTCCCCGCCATCTCCCGTGGGGCGGAGGCACAGCGTGCCCCCGCGGCCGAGGTGGGAGCCCGCGAGGCCGGGGCTTTCATCTGCGGCGGGCCTGTCGCCGTGCCAGCCGCGGGCAGCCCGCGCCTTTGATGTGCCACTGAAGCGGCATTGTCCGCGCCCCGCTGGCACCATCGCGGCCGGGAGGACCGGGGGGAGCGCGGGCACGGAGCCGCTCCTGCCCCTAATGGGGACGAGCAGCCCCCGGACTCGAAATGGGGATGGGGGCACGGGCACCTCCTGCACTTAATGGGGACAGAGAGCGGGGCGTGGGTACCCCCTACGGAGTACAGAGATTGAGCGCGGGCACCCCCTATTCCCCAGTGGACATGAGGACACGGGCACTCCTTGCCCCTAGCAAGGACAAAGGTCTGGACACGGGCACCCATCTCTTTCCCCTAACAAAGATGGGCACCCCACAAACGGACATGGGACCTAGAAACCCCTGTCCCTTTTACAGGGACAGAGGTGGGGGCACGGGCATCTGCTGCACCCCGAAGACGTAATGGAGATGCAGCTGCACTCTTTCACCAAAGGAGCTGAGGCTGGGCCCGTGGGCACGGGAGGGTGGCAGGGGGCAGGACGGTGGCATCCCAAAACGCGATACCAATGACGAGCCGAGCGGCAGGCACGGAGCAGACTGTCCGGCTGGGCTGGTGAGTGTAGCCCCCCCCCATCCCTGGGGCCAAAGCCGCCCCCAGCCAGGGCCCGCTGCTGAAGAAGAGAACAAGCAAGAAGGACAGCCGGTGACACGGACCCACCTGCCCCTCCCCGGGACACGTCCTCCTTCATGCACCCCAGGCAGGACAAGGGGTACTGGGGCGGGGGGCATCGGAGGGGGATCCCCGGGGGCAGCCGGTGCTCAGCACGGGAGCGCAGTGCCCTTGCGCGGGGCGACCCGTTCAGCCAGGGTTGAGCTGGCACAGAGAGCGGGGACCCCCCGCCCAGGACACCCCCCGCCTCCCCTTCCCCCGCCTTGTCCACCCGGCCGCTCCCGGCCCGCTGCCCGCCTTTGAAACCGCCGGCGGGGCTCCCACGCCCAGCCCGGGCCCCCCGCGCCCGCAGCCGCCGGTGCGTTCCCACCCGCCCGGGGCCCGCAGGAGGGAGGGTGGCGCGGCCAGGGCTTGGCGTGAAAATGATCAAGGGCCGCGGGCAGCGCCGGAGCGCAGCGCCCGTCTGATGCTGCCCGCCCGGAGGCCTCGTCGAACAAAGGCGGCATTGAGGCCCCGGCTGCGCCCCCCCCTCGCGCCCCCCGCCCCGAGCTGGCATCTTGGCGCGACATTAATGAACTCGCCTGTTTGTGCTCCCCCGGCCCCTCTCTCCTCCCACTGCCCGGGGGGCACCGTATATATCCATCCCTCCTTGCCTGCCTCGGGCATTTCGGGGGCTCCCCCCGCCTGCCCCCCTTTGCCTGCCCGGGGATGGAGCGAGGAGGGAAGAGGACACGGGGCGCTCTTCTCAGGGTCCAGCTGGTCCCCCCCGTGCTTTTGCTGCCTCTGCTGCAGCTGGTGGCGGGGGCTCCCCTGGGCCAGAGGCTGTACCCCATGCCGGCCAGCATCCTACAAGGTCAGTGGGGCACAGGGATGGGGGCGTCTTTGCGGGAGAGTTTGGCTGTAGACAGGGTGGCTGTAGGAGATGGGACCCTTGGATTCATTCGCAGGTAGGGAGGCAGCACAAGCAGGATGGCCAAGTCCCTGTCAAAACCCCCAGAATTTGGGGCATGCCTGCGCTGCCTGGACAAGTGCTGCCTGTGGCACTAGGGGACACAGGGGATGCAGAGAGTGCTGTGGTTTATGCCCTGTGGCCACCATCACTCCCTCTGGCCCTAGTACCTGTGCCAGTCCCAGGGGACACTCTGCCAAGGCATGGCCAGCTGGAAGGTGCTCTGTGTGGGTACAGGTGGTCACAGGTAGGGGCACAGGGGGGATGCACACATAGGGCAGGCACAGGACTGCACATACATGGGCACATGCAGGGACATGCACACACAGGCACATGGACCCTGGTACACGCAAGTGTGCACTTAAAAGTGTGCACAGAGGTACACATGTGGACACACCTGTCTGGGCTCACACTCTGTCTCCATGTACAACAGGCACACAGAGACCTGGGCAAACACCCAGGTGTCCATGTGCCAGCCCCAGCAGGGAGGTGACACTGGTGGCTGTCACTCTAGGCAATGTCAAGGCCATGCCCAGCCTGACACCCACCATAGAGATATCAGGGCGCAGGCACCAGGCGGGCTGGGGGCATCCCATGGCTGTGGTGGGGGGCAGCAGTGGGGGCTCTGAGTCTCAGGTCTGAGTACCCTGTGTGTACCCATCAGCACTGTCAAGCCGGGGGACACTGGTGCTGGAGGCTGCACTGAGGAGCGCATTGCTGGCACTGGAGCGGGCGCTGTCTGAGCAGCAGCAGCAGCGGGGCGCCTGCGGGCTCTGTGCCCCCTGCCTCTTTCCACCCTGCGCCAACATCACCGGCCACTGCCCACGTGAGTCACAACCCCATTACCCCCACCGCCCTGTCCCCAGGAGACCCTACTCAAACAGAGCCCAGGATCCTCAGCCAAACACAGCCCAGGGGTCCTATCCAAACACCATCTCATGCCCAGAAGACCCTACCAAAACCTGCACCCATGCCTGGAAACTCTACCCAAACATTTATTTGGATGCCTACAAAAGCACCACCTCATCCCCTAGAAATTCTATCGAAATGACACCCCAAGATCCTACCCAAACCATACTCATCCCCTGCAGGCTTAGCCTACAGGCTTTTACCAAAACAGTGCCCAGATGCCTGAAACATATCCCTAACTGCTAGAGACCCTGCCCAAGCAGTTCTCATCATATCTAGATCTTACCCAATCAAGTGAAGCCCTATCCACATCATTGCCTGATGCCTTGTGAACTTCTCAGATATTCCCCCAAAAAACATAGCCCAGTACCCAGAAGACCCTACCAAAACATGCTGACTCCACAGCCTATCATGCTCCCTTCCCTCCCACCCCAAAGCAGAGACTGGGGTGGCCTGGGCAGAGGAGCACAGGAAGGACACAGTGATACCCACAGCCCTACTGTCCTTGCAGCACCAGCTGTGCCCTCCGCCGTGCCCCCCAGCTGCCAGGCCCTGCTGGATGCCCAGGCACTGCCCGAGCTGCCCCAGCGCAACTGGGCGCTGAGCCAGGCCTGTGCACCCTATCAGCGCCTGTGCCCGCTGGAGGGGACCCTGCACACCTGCGCCCCACTCAGCGCCCAGCTCTGCCGCCACCGCCTCCAGGAGTGCCGTGAGTGGGCACCCGCACCCCCCCAGCTCCTCCCAGAGATGGGAGACCCCACAATAACAAATGGGGTATCCCCAGGGGACGCTTGGAAGGGATATCAGGTGTTGGGGTGACAGAGGGTGCTGGGATGGAGTGGGGAGATAGTGGAGGTGGGGGTATGATAGAGTGATGGGGATCTCTGGTGGGAGGGAAGGTTGGGAGAAGGATCTAGGAAGGGAATTGGAGATTTGGGGGATGGAGGCATTTGGAGCAATGAGCAAATTGAGCTGGGCTGGGACCTTGAGGGGCAATGGACAGTCTGGAGTGGGAGAAGTGGGCAAGGAGAGATTGAGGACACTGAGTCACTGAGGGTGATGAGCACTCCCTGGGGTGGTACAGGGGTGTTTGGGCTAATGGGGTTCTGGAGGCACTGAAAGGAACTGGGGCGATTTGAGGACAGCAGAGCTGTGGTGGTGACATCGGAGGGAAGTGTCCCCACATGCCATGACAGCCTGTCCCTGCAGAGACGGTGGCCGCAGCCCCGAGTCCTGATGCAGCAGCGGAGGCGGCAATGCCAGGTGAGCCAGGGCGGCCCCGCCGTGCCCACGCCACCCCCCCACCACGCTGGCGGGCGCCCCCGGCCCCCGGCTGCCTGCTGGGCCGGGGGGCAGAGGTTAGCGTCGGCAGCTGCCGGGCTGCGGGGTGCCCCCGGCCCTCCGCCCGCTCGCCTCCGTGAGCACGATGAGGCTTGACAGCGCGCCCGACGCGCCTCATCTCCTGCCACCCCCTCCACCTGCCACGGCCATCCCCGGCCACCCGAGCCCACCTGGGAGACGGGGTGTCCCGCAGCCGGCCTGCAGGGCGCCCCCCTCACCCCGACTTTGTCCCTCAGGGAGCTGTGGCCGCCGCGGGGTCCCACCAGCCAATGCCACAGCCGCCCGAGGACGGATCATGGGCGGCAGCGTGGCCCCGCGGGGCGCCTGGCCGTGGCTGGTGTCGGTGCGGCTGCACGGGGAGCTGATGTGCGGAGGGGTGTTGGTGGGGCGCTCCTGGGTCCTCACCGCGGCACACTGCTTTGGCGGGTACGGTGGGGGCACGGCAGCGCGGAGATGATGTCCCTGCAGAGGGGGGCACGGGGTGGTACCATCACCCCTGTAACTGGCTGCCCCCTCCCCACCAGGAACCGGAACGAGCTGGCGTGGACAGTGGTGGTGGGCGACCACGAGCTGGGCAAGCCGGGAGCAGGCAAGCGGGCAGTGCCCGTCCGGCGCATCCTGCCTCACCCTAAGGTCGGTGGAGGTGGGCACCACTCTCACCTCCCTGCGCATGCCCCAGGGGCCCCCACTGACACCCCTACATCTCCTTCCAGTTTAACCCCAAGACGTTTCACGGGGACCTGGCGCTGCTGGAGCTGGCAGTGCCGCTGGCTCCGTCACCCACCGTCAGCCCCGTGTGCCTTCCCAGCGGCCCCGCGGAGCCCAGCCCCGGCACCCCCTGCTACATCGCGGGCTGGGGCTCCCTCTACGAAGGTAAGAGACACCGTGGGGTGTTCCCCTCTGTGCCCTCTCTGGTGCCCAGCCCCAGCGCAGGGGGGTGCGACAGAGAGGGAGATGTCCGTACACAAGGGACCCTGTAACGGGTGCCTTGCCTGGCAGAGGGACCAGCAGCCGACGTGGTGATGGAGGCGCAGGTGCCCCTGCTCAGCCAGGAGACGTGCCGGGGTGCCCTGGGCAAGGACCTGCTCACCAGTGCCATGTTCTGTGCTGGGTATTTGTCTGGAGGCATCGACTCCTGCCAGGTAACACCGTGACTGAGGGACTGTCAGCACCCCACTTCAAAAATCTCTCGTGGCACACAGTGCAGGGCACGTACCACAGCCCATCAGCATGGCTGGGGTCCCAGCCCAGCCCAATGCACAGGCATTTCCCCTGCAGGGCGACTCAGGGGGTCCGCTGGCGTGCCAAGACCCCATTTCGCACCACTTTGTCCTCTACGGTATCACCTCGTGGGGTGATGGCTGCGGAGAGCGGGGCAAACCAGGAGTCTACACCCGTGTCACTGCCTTCAGGGACTGGCTGAGTCTCCAGATGGACCGTGAGTGCCACTGGCTGCACCGCGGGGGGGACGGAGATGCCCAGGGGGTTTTCAGCACTCATTGCAGCCCCGTTTCCTTCACAGCTGCCCCTGGCAGCCGAGAACCGAGCTGCTTCGACTTGCTGGCCTTGGCGCAGCTGCCCCCCGAGCAGCAGTCCCCCGAGCGCGCCCGTCTCTGCGCCTTCTACGCCGGCTCCTGCCGGGCACCTCAGGGCCGGGCCACCTGTGCCCGCCTGGCCGAGGAGACCTGCCATGCCAGGACAAGACGATGTGGTGAGCTGGGAGTCATGCCAGGGCTAGGGTTTAGGGAGGGACCCAATTTCTGGCGTGGGGCTAGCGCCACGTCTCTCCCTCTACGCCCACAGAGCTGCACTCCTATGCCCAGACCTTGGTGGATCTCCTGCGCCGGGCTGGGGACTTCATCCGAAACCAGTTTGATTTCTCCTTCCTCACCCGCACTTTGCCCCAGCTCCTGGGCAAGATCTATGGGCACTTCTTCCCTCCCCGTGTCCGCAGGGATGCCCCAGGTACTCTCCCAGGCTGGACCACCCCATGCCCACTTGGGGTCCCATCAGTTGGAGCACCAGCAGCCTGCCCTGGCTTCCCAACAGGACTCCTCTGTCCCTTGTCCTGTCCTTTTCTTGTCCCCACAGGCCTGGCTGTGGCAGGGGGCCCATCCAGCCCCACAGCAGAGGGACCCCAGAGACCGCTCAGCAGGTGAGGCATGGTGGGTCACAGGATGAGGGGCTAAAGAGGTTGGGGAGGTGGTTGAGATACTGGTAGGCACTGACATGCCATTTTGGGGACAGCCTGAAGCATTGGGATCCTGTTCCTGCTCCAACCAAGGCACCCCCTCAGGGTGCCCAGGTGGGGTGCAGAAGTTGGCACTGCCCAGCCAGTCTGAGCTCGCCCCATTGTGCTTCCAGGTGGGGGGGCAGGCGGCTGCCCCCCTTTGCAAAGCTTTTTGGGGTAGTGGGACCTCAGTTGCAGGACTGGGTGGAGGCTCTGAGGACCATGGCAGAAGGCAGCCACCTGGTGCCAACACGGGACAGGGAGCAGCTCCCCGGGGAGACACAGCTCTTCCTGCAGGTATTTGGGGAGAGACAGGCTGGGGGACCCCGTGGCCTCTTGTGACTGTGCCACCAGGGACCAAACCCCTTCAGTTCCCCTGTGTCCCCTCCTGACATCCCCTGGGTCCATTGTCCTCTGTGCAGCCACAGAAGTGGCATCTCTCACTTTGCCACCACAGAGGGGGCATCTCACCCTCCCTAGCTCCCAAATCCAGCCAGTGCAGAGCCAGCCATAGGTCTCATCCTTCAGCTTAGGATCTGACCCAACACAGCCACAAAGCAGTTGCATGTCACCAATGCCCTGTCTGCCACCAGCACACCCATGCCCTGCACTCCGCCACCATGCATGTAGCTGTGCTCACGAGTGCCCTGTGGGTGCCCCATCACCCATCCTGCCCCCCTCTTCCCTTTGGCAGGGTGAGGATGTGGTGGAGGAGATGGTGGGACAGGGACGAGCCTTCCTCACCCAGCTGCGGGCAGAGTTGGACCTTGGCACCACCCTGGAAGCCATGGAGCCACAGTGGGCATCTGGAGAGCTGGCAGGGACCCCTGTGCCAAGCCGTGAACCCCGTGAGCCTGGAGGGACTGGGGGCAATGGGGCAGCAGGGTGTGCATCCACCAGCTGGCTCTGTGTCTGGGCAGTGCCCACCGGGGTTTTACACCTCTCTTGGTGGCAGGGTCTGCACTGAGGGAGAAACGTGAACTGGTGTCCACACAGCTGCCCAGGGTGGAGGAGGAAGAGGAGGAGGAGGCAGGCATGGGCAGAGGTAAGCTCCCACAGACCCTTTGGGGTGCTATGCATCACCATGGGGATGGTGACAAGCTCAGCCTTGCACCCTTGTCCCAGGGTTGTCCCATTTCAGTGGGACAGTCTTTTGCTATATTCCCCCCTCTGCCAATGCTCCTGGTGTCCCCAGAGCAAGGGTGCTCCTCCCTGTGGTGGGCAGCAGCATGGTGTCCCCACGATTGATCCCTGATGTCCCCTCCATGTCTCTCCTGCCCATCCCGGGGGTTGCAGCCTGCCCTGGCCTCAACGAGTCGGCAGTGCGGGTGGGTGCGGTGCAGGAGCTGTACGCCTGGGTGCTGCGGGTGCCCGAGGCAGACCTGGCCATGACCTTCCAGGAGGTGAGTGCCCCATCCACCCACTCTGAGCCACACACCCTGGCAGCCAGGCAGTGCCATCCCCAGCCCATCACTGTCCCACTCTGCCCGTGGCTCCCCTGGGATTCACAGTGCTGTTGTCTCCCCACAGATCCTGGTGGACTTGGGCTCCAAAAACACCAAGGGACTGTACCGGGCACAGGTTCGGGCCACTGTAGGAGGCCGCCCCACGGCCTTCACTGGCCTCGTGGGGCTGGAGAGTGACTCACTGGCCCGTAGCATGCCTGGCCTCGTCGCTCTGGCACTCGAAGCGCTGAAAACCTAACGGTGCCCCTGGGGCAGTGTGCCAGCATGGGGAGAGGGCACTGGGGCAGGTGTCTCTTATATCCTTCAAACACACTTCGCTCCCTGTCTCAGGCTCTTCCACCCTTTTGTCTCCAGTTGTACCTCAGTCTCTCTTCCCACCAGCACGTCCTTACTTCCCAAGGGCAATAGGGCCCTGGTGGGTACCTGAAGCATCTCAGCCAGGACTCACATTCCTCCTCTCCCCTGGGACTCCCACCCTGGCAAGCCCACCCTCACCCCATCTTCCTCAGAGGCACCTGAGCTGTTATTTATTTGTACAGAGAAGGTTTATTTTTCAATAAAGAAGGGCTCTATTTTCCAGTAGCTGGCAAATGTGAAGTGAGTGCTGTGCCACAGAGTGCTGGCGAAGTGGGTGACAATGGAGGGACTTTCCAGGGGAGCTATGACATGCCATTGCATCCCTCTTCCCATCCCCCCTGTACTCTGAAGTGATGCCTCTAGCCTTGGCTCCTGCTGTGCCCACCCTGGCACAGACTCTCCAGGCCCCTCCCCAGGGGTCAGACACCCCTCCTGCCCACGCAGCACCCACAGCACAGCACTGGTGCTCACCCTGGTGACACCCCATCAGGTACCCACATGAGACCTCCCGATGCAGGGGCCAAGAGTGCCCTGGGTCAGTGGTCAGTGGTGGGTGCCACCCCTGTGCTTGGGCATCAGTGGGTATCCTGGGGACCCTGCCACTCTGAGCAGCATCACTGGGACTGCTGAGCAGCAGGGAAGGGACAGCTGCTCCCCGTGCCCAGCAGTGCCTGTGCTGGAGTGGCCAGGGCTTAGGGTGACGGGCTGACACCCGTGGGGCCGGCAAGGCCAGCTGTGCCTGCCCATCTCCCCTTCCCTGCACGTGGGGCTGCCGGAAGAGAGGGGTTGGAGCAGCTCTCTGGTGCCTGTACCCTTCCCCCTCGGCACCTGGCACCATCCGTCTCCCACTCCCTCCGGCAGCCGGACATCCGCTCAGCCAGGCCAGGCAGGGAAGCAGCCAGGGCCTGGCACAGCGTGAGGGCACCGCGGGCACCGCATGGGGAACCTGCTGCAGCAGCTGGCCCTGCTCGGGGCACTGATGCTGTCGGGTGAGCAGGGTCTGGGTCATGGGGTGCCCTGTTGCTCTGCTGCATGGGGCGCCCACAGGGTTATGGGCTCCCTGGATGGGGTTGGTGGGGGATGATGGTGGCAGGGTCCAAACTGGGCACCAGAGTCCCCAGGGCTGCATTTTGGGTATTACCTGGCAGAGTCTGCTCACTGTGTGTCCCTTGTTCCTGGCTGTGCCACCCAGACCCATGTCCCTGCCTGGGCTATGTGCTGTCAGTGCACAGTGTCACTGTATCCGTGTGTCCCTGTAAGTGTCTGTCTGTGCCGAATCTATGACCATGTGTCCCTGCACACACTGGGTCCATGTCCACGAGTCCATGTCTGTTCTGTGGGTACAGCCACCTACGTGCACAGTTCCGCCATGTCTGTATCCAAATGTCTCGTGTCTGTGTCCCTCTCTGTGCTGGGTTTGTATCTGTGTGTCCCTCTGTGTCTGTGCCCATGTCCTTGTCCCATAACCATGTGTGAGCATGTGCTTCCATGTGTCTGTCATTCCTGCATGTCCATATCTGTTCTCCCGTGCAGCACAGACACGCAATGTCCTGGCCTGTTCCTCTCCCCTCTGTTCTTATACCACCCTGCGCTTGCCGAGCATCCCTGGGGGGTGGCACTGGGCCCAGTAATCCCTGAGCCCCCTGGTTTGCCTGACCCCACACCTCCAGGTGGGCTCTGCGTGAACCACGAGGAGCGGCTCATCCACCACCTGTTCAAGGAGATGGACTATGACAAAGAGTTGCGCCCTGTGGTCTCCACTGACGAGGTTGTGGATGTCTACCTGGCCCTCACCCTATCCAACCTA
Source organism: Callaeas wilsoni (assembly GCA_013398955.1). Lineage (NCBI taxonomy): Eukaryota > Metazoa > Chordata > Aves > Passeriformes > Callaeidae > Callaeas > Callaeas wilsoni. The sequence continues at coordinate 10,560 of VWPU01015058.1, forward strand.
ATCTCACTGGTGAGCTCCACTGGCAGGGCCCACTGTGGGGTGCCCCCCAGCCATGCCTCACCACCAGGGCTGGTTGCATGGGGGGAGCCCTGAGGCTGCTATCCCAACCCTGGCTAGTGAGGGTTGGGGGTCCTGGGCTAGGGGGACACCCTGGCACCTCACTGCCCCATGTTGCTGTTTGCAGAAAGAGGTGGACGAGACGCTCACCACCAACGTATGGCTCGAGCACGTGAGTAGGGACAGGTGTCACAGCATCAGTTGTGCCACCATGGGGTGGCCCAGCATGGTGAGGGGGTGACCTGAGGATCCTCCCCTCCAGGGCTGGACTGATTACCGCCTGCAGTGGAACAAGTCTGAGTTTGGGGACATCGAAGTGCTCCGCCTGCCTCCAGACATGCTGTGGCTGCCTGAGATAGTCCTGGAGAACAAGTGAGCTGTGCCTTAATTTCCCCTCCCAAACCTTCTGAACTGTTCTCGGTGCATGTCCAGGACTCCCCTGGCCCCTTCCCAGCCGTGCCATAACCTCGTCTCCCTCCCGGCACAGCAATGATGGACTCTTCGAGGTCGCCTACTACTGCAACGTCCTCATCTACAACACAGGCTATGTCTACTGGCTGCCACCTGCCATCTTCCGCAGCACCTGCCTCATCAACGTTGACTTCTTCCCCTTCGACTGGCAGAACTGCTCCCTCAGATTCAGGTGCCAGGTGGCTGGGTCAGGGCAGCAGGGGGGACATGTCGTGCCTGGGTGCCCGCTGCTGCCAGCGCCTCCCCTTGCTGTTGAGGTGCAGCAAGGTGGGGGTCCGTAGGTGACTTGGTGGCATAAGTCCATCATGCTGGAGGTCAGGGTGGGTTGGGTGGTGGGCACCCAGCAGTCCCTCACTGCCTGTCCCCCGGGCTGTGGTCCAGATCGCTGGCATACAGTGCCCTAGAGATAAACATGCACTTGAAGACGGACACTGACCCAGACACGGAGAAGTCTTACCCAGTGGAGTGGATCATCATTGACCCCGAAGGATTCACAGGTAATGCTGGTGGTCTCTGCCATGTCCTGTGGCAGTGGGACACCCTGTTAAGGGCAGGGGGGCACTCTGGAGTTGGGGCACACTGCCATGGAGAAATTCCGCTACCTGGGGCTTTGGCATCCTGGCACTCATTCCACCTTGGAATGCTATCCACGCCCTGGCGGGGGAGACTGGTGCTAGAGGACCTGGTGAGGATGGTCATGGCAGGTGTCCCCCATGCTGTGTGCTGTTCCCTGTGCCCTGGTAGAGAATGGGGAATGGGAAATCATCCACCGCCCAGCCCGCAAGAACATCTACCCTGACATTCCCCTGGACACCAGCGAGCACCAGGACATCACCTTCTACCTCATCATCAAGCGCAAGCCGCTCTTCTATGTCATCAACATCGTCATACCCTGCATCCTCATCGCCTTCATGGTCATCCTTGTCTTCTACCTGCCCGCCGACAGTGAGTGAGCCCTGTGGCAAGTGTGCCAGTAATGGGAGTCACATCCATGGGGTATCTCCATGTCCCGCACCTCCACCAGGTCCTGGGGCATGGCAACACCCCAATGCCCAGCATGAGGATATCCTGGAATTGAAATATCCCCATGTAGGACACCATCATCCCAGCCAAGCATCCTGGCAGAGGTGCACTTAGGCACAGAGTATCCCATGCGGGACCCCATAACAAAAAACCCCGATATGGGGCACTGTATCATGGGACACTGGAGGGGCAACCCTGGCACTGGGGACTCTGGTAGAGGTACCTGGGGCAAGGTTTGCCCTGAGCTCACCTGTTCTCCAGGTGGTGAGAAGATGACCCTGGTAATCTCAGTACTCCTGGCCCAGTCTGTCTTCCTCCTGCTGATCTCCCAGCGCCTGCCTGCCACTTCCCATGCCATCCCCCTCATTGGCAAGTGAGTCCTGGGCACCGCTGGGTGCAGTGGGGACATTGCAGAGTCCCTTGGTGCCAGAGGGCAGCTCTGTGCCCAGGATCTGTGGCAATGCCGGCTCCAAGACCATGCTCCCTGCCAGGTATCTGCTTTTTATCATGCTTCTGGTGACAGCCGTGGTGATCATCTCTGTTGTGGTCCTCAACTTCCACTTCCGCACCCCCAGCACCCACATCATGTCTGACTGGGTCAAAGAGGTGAGCGGGGTGTGGGCTGGGGTGGGTGCACTGGTGCGTACAAGGGTCACACTGTGCCCCACAGAGGGCATGGGACAGCACAGCCCTGGTATTGCATCTGTGCCACATAGAGTTTGTGGGCAGAAAGCGAGGACAAGGTAGCAACACACTGGGGAGGTGGCCAAGGGACATGACATCCCCTCTTGTGTCCCAGGTCTTCCTGGAGAGCCTGCCCCGGCTGCTGGGCATGACACAGCCGTCCGAGAGCCCGGCGGGCGCCCCATGCATCCGGCGCTGCAGCTCGGCCGGCTACATCGCCAAGGCGGAGGAATACTTCAGCGTCAAGTCCCGCAGCGAGCTCATGTTTGAGAAACAGTCGGAGCGGCACGGGCTGACCAGCCGCATCACCCCTGCCCGTGAGCCACAGCCCCTCCGCAGGGACACAGGGAAGGGTGGCGGGGTTGGGGTCTCCAAGGTTGGCAGCCTTTAGGAGCCCAACTCACCGCCTCCCCTCATCCCCAGGTTTGGCGCCACTGGGCATGGACTCAGGCGAGGAGCAGCCCTACGAGCACATCAAACCCATCATTGACAATGCCAACTACATTGTCAAGCACATGAGGGATGAAAACAGCTACAATGAGGTGGGGCCATGGGCACTAAGAGGGCAGGGAGGCTCCCTATGCCCACTGTGCCCCCACACTGCCTGGCTCCCGGCTCTCTCACAGGAGATCGACAATTGGAACCGCGTGGCCCGGACCCTGGACCGCCTGTGCTTCTTCCTCATCACCCCCACGCTGGTGGTGGGCACCCTCTGGATTTTCCTCATGGGCATCTACAACCACCCACCACCACTGCCCTTTGCTGGAGACCCCTACGACTACCGGGAGGAGAACAAGCGCTTCATCTAGGGGGTGTGGGGATCCCATGTACCAGCCTCTCCCCCACTTGTCTTGGTTTGGGAAAATAAAGCTAGGTGTACTTCTTGCCATGGGGCACTGAGCTGGTGGCTGCCCTCGGTGTGCTCCACTGGGCACGATGCTCAACCTGAACACTGCATGTGTGCTGGGGAGGGTGATGCCCACCCTGGGAATGGGTGTTGTTTGGTGTCCTGAGTATGGTGGACCCCAGCTGTGGCTGCAAGGGGTGATTCTCAGAGGGGATGTGGTGGTACCAGCCCTGCTACCCCTGTGGGCTGGGCACTTGGGGCAGAAGGGGCTGGGGAAGGAGGTGGCCCCTCCAGCATGGCACCATCCCCTGCAGACCCACTGCAGCTGGCAGAGATGCCATCAGTGCCCACATTTCCCCCCTGCCCTTATGATCCCACAGCCAGACCCACAGTGTCCCCCCAGCACACCCCATCCCACAGTGCAAGGCTGGGGGCCCAGAGGGGTGTCTCCTTCCCCAGCTCAGCAGTGCGATGCCAGGGCTCTGGTTTCAGGGGACACAGCTGACATCCCCCCACCGGCAGTGGCCCAGGACAGCTGTCACATACTCTCCACTGAGCCAAGAATCTCACCACACCCCCAGGCCCCCCTCCCCGTGGCCCTCCTACACAGGGGCCGGAAGGGTTTGAACCCCCGGTGGGGGTATCACTGCCCAGGCTGATGTGGTGGGACTTGCCTGCCCCTTCCCCACCCGATGTTCTGGGGGCAGCCACTGCCATGGCAGGGACAGGATGTGCTGGCAGGGGGGCACCCCTTTCCCATAACCTGTGGGCACCTGCACACTTGCAAGAAGATGCATCCCTTTGTGGGAGACATGGGGAACCCAAGGCATGGAGCTCATTTTGCCCCTTGCCCCAATTCCAACCCCTCCGGCACAAAATGCCAGAGGAGCTTCCCAGCAAACTGGCATTGTCCCACCAGCGAGGGAAGTGGGTGGTCACCCGTCCCTCCCGGGCCCCCGTGGCTGTTGGGAACAGCTGACGGTGGCAGGGGACAGCTGTCCTGTCCCCGCGGGCGCCAGGCCCAGAACACGTCGGCGCAGGCGGCCGAGCGGAGCCCCAGCCCCTGCGCCCTACGGCACCGCCATGCGTGGTCACGGCCTCCTCCTCGTCCTCTGCACCCTGGCAGGTAAGATCTGCCCGCCCAGGGAGAGGCCTGGAGGGCACCTGGCCACCCCGCACCTATGCACCTGGGGGTTTGTCACCCCTGGGACTACAGCGCCCGGCACTGCCCACCGCGCTGTCCCTGTGCCGGCAGCCCACTGCCTCCGTGCCCCGCCCTGGAGAGGTCCCCGGGCGAGCTGGGTGAGGGCGCGCTGGGGTCGGGAGACACCCCCTGCTTGCACGCGGGGCACTGACGGGACTGTCAGGATCATGGAGCAGAGCGCACGCACCCGCAGGAACACACGCCTGGGCGCCCCTTTCCCATGCACACACCCCTGTGCCTCCTCCCTCAACGTATCAGGTCTCGGGGGCATCAGTGACCCCACTGTCTTCCCCCCGGGTGTCCCCATGGCGTGTGCCCTCCCAGGTGTGGGCTGCAGGAACCAGGAAGAGAAGCTGCTCCAGGACCTCATGTCCAACTACAACCCGCAACTGCGCCCGGCCCTGCGGGGGGATGAGATCATCGATGTCTCCCTCAAGCTCACCCTCACCAACCTCATCTCCCTGGTGAGAGACTCCCCCAGGTACCCCCATTGGGACAGAATTTGCCCCCACATGTGGGGCAGAAGGCAAGGGCGCTAAAGCCATCTCCCTCCTTCCTTCTCTGCCAGAATGAACGGGAGGAGACCCTCACGACCAACGTCTGGATAGAGATGGTGAGACCCCTCCCTTCTAGACAGGATCACGCCCAGCTATGTTTGCATATCAGGGTGGCACCCCATGGGGGGGCTGGCACTGTAACCTGCACCCTCTTTTGTGGACACCCCCAAATGAGCCCATTTTGTGGGCAGCATAGCACAGGCAGCTCACAGTCTCCTTTGTATTGTGGGGCTCCATGATCCCTCCTCCTTTTCACTCCTCCCAGCAATGGTCCGATTATCGCCTGAGCTGGGACCCTGAGAAATACGACAACATCCAGCTCCTGCGGGTGCCCTCCACCATGGTCTGGCTGCCCGACATTGTCCTGGAGAACAAGTAGGTGACAGGGCAATGGGGACTTGTCCCCACATAGGGCTGGAAGCTGCCCCCCCAGGCATAATTTGGGGCTGACCCCATCCTTTTCCCCACAGCATCGATGGAACATTTGAAATCACCCTCTACACCAACGTCCTGGTGTCCCCTGATGGCAGCATCTACTGGCTGCCCCCTGCCATCTACCGCAGCGTCTGTGTCATCCATGTCACCTACTTCCCCTTCGACTGGCAGAACTGCACCATGGTCTTCCAGTGAGCATGGGCACGATAGCAGCTCCTCCTGGGATACAGGGATTAGTGTGGGATGCCCACCTTTGCCCCTGGGCAGATAAGTGCCACCTACCTGTCCCGTGCCACTTGGCAGGAGGCACCATGGACAAGCCAAGCACCCCAAAGCAGAGCTGGAGGTGGCCAGCATGACTTGGTGCCACACTGGCACCCTTTGCCCATCCAGCCTGCTGCATGCCAGCCTGTGCCACCACCTCGTCTCTCCCCAGGTCCCAGACGTACAGTGCCAATGAAATCAACCTGCTGCTGACAGTGGAGGAAGGCCAGACCGTGGAGTGGATCTCCATCGACCCTGAGGCTTTCACAGGTAACACTGCAGCCACAGCCATGGCACAAGAGTGTCCCACCACAGGGGACATCCAGTAGGTCTGCTGCTACACTGGTGGCTGCCAAAAGCAGGGCTGCAGGGACTATTAGCAGCTCCCACCATTACATGGGCACTTAAGTTATTAGTGGAAGCGGGAGTGTGGGAGAGATTTGTTTTTCTAACCCCCCCGGCTTAGGGCTCTCGCAGCCTGGCAGCTGCTCCCAGAGAGCACCGCTCCTGCAAGCTTGATTGATGCTGGGAACGTAGCTGTCATGGCCAAACAATGACGTTTTCCATCACATTTTAATTGCATATTGAAGGAACAAAATGCTTTTCGGGCAGCGAGATTTATTTTTTCATTACCGGCCTGAGTTGCGATCTTGACTGGGAAAAAATCTATCGCTCCCACAGAGAGCAGGATAGAGCAGTGCGCTGTCACCCAGTGTCATGCTTGGCTTCCCTCTGTGGCACTGTGGAAATGGGGAGATGGGGGTATCCCAGCCCCACAGCTATAGCTCTGGGAGCCCCCAAGAAGTTCAAGGTGTCCCATATGTGCCTAGCTGCCCCACCCAACTGCTTTTTGGGGTATTTTGCCCAAATATGGGCACTATGGCATGTTCCACAGTGCTCATCTCCCTCACAAGTGGCTCTAGCACTGTGCACAGGCTGGGTGTCCTGTGGGGCCCCTGCCAATCACCAGTCCTCCCCTTCCTCCCTGGACTGGGGGGCTGGAGGCCCAGTGCCCCCGTGGGGACAGTGGGACTCACCTGGCACCATCACGATGCAGAGAACGGTGAATGGGCCATCAAGCACCGTCCCGCTCGGAAGATCATCAACTCTGAGCACTTCACCCCAGATGACATCCAGTACCAGCAGATCATCTTCTACCTCATCATCCAGCGCAAGCCACTCTTCTACGTCATCAACATCATTGTGCCCTGTGTCCTCATCTCTGCCATGGCTGTGCTCGTCTACTTCCTGCCTGCCAAAGGTACACTGGACCGTGCCCACCGAAGGCATGGGGATGTGCAAGGGGACAGCAACACTCCAGGAAGGGCTCCTTGTCCCCTCTGTGCTCAGAGACCATCAGTATCATCTCTCACCCAATCCTGTAGTATTTGGATTGTGGAGAGTGTGTAAATTTTCATGTAGCCCATAGTTAATGCCTCAAGACAGGACTTGTCTAATTCAGCTTTTGGGTGGGGGTTTTTTGCCTTAGGAGGGCTATGTCCACAGCACTGCCCTGTGCCAAACTCTGCTTTTCCCCCTCCTTGCCAGCGGGTGGGCAGAAATGCACCGTCTCCATCAATGTTCTCCTGGCACAGACTGTCTTCCTCTTCCTCATTGCCCAGAAGGTGCCTGAGACCTCCCAGGCTGTGCCTCTCATCGGGAAGTAAGTGACACATTGGGATTGGGGTGCCAGCCCTTTTGTCACACTGTGCCAGCAGGGTCTCAGGTGCTGTGGAGCAGCCAGTGCCCAGGGACAGGACCCTGGTACAGAAATAACCCTCAGCCCAGATGGGGCTGACACAGGGCTACCACTTGCCCATGTTTCACTGCCCGTCACCAGCTTCTGGCCCAGGAGGGCACTGAGCAGGAACTTGCATAACCATAGCTTGTGACCCAGCAGCCTCACTGAGGCTCTGTGCCCCGTCCCCAGATATCTGACCTTCCTCATGGTGGTGACGGTGGTGATTGTGGTGAATGCTGTCATTGTCCTCAACGTCTCCCTGAGAACGCCCAACACTCACTCCATGTCCCAGAGAGTGCGCCAGGTACCTGCCATCATCCCCCTACCCTTTATACAGTGGGAATGGGAAGGGTATTTGGGCATCAAAGCCATGCCCTTTGCAGAGTAAGGTGGCAGGCATGCCTTCATCTGAGTGCAAGTCCTGGCACAAAGAGAAGGCCGCAGATGTCCCCAATGGACCACACTGTTCCACCAAGCCACTCCCAACACTGGGGAGCAGCAGGTGCCAACATCCCAACAGCACCATGCTCCAGGCAATACCAGTCACACCCATTGGGTGCTCTGGGTGGTGTGAGGGGGACAGATCTCCACAGGCGACACTGTGCCCAGGTGTTCCTACACCTCCTGCCCCGCTACCTGGGCATGGCCATGCCAGAGGAGACCCCAGGGCCGCCACGAGCCATCCGCAGACGCAGCTCCCTGGGGCTCATGGTGAAAGCTGATGAATACATGCTCTGGAAAGCCCGGACCGAGCTGCTCTTTGAGAAGCAGAAGGAAAGAGATGGGCTGATGAAAACTGTGCTGGAGAAAATTGGTGAGTGACCTTGGGGGGTTGGCACCTCCCTGTGAAGCTGGGCTTTGTGCCAGGTGGCTGAGCGCTTCCTGGTGCCCGCTGTGCTGGCTCTACTGCCATAGGACGTGGTCTGGAGAGTGGCAGTACCCAGGACTTCTGCCAGAGCCTGGAGGAGGCAGGTCCCGAGATCCGTGCCTGCGTGGATGCCTGCAACTACATTGCCAATGCCACGCGGGAGCAGAATGACTTCAGCAGCGTGAGTCGGAGCTGGGGGGAGAGGGATCTGCATGGGGGGCAGTGGGGGCAGCTCTCACTCTTCTTGTGCCACTGGCAGGAGAGCGAAGAGTGGATGATGGTGGGAGAGGTGATCGACCGTGTCTGCTTCTTCATCATGGCCTCTCTCTTTGTGTGTGGCACTGTTGGAATCTTCCTTGTGGCTCACTTCAATCAGGCACCTGCGCTGCCCTTCCCTGGGGACCCCAAGCAGTACCTGCCACAGTGATGCTCGCAGGTGCCCACCAGCCCAGTGGTGGAGATGGTGGAAGGGGGAACATGGGGTGCTCATGCTGTGCTGAACGTGGAAATAAAGCCTCCAAGTCTTGCAAGCCTCAATGGCATCTCTACTCCATGTCCACCTGCCTCAGAGGCTGGATGTGCACCCTGTGCAGGCTGGCCACACACCTCTAAGATGCACAGTCCTGTGAGATGAGACACAGGGAAACTGGAGCAGAGTCAGACATCTAATGGGCCATGCAGCAGTGCTGGCAGCAAGAGCCACATAACCCCACTGCAAATTTACAAATTCAAGCCCAGGACAAATGGGAACACTGTCATCCCTGTCATGGCAGTGGTGCAGGAATCACAGCTACAGCTGCCCATTCTGGGGCAACAATGGAGCCATGGATGGGATTAGTGGCAGCAATTCTTCCCTCCATTTATGCCCTGACTGTGGCTTTTGGGGACAGCTAAAGTGCTGTCCTTGATCCCTAGCAAGCAGCTTGAGGTGAAAAGACTCTGGGCCACCAGGCACCCAAACACCCTCAGGGATGTGTACCCTGTGGCATCCATCCTGCTGGGAGCATCAGCACGACTCCCTCCCCCACCAGCCTTCCTTGCCCTATGCCATCCCTGTCAAGCACAGCCCCTTCCCCCCATCCCAGCAATGCCGCATCCGCCTGTGCCCCTCAGTGACCTCTGGGGCCCTCTGGCTTTGTCTCTGCTGGCAGGGGAGATGAGAGAGGTCAGCCTGGGAATGGTGGCAAGCAGCATCTGCTCCTCTGTGATCCAGTTCATGCCACCTGCGTCTGGCTCCAGGACGTGCATCAGTCTCTCAGTCCCAGCACCGGCTGCCTCTGCTGCTGCTGGGAGAAAACCAGTTGGTTACTGCCTACAGCTGCCCCGGCACTGCCTACCAGAGGTGAGGGCACTGTGGGCATGGATGGAGGAGGGAGGAAAACACACAGCAGCTGAGACATCACTTCTTGGACGTCTGCAGCCTGGTTATGGCCCAGAACCACTCAGGGCTGTGCCAGTCTGCCTCTGCTCTCTGTAAGGTGGCTTTTCCTACCCTATCCCTACGAGATGTGTAGTGCCCACAGCACCAACACCAGGTGAATACAGAGCTCCCAGCTGGCACCTTGAAGGAGGGGGGGGATGGTGCTCACCAGTGCAGGCAGGGGTGCTCAGAGGACCTTGGCTGGGTCCTGTCCCCTGCCTGGGTCACCTCCCATGGCCATGACCCAGGTGAGGTGACCAGGTCCTGGGGCGCTGTACTCCTGGCCACAGTCTTGCTGGTAAGTGACGGCACTGCACAGTACTCCTGTCCTGCCACAGCAATGTCCTCTTGGTGGCTGAAGGGACAGACCCTCCTGGCCCAGTGTCCCCAGCCCTGTGAGAGCCAGGAGCTGCCATAAGCTGCCCAAACCAGAGCACGAGGCATGTCCACAGCCCCCAGGCTCTCTGTCCCCAAGAAGATACGTAACTAATGAGCTCTGGTCTGTCTTTGCCTGGCCATTTCCCATTGATTACTGGCTCCCAATTGCCCTGCTGCCAGTCTCCAGGGCCAGGAACTGTCATCTACTACTTACTACTCCAGGGATGCTGCTGCTTCCAGTGAGCTCAGGCTCCAGCATGTCCATACAGCACAAGTGGAAACGGATGAGCTCTTCCAGCCTGCCAGGAGCACATGACTGAGACCACATTCTCCACTATCGCCAAGTAGTGGTTTTATGAGCCCTCAGGAGATCTCTGTGGTTCATCATTCCAGAGACAAGAACAAAAGCAAGAGCTGGGATGTCACAGATCTTGGGCAGCAGATGTGCCTTGCAGGATCCAGTGGGGGAACACCTTGCAGGTTACCCTCTGAGGTTATGGGGGGAGTGCAGTGAGAGGAAAAGCTTCCCCAGCCCAGTATCAGTCTCATGTGCCCACACTCCATCAAGAAGCACTAAGACAAGGCAACATCATCCTCCAACTGCTGCCCTCCACAGAGAGAACTCTGTTCTCTCAGTGGGCTGGGAAGAGCCATCAGCCCCCACTTGACCAGCAGTGGCCAGACACCCAGGGTCCATGAACCACAGCTCAGCATCCCCTTGGGAAAGAAGAACCCAAGGGAATGCTCTTATTTGGGCTCCAAGTCTCAAAGCTCTTCCAGATTCCCCACAGGCTGCTTTGCAGATTTAAGTTCAAGGGTGTTCAAAGCCTTTGGGATATGGAAAGCAGGAGAGGTCTTGACTCACTGCAGATTTAGGACTCCCATGGCTAGAGGCTTCCTTCCTGAATGAAGAGGATGTGAAACCTTTTTCTAGAGCACAACAGAAGCTCCTTCCCTTCCCAAACAACCTCATGCCTGTGTTTTCACCATTCTCATTGTCAGGACACAGCAGACCACAAACCGAAAGTCCAGCTCAAAAACCAGTCTGGCTCCATCCCTCTCCAGGCTACAGAAGGCACCTGGTGCTTGGCACTGATCAACCACTGCTTTTCTGACCTCAGGAAAAGTAGCCTTAAAGAGGACAAACTCCACACCCAGCCAGCTCACTCTCTTCAAGGCTGAGCAAGAGGAACCTCTGCTGAGTTCCTCTAAATCTCAACTATGGGGGCAGTGGGAGGAGAGGAACAGCCTCCCCAGGAAGGGCTCTTCTACAGCTCACTCACAAAGTATATTTGAGGGCGAGCACAGCAGGACCGCAGCATTTTCGGATTTAATAGCAAGCCTGCACTCATCAGCACCAGCTTAGATAAGGGGCATCAGAGGCGAGAAGTGGGCGAGTACACGAAATAACAGAGGTGGACATGACGCACAGCTGGGCACAACAACAGGACTAAAGCCCTAAGTGATGTCATCTGCAAAAAGCTAAATATGCTGTGAATAAAAGGAACCTGCAGCTAGTATTTCAGCCCTGCCTTGCAAGGCTATTTCTGCTTAGATTGCCAAAATGTAATTACAACTAAATCCCCCCTAACAAATAACGGAGAGCAGCAGGGGAGAGTTGTATTTAAAAGGAATCTTAAGTAGCAGCCATAGTAGTACCTGCTCACAGCAGGGAAAACAGTGTCTGGAAAAGAGCATTTGGTTGAGAGCTGGTGACAAACAAGTGCCAAAAGCAGGAACAGGACCATGGATCTCAAGAAACACAGAGAGGGATGCCACTACAGCATGGGAAACAGACCTGCTCCCTGCCCAGCCAGGTGCTAACTGCCTGACCATGGGGAGCACTTAGTCATTGCTGTCAGTGCAAGGAATGTCTCTAGAGACAGCGTAGAACTGACACCCTCGACGAAGAAAACAAACCCTTCAGAAGACTGAATATTTTAAACTGTTTTCTCTGCCAGTCCGGGCCGCTTTCAATCTAGACTTCGGTAGTGAGACAAGGAATTTGCAATTGGAGTCATGAGGCTGAAGGTCTCCCAGGCCCCAAGGCTGGTAATTGTCCCAGACATGGGCTGCTGGTTCTGCAGTCACAAGCAGATTTGGCCCAAGCAGCCCCTTCTGGGGGACTGCACAGAGCATGTGGGGCAGGAGATGTGCCCCATCGCTGGCCACAGCCTCCCCTCCTGGGCCCAAGGCAAAGGCTCCGTTAAAAATGAAAGGCAATTGTGCGATTCCCCAAGGAAAAGGAGAAAAGGCTGGAGCTGTTAATGAGTACAATTAGTGTTGTAGTCAAGCAGAATCAGAGGAAATAATTAGCTCCTATTGTTTCCGTGGCATCCAAATTGCAGCCATGCTGGCTTTCCAGGCAACAACCCATCATTTGATGCTCACCCTGGAGGACAGGGGGTCACTCCCAGCCCCTCTTCTGGTCACAGCTGTCACGCAGCTATGAGCAGCAGGCTGGGCGATCGCCCTCTTCTGCTACACCCACTGGGGGCCCAGTTTCCCAGGTGGTGAGAGACGTGCAAACCCTGGTGCACACCAGAAGCAGGCTTGGCCCCGAATTCAGCCAGTGCTGCTGGCTCTCCACCGAGACAGACAGAGTGAAAGCAACTGACACCAAACATCTCTGTGTCCTGGTTTAAGGGAAGCTCACATCCCTCTCCACAATAGGCATGGGTGCAAGGCACTGCTGACCTGGGAGTATAAAGAAGAGGCAAAGACAAAGCAAGAAGCCTAGAGAAATACCACCCCACCGAATTTCAGACAGAGCCAAAAAATAAGAGAGACTGAAAGAAACAAAGAGACCCAATAATTTATTGGCAGAACTGAAAAGGGGCATTTGAAAACCACAGGGCTGACTCTCAACTGGGATGCTCCTCCCAGCTGCAGAGAGATTTGTAATACTGGTATCCCTCAGCAAAAGGCTCTGATGTTGAGGCAGAATCCCAGAGATCCTGCATGCCATGTAGAGAAAGAGAGGAAAGTGCTGCAAGATGTGGCCCCAAGGGCCCGCCGCTAATTGAAAGGCTGCCTCCCGCCCCACTGCTAAAAAAAAGTTTGTGTAAGACAAAATCGGCCTCTATTGTCACCGCTGCTGGAGGGCTTCAGATGGATCCTTCCCCCAGGGAGGAGTGCGAGAGTGGCCCATGAGTCCCTTCAGAGGTCGGAGGGCACTCTCAGTGCTTTCAACACGGAGAGAGGAGCTTAGTGCCAACTCTTGTTCTCACAATGTGATTTTTGTGTTTCGAAAGCTTGAATTATCCCTGGAAAACAGAGGGAAGAAAAAAAGTGGTTAAAGATGTGCATTCCTTCAGATCACAGCACCTCCCCATTCTCCCCACCACAGCTACCAGTGTTGCCATCCCAGTACATCACTCAAAATCAACGCTTGTTAAATCTCCTATGCAGATCTTCCTAACTACAGACTTCTTGCACAAGTCAGCTGTCACTCCAGAACACTTGTAACAGAGGGAGATCCTGGTTCATCCCCATTCAATGAGAAGAAAAAATTGTCATCTCCTGTGAGCAAAGCACATGATAGATTGTGGAAATCTCCCTGATGGATTCTGGTGTTTAAACAACTTGCAAGGTCTCTTCCTTACCAAACATTTATCTTGGGGATTCTGCTTGGAGCACAAATATCAGACCAACCTCCCCCTGCCTCTGTCCCTCGTATTTAGTCATACTGTCAACAAGTTTAGCTCTCTGATCTCTCCTACCTTAAAAGAGTATCTAATCTGAAAAGGGTGTTTCCCTCAAGTTTAAATAGAAGAGTTTCTTCAGCAGCTTCTACTCACTAATGAGTACAGCCACAAGCCTCAGGGGCTATTGACCAAGGAAGGAGTGCTGGTCTACAACCTCCCTCAGTACAGTCTCATGGCACTGCAGCAACTGAAGATGGGGCAGGTTACAGAAATCTGTTATTGCTTACTGCCAGCCTGTGAGCAGCAGCAACAGGCAAAGTGTATTTCCACATTAATATGTGGTGTGCTGGAAACAAAGGAGATTACAATTACTTTGAGAGGATAGGTTTGGCAGCTCTTCCCATAAACAGGGACAGGGCTGTAAGTCGCCCAAGCCAAAACATTTAGGGATGCCCCAGGACATACCACACCAAATGGTTGAAGAGCAAAGGCAGCAACTTCAGCAGCAAGGTGCTGTGCAGGACTGTGAAATTCCACTGAAACCCTTGAGCTATCATTGTGTGCTGCCAGGAGCTGCATGGCAGCTGTACCAGCACAGACTGGAACACCTCCAGGAGGTGGGCTGGAGAACTGGAAGAGCAAAAGGAAGTAAAAACCACTTTTTAGAGAGTTAAAAAAGTTACTCTGCTATGACATGACAGCAAAAACCATGCTGGAGGCCGTCTGCAGAAGACTGGGGTTCACCTTTGCACTTGCCAGCAGAGCAGGCTGGGCTGCCATTTGGGAATGTGATTCAGGATTCATTAACGGATTCTGGTTAATTTGCAACAATAGTTTGGCTTTCTATCCCATACTGGACTTTCACCTGTGCCATCTACCTCAGGAGGACAGCACACTTTAGTCAGCTCTTTTCTGGACAGATTTCTACATCTTCCCTCCTTTTGCCTTTATTGGGGCGCCCCAGGCGCTCTGTTCATCCCTGCTCAGCACAGGCTACCCAATAGAGCTGAGAGCTACACGAACTCTGCCACTGTTTTCCTATACTCTCGGCACATTTGCTGCCTTCAGAGCCTGGTATGTAATGAAATGAGCTGCCTTCCTCTTCCGGAAGGACATGTGAATGTCATCTAACAATAACAACACTACCAAGTGCCTGTGTAATATTTTGTAAACACTGATCCTCACAAAAAGCCAAACCTGTGAGGAGAGAGAGGTATTATTTTCACCCATGACTTCAGAGCAAGGTATGAGAACACTGCTTGCCCAATGCTGTTGAGGGAGGTTTTGGGATCCCCAGTGGCTCCTTAGAGCTCAGCTGTGTTGGAGCAGCTACATTCCACTGCCCAGTTATGGGAACTAGGCAATGTAAATGCTTCCTTCCAGTAGAATCCTCTGCTCTGGCACTCAGCAATCCAGCAATCCCACTTGGCTACAACCAACCCAACTCTCATGGCCAGGCCTCTTGCTGGCCCTTCTTAGGGGCCTGCTATCAGGGAAGTGGGCACTGGGGGGAAAAACAATCTGATCTGTGAGGCTCCCAGCAGCCCTGGGCTCACCTTGGCTATTTTCTCTGCACATCTTGGCTGACACTACCAGCAGTAGGGGGTGGTTGTCTAATTAGCCACAACATTATTATTTCTACCTACAGTAGCTACTGGGTGTCCTCCCTGAACAAGCTTTTATTGACCAACTAATTTATTCTGTTTCAGCCCACTGTTAAAGAGCTGTGTGTCAGGCCCCAGGTGCCTCTCTCAGTGTCCATCACCTCAATGTGCTCAGGATTCATTTACCACTCCATACCTGCTTACAGTCAACCCTAGGCAACACACCCAAGCTGAAGACATACCTCTCAGCCTCCTGGGACCAGGTCTGGGATACAAGTGCCTCATACAGAGCAATGACACATTAGCAAAATAGCGCACAGCACCTCAACAGAAAATGCTGGTGTCTGGTCAAAAAAAGATTTTAAAAATCATTTTGACCTTTGGAGAAGAACGAATAGCAGAATGGGCCCACCATCAGGGCCATAAGGCAAGAGAACATGCCAGCCCATGGGAAGAAGGTTGGAAGCTGAGA
Source organism: Callaeas wilsoni (assembly GCA_013398955.1). Taxonomy (NCBI): domain Eukaryota; kingdom Metazoa; phylum Chordata; class Aves; order Passeriformes; family Callaeidae; genus Callaeas; species Callaeas wilsoni. The sequence goes on from VWPU01015058.1 coordinate 26,232, forward strand.
GGTATGCCATGAAGTCACATAGGAAGAAAGATGAGGCCCTACCCTGGGTGTGACAGAGGGAGGGGGAGCGTTCGATCAGCGGCCACTGCTGTTCACCAGGCCATGAAACTCCTCCCAGGCCCTGGCAAGCCAGAGGGAAAAAAAAATGAAATAAAAACCAAAAAAAGCACTTCAGATCAAAGGCTTCTTAACTTTTAACAAGAGCAGAAACATTCAATGGCGTTTGAAAGGCACTTGTCTTCAGAGAGCAAGGCAATATTCTCTGATAGCCCTAGTGGATAGAAGCATCCTTAAAATCCAGCCAAACATCTGACAGCACAAGGCAGCTTTAGCGTTCTGCACAGACATGAAGCGTTCCCACTGGCTGCTGGTGATAAAGCCACATTAATACCCAGAGACAGGTATGACCTTCCTAGTCACAAATGGAATATCTATTTCCTATTGCTCATAAAATAGCCCATGTTACGTCTTTCTGGAGGATTATCACATTCCTTGGCTGGTTAAATTCAGCCAGTTACTGGCCTCATGCTTTACCACGTACTGCATACGCAGGTAATCCCCCCAAAAGGGGCTTCTTTTAATGACACACAGCTTAATTCTTACAAAATTCTTCAATCAGGCAGCAGAATCCAATTGTTATTAAGAAGTCTCATTTCCTATGGTAAACCTGCATTGTTAATGAAGACCTAGTAAAAACATCACAGCTATTTGAAATGAAAATGTTTTTAGATAAGTTAGAGGGACAGGCCCAACACTGCATTCCCTGGTGAAGAACGTTACTGACGGATGAAGGCAGCAGACTGAAAAATTGCTGTCGGTTTTACGAAGGCAGCATACTGAAAACCCTCTGAGGGAAAAGATGCTGAGGTTAATGTGAGCATGACTATTATCTTCTGGGATCAGAGACATCAAAGAACCTCATAGTTTTCCATGCCCAGCAAAACAGTACTGGTGCCTACAGCACATGCCAAGCCATTTACTGAAGCCACAGCGTCCTGTGGAGCTGGAGGGACCTTAAAGGGAACCCAGGTCTATCATAAACTCAGATCACCCTCTAGATTTTTTTGCTGGTACTTCTCAGCTACCTCACATTTTGTTTTGTGCATTGCCTCATCAGGCCACTGCAATGCAACAGGAGAGTCCAGAAATGGAAACACTGTGTTAGTCAGCACCTGTGCCAAAACCAGACCACCAACCTGGCTCTTATCTGAGCCTCAGAGTCAAGCTCTCAAATAGCATTTGCAAAAGCAGCTCAGGTGTCACATGCTCTTTCCCAGCAAGTCATAGCCCAAATAAACACAGAAACTTTGGGGTTCAACAGCCTCTCTCCAGAAGGAAGTTAGGAAGAAGAGAAACTCTGAATCTGAAGTCCTCTTAGTTGTTGGTAAGCTTTGCACATCTCCGGACTCATCAAAAAGTCTCCACCTTCATGTCTTCCCTCCAACCTCCCTTGTATTTCTACCACATTCCCATTACCCACATCTCTACTTCCTCTCCCATAGTTCTCCCAAACTTGTAACTTCTCAGCAGAAGGAACGCAAAGGCAGATTACTTGTCAACATAATAGATAATTTATTACCCCTTTCAAACTAAGGAGTTCCTTGTTCCAACATCCCAATAACATCATGCACAGTCCTTCATCTCTGTCCTCACAGACAGAGAGAAAAAGCTCTTCCAGCCAAGAATTTTTAATTCAAGACCCTCATACATATTATAGTACTAATGACTCCAGCTATCTGCTGACTTGACTGAAAAAATCCACCAGGATGTGTCTGCCCTAATGTACCTAAACTATGCTAGGAGAGCAAACTGCTCTCATTCCATACTGAACAAGGCTGCCAGTTAATTTCATCTGGCAGAATCTTTATGACCTGTGACATGCCAAAGGCACAGTGCCAGAGAGTCTAAGAGGTTATTTTTATGTACAGACATTTTTAGTACCTTATTGCCATACTGTCTGCACAGCGATCAGATACTTGGTGAATTGATCCCCAACACTTAGATTATTCCCATTGAACAGATGGGATATGGAAACGTTAGCAGGCTAAATAAAGCCAGCCAGAACTGTTCTTCCACACTCATTCCTGACCCACAACTGTTGAAACTTCCCACCTTCTTCCCTGCTGCCCAGGGTCAGGACCCAGACAGGGTTCCCTTTAGCCCCAGCAAGTAAGTTGGAGGAAAAAAAAAAGAGAAAAGAAGCCACTATCTCTCCAAAAAGAAAAAAAAAAAGAAGGAAAAAAAAAAAGGGGAACACTCCAGCAAAAAGAGGAAGTGCAGTCTTAGCTGCTTCAAGGGACTTTCCAAATCATCATTGGGCAAGCAGCACTAGCTGTTTTCTGCAAACATCCTCAATTAAGTCCTAGCAGTCTGCCTCCAGTATTTCCCTGTGCAGCCTTGCTCTTTACGCTCTCCTTCCCCAGCTAAGAAAGGATTCAGAGAGCTCAGAGTGGACTTACAGTACCTTACAAGGTCTGTCTCTTTTGCCAGCCCATGTGGAACATCTCCCAGCACACTGACCATGCGCTACACTCTGCAGGTGTCCAGAGCAGCACAGCCTCTTTCTGGGTGCTTCCCCTGGGATTTGTTCACAGCCAGGCAAGAACTTTGTGACTAACAGCTTGAAAAAAAAAATCTAGGATAGTCTTCTAGCCTGAAATATTTCTTGCACCTATCTGGCAGTACCTGTAGCAAAAGCAATATAACACAACTAAATAAACACAACTAAACTGACCTCCTTGAAAAAAAACATGAAATAAATAGGTTATAGGCACTTTTTTGGTAAAGTGCCACCAAGACAGGCCACCAAGATAAGGAAGCCTTTCACAAAGTCATGGACGCTTCTGAATAAAGCATATTATATTGATGGAGAATGAATCAATGAATCCATCAATTCAAAGACCAGGTCTATGCAAGTGCTCTTAGACTTGCAGCACCTGGAAACATTACTGGAATTGGAGAATGGAGTGATAAATGAATGAAGCCAGTATTGCAGAGACTCAGGAGAAGAGGACAGCTATCAGATCTGGAACCTCACTGCTCTCCTCTAGATTTTATTTCTCCTCTCAGACTTGAATGGATGAGGGTGAAACAATGAAGCTCTAGAGCTGGCAAGACCCAAGGCAACCTGCCCTCCCCTGACAGACATCAGACAATGTGTGAGGGTCCCATCTGCAAACCATCTCTCTTTAGGCAAGGTTAACCTTGCCCACACCATTTAAGACACAGTCAAAGGCACAGGTGACACAACTAGAACAGCAGCACTGAGGAGCTCTCCTAAGGTTTCGGAAATTAGCAAGCAAATGGAAACCGGTGCTATAAAACCACAACAGTTACAGGATTAGCTGAACTCTGCTGTGACAAGGGAGACCTCACAAGCACCCTACGACCAGCTTACTATCTCATAAACACTGATCTTCTTGCCCAACACCTGCCACTTCCACAGGGACTTCTCTTCCTAATTCCTCACTTGTTTTGCCATTCCTCTCTTTTCGTCCTGAGAACCTCACCCCTGCAATCTTCTTATAGTGCATTATTCCCTCCGTAAGAGATCCTCTTGTTTCCTACCTACAATATAGTCTGAGGCCATTTCCTCCAACTGCCTGCAGTGAAATGAACCCAGTGCCAGCTCTATTAAGATCAACTATTCTTCTCATTTACTCGAGCCATCCCATTAGTTATCACTGGTGACTTTGAAAGGAAAGGATAGTTTTATACCCTGCTCAGCTCTCACTGCAGCAGGCACTTAGAATAAGCGAAGCTTTGTTTTCGGAAAAAGCAGCCTTGCTTTAGAGCTGACAGGGCAATCCATAATGTCACACAGCAACCAAAACATTTCCACACCAGCCTGCTCAGTGGCAACCTGCTGATGGCCACTGCTCTGGTCTCTCCTGGCACTGGAAGCAGTGTTGCTGAATTTGCTTGGGATTCCTGGACAGTATTGCCGGTGAGAGCTCTCAACAAAGGAGATGGTCACTGACCACACAGTTATCAGTGTAGAAAAGAAAGGCTGATAAGCCCAGGCAGAGCAAAGGAGTACACAAGGCAGCCAAGAACTTCATGCTGCAATGCTCAAAGTCAAATGTGAAAGTGATCGCTTCCCCTCCACCCCTCTCCCAAGTGCAGTTCACTCCCTACAGATACCTGAATATTTTCAGTGGCTTTGCTGAGACATGGCCAGGCTGTGGTTGGCAACATTCTGCTTTCAAAAAGCACAGCACACCTGCTACAGCAGCAAAAGAGGTTGGGTTTTTTCCTTTAATTCCAAGCCACAGGAAGTACCACTGTCCATAAGCCACTGCCACTTCTGGACCTTGTCACCTCCAAGGTTAACAACACTGATGAACTGAACCTATTAAGTGGTTCACTGCATCTGAGTGCTCCTCTCTCAGTGCACCTCTGAGGGAACAAAGAGAAGCAATTTCTCTCCAGATACTGAAATAAGGTAGCCCACAAAATGTCACATATGTTCTCTTCAGGTGCTCAGCGCTGCAGCATCTAAGGTACTATAAATCCCCTGGAATTAAGCAGAGTCCAAGCAATTGTTCTAGCTCTCCTAGCAAGACTGGAAATTCATACAGACTAGGCTGACCCTTTTACTCGCTGGGATTTAGGCAGCATGTCAATATCACAAGCAAGAGAAAGGACAAACACAGGAAAATTGCAATGAGAGATCTGCTTATCTAGCTAAATGCATAAGCTCCACCACTGAGAGCAGGAAGGACAGAATGCAGAGCAGCTCCTTGGAATAGCTGTGATGCAACAGGTACTTCTCAGATGCAGCTTGGCAGCACCACCACTTTCTGAAACAAAGGGGGCTGCAGCCTCACTGACAACTCATGAAAAATGGTGTCTAGAAATTTAATATGAAATGCATCATTACAAAAGGAATATACAAAACCTGAAACACAGGGCTCAGTTCCACAGTGAGAGGCATGCTAGCAATTTCTACAGAAGCATTCATTTACAGTGTGTCAAAAGCTAATCCAGGTCAATTCACTACCTAAAAGTCCAGGTTTTGAGAAACAGCAGTTCTTTTCTTGCTAAGCATGCTCCCTTCCCTGAAGCACAATCAATGCCAATCAAACCCCGCACATGAGCAGAGCTCTAGTGGAGAGATGCAGCCCATACAAATGAAAAATGCCATGAGCCCCCCTTGAAAGGCAGCCCTGACAAAGCCTAGAGCACAGCTCTTCCATTAGAGCTTTTCATGAAACACAGCCAGAGTGTGAATATAGAGTGCTGGCTAGAAAGCCCTCCCAAGTCATAAATCACATGGTACATGTGCAGCATAAGTGGAGTTTATTCATGACGGACAGTATTTCAACAGGACTTGATAGATGGGCGAGGAAAAGGAGCCAGACTTTACGGAGGATAGAACTAGTTACACAAGAGATTCTTCATTAGTGAGAGAACCTTAAGGATATGAAGCTAAGCCAAGCAGAGTCAGACTGAAAGCTGGGGCTGTCCTGCTCTTCTCTGTCACAAAGCAGCCACCGTCACCTCTCTGCAGCTGCCGCCCCTCGCTGCCTGCTGGTACCAGGCAAGAGAGGCACAAGAAGTTGGTCTGTGCATCACTACACAGAAACTCCACTGACAGCAGTTCTGCTCTGAATTTACACCAGTGCCTTTGGAAGGAGATGCTGGAGAGCACTGCAATCAGACTGCTGCAGCTCAACCGAGGCAATGGGAAAAAAAGGGGCTTTCATGATGCCCTACATGGCAGAAGGTTAATTGCTTAGACCTACCTGACTGGGACAGCATCAAAGCAATTCCTGACTACCCCTCCTACCCACAGAAGAATGAGTGGGAGACAAGCCAGTCGGCCTCTATTTAAGAATTGCTCCCAGCTGTAATATGAGCTACTAAACTTGATACCTCCAACACCTGTTATTCTCAGACAAGCTCATTTTGCACCACACATCGGCAGCACAAAATGAAACTAGGATGCTATGCAGGAAGAGAGGGCAGCAAGCACAGCGTGTTACACTGGCATAAGGAAATAAGGCCACACTACTGGATGCACCATCAGTCAAGGCCTTACACCTGCCAGAGCAAAAATAAACATTGCTACAGCGGCATTCTCTGTGCTAGGAAGTGCTGGTGGTGATAGCTCACAAGGGAAAGGCCACATCATTCCCATTCTACACTTGCTACATAAACCACCACCACCACAGCTTAGGACAGCTGGCTCCATACACAGCTTTTCCTGCAGAGACGGAGAGAAGTCAAACACCTCCCTGCTCTCACCACAAAGCCGCATCACCGCAGTCTGCTGCTGCTGAACAGGAGTAAAATACTCTGTTGTGTGTCCACATGAGCACGTTGCTATTTCCCAACATGGACAGAGAGCCCAGAGTGCCCTCTCCTGGCAAAAAGTGCATTAGAAACGTTACTGGTAAAATCACGGAAAAAATCATCTCCTTCCCTTCTCTTTCTCACACACATAGGACGGAGGGCCACATGGAACACTAGGTGCCCACTGGCAGCTTCAGCGAGATCTCTGTATAATTACTAGTGACCCACACTCAAAATTGGAAGCTAGCTGTCTGCTAGAACCAGGACTGATCCCATCAAACTGTCTGACAGCAGACTGATGACAAGGTGATTACGGGGAAAGAACAAGCCAGCATGATGAAAGAAAGTAATGAAAGATACTTGCACCTTCATTACAGGCAAGATTAGAAAGCTCTCTGCCCCATCAGTGTCTTATTCATTTGTTTCACTTCTTTTTCTGTGTGCACCTTTTCAAGTATTAATTTAACCAATATGACCTAATCAGTGTATTGGTTTATAATACACTTAAGAAAAAACAAAAAACAACATATTATCTCTAACTAATACCTATATATGCAATTTTTCGTCACTTTGTGGGAAATAAAAGTCACCCTGAATGGCCTGATATGGTGAGCTATAATACATTTATTTAAAAATACAGCTGGGCTCTCTGTGTACCATGATCTTCTAGTCTTGTTAAAGAGCCTCTGTCACCAGGGCCTGGAAGACTTAATATACGACGTTTATTATGATTAGAAATCATTTGTACAGCACTGTAAATTCACACAGCACTTTCCCAAGACCATTTATAAGTCTAATGGCACTATAAATCCCTGTTAGCTTCCGCACTTTATTCCCCAGAATCTCTATTTATTCAAATGATTCATCCCCCCCACTGCAATCTTGTCTTTGTGTGTCATCAAGCCACAGTCCCACCCCGGGCTGCCCATCGCCCCAGTGACAAGCTGGGTGGATTCTTAAAATAACCCTGGATCACACATTTTAAAAGAAAAAGGTTTTGCTCATAGAACCAAACACCCCTAACAACAGCATGTCAACAACACAGGAATTTGGCTTTCAAAGCGTGCTGGCAACAACTGCTGCTGTTTGCACTTCAGTTTGCAGGAACAGCCCTAACGCACACGAGCACTTCTGCCAACGCCTGCGCCGTGCACGGAGCTGCTCGAGCACACATGCAACCTGCAGCACCCCCCTGGCCAGCACACGTACTTGATGCTATCGGTGTGGGTTTTATATTCCATGATGGTGTTGGGAGGTAGGTTGAGCACTCTTCGTAACGTGTCACGTATCCGGGCTGTCGTGGCCTGGTCGCTGGCTGTCTTGTTCCATATGGAGATGATGTCCTCCTGCGGAACGGCACGGGAGGGAGGGGTAAGCACGGGGCACTTTTTGCAGCCCTGCCACATGGAGGCAGGTGCCAGTTCTCAAAAGCACTCACCTGGAATCGGACAGAGACCACGGCCCCACAGATTTCTTCCCCCACCATGAACTGCTCTCCCAACATGGCCAGAATAAGATTCTCCCAGCACCGTGACGCTAAGCCCTTCCGCAGACGGATAATCCATTTACCACCATTTTTGTTGGCATCATCCTAGGAAGAGGGGAAATAAACTGATTTGTTTTCCCTTTGCTATTTTTCTGCTACCCACAAGACAGCAGAGCCACAAACAGGAGCAGATATTGACTGGGTGGGGCAAGGAAGGTATTTTCAAGCAAAAGCATTTTATTTCACTTCTCCTCCATATAAGCAGAGACAGAGGAAAACCACTTACTTTGAATTCAAAGTACTTGAAAGAATGGCCCTCAGCCTTCCAGACAAAGTTCTATGCTCTGATGACTTGAGTTCTAGTGTTTTGATCCCACTAGCAAAGACTAACACCAGCCTACCAATCTGCACAAACAGACCCAGAGGCAAGGACTTTAAAACTATTCCTAAACCTGAGACTGATTCAACATTTGTCTAATCCCCTGTGTATGTAGCTCTGCTTGTAAAACAAGAGCCCTGTCAAACAGGGGAACCCCCTCATCACAGAGCATGGAAGGCCAGGAAAGAGTTTGCAAAGTGGTATTTTAAAAGCAAGCGAAACATTGATAAACATTTTCCTTACACATTTCCAGGAATGGGCTCACGAGTTGTGTTAACACAGGAAGGACCATCCTGTTCTCTAAGAACTACTGACATTATCACACATCATACAGCTGAATGTTTGCTCCAGACTGTAGTGACCCAGGGAAATAACCAAAATTAGGGGAGAGAGTAAAAGGAAAACTTTATGCTAAGCACCCAGTCTGTCACCTCAATATTGTGATTCTGTATCTTGAAGATGACAAAGAGCTGGAAACTGCTACAGCCTCCCCTGCTCCCCAGAACGCACAGCTATGTCAAAGAGCAGCTCCTCCTCTGTGCAGAACACTGTGGCATTCTCTGGTACAACACTGTAGCTGGGAAATCTTACAAGGTGAGAGGGGAACAAATTCCATCCAAAGCTGAAGACAGAGAGGTAGGAACAAGTCAAAGAGGTGGCAGTTAGGAAGGGTAAGGGAAGATAGGTCTAGGACAGAAACAGAGAACAAAGGATGACTCGGGGGGACTGCGCAAAACAGGACATCCCTCTCCAAACCCCCAGCAATCCCCTCTGCCAAGCTGGGACACACCTTAAAGATGGCAGGCAAGGCAGCCTGACTCTTCTTAATGAAATAAAGTTAATTTTATTTTAGCCTTAAAGCTTCTTTAAGGCTCAGATAAAACTAAATATTTGTGTGCTCTCTCAGAGACAGCAAGTGCTAATGAAGCAATCTTGAGGAAACATGGAAGTGTCAGCATAACAGCAGCATTCCCCTGACTCCTACTTTTCAGGTATGTGCTGGACCAAAAGAGGAAGGCATCAGCTCCAGACAAACCTTAAAGCATGACAGGAGTCATCCAAATCAACACAAGTTCTAGGAATGTGGCAGACTCTTGTGAGGAGCACACTACTTTCTGGTAAAGTGCCCTTGTTTTCCAAGTTGTGAACATCACAGCCTTTAGAGGGGGAGTTGGGTTTAACTCTTCATAGTTTCCACAATGACTAATGGGCATCAGAAGAGACAGTGATATTGCTAAAAATATCTCAAAGGTGGCTTAAGCAGGTTCAAGGCTACAGAGAGAGCAATGACTGGGACGCAGATGTTGTATCATGTGCTTTATGGTTGTTGTTAGTTTTCTTTCAGGTTAAACAAGCTTCGGTTCAGTCAAGCATTTGATTTTCCTTCACCAGAATAATAATGATCTGCAGCCCAGTAAATCACCAGGGAATATTATGCTTAGTGCTTCTGACTTTAACAGAAAAGGCACAGATGGATGCAGAAAAAGATCAGAGCTACACACAGGCACACATGCGCCTACAAGAATGACAGTAACTAAGGACTGGTTTGGAAAAGAAAGAAGCATAAACAAAGCCCTAGAAAGCATGCAGCAATGAAGGCCAAAAGTGAGATCTCAGGTCCTCTTCTAGAAATATAAGAAGGAAGCAGGGCGAGAAGTAAAAATACCAAAGAATCTCTCCACCTCCATCTTAAAATGCCTACTGGGAAATGCTTTATAGAAATTCTGGTATCATTAACTTGGGGACTCTCTGGTTGACACATTGTCTGAGGAACTTGCTCACCAGGAGTCCAAAGAGGGTTAAATGTTTTATATAAATTGTATTTGCAGTAACTGGCTATAAAACACCTTGCTTAAAATAATTGCCAACAAGGGTCACATATAAATTTCTCAGGACCAAGTACTGTAATTAGGTACTTCAGAGAAACACATAAAATCCTCATATTGTGAATGCTATTGGTCATTGCTGGAAGCAGGCCAGGAACTGGAAGAATGATTTGCTGGGCAGAGATTTTTTTTAAATTTCTTTTAACAGATTTGGATAGAAATAGAAGCAAACTAAAGTGCCCTGGAACAAAAAAAAAAAAAAAAAGAAAAGCAAATAAAAGGCAAAGTTGTTTTTCCATTTCCAGCTCTGTGTGTAGGCTTTTAACCATATGCACCTCTGCCTTCCTTGACTGAAAAAGGAGGGTTGGCTTTTATAAGCTTTGCTGAATTCCACTTGGAGAGTCCTTCCAGAGGAAAGCCCTGCACTGCTGCCACCGGAGACACCTATAAGGGGCAAGTGCCTATACTGGGAGGCACAGAGCTTAGATGGGGTACCCCTCCATTGGCAATGGTGGCTCAGCAACCTTTGTGGGGGTGCAGCCAGTAACTTCCCCATCTTCCCTCTCTGGCAGCAGGACTGTTAGGTTACATGGGACAGAGTTCTGAGGACAAATTTACGGGAAACCCAGATGAAAGGATTTCACATGAGAAAATTAAATGGAGTGCCATTTAATGACAAGAGTCCCTCCACTGTAGAAGGTTCCCTCCAAAATATTGTGGGAAAGTATCACGGCAGAAATGAGAGCTCCAACTCACCTCCCACATGGGTTTGATGCCCTCTTTGAAAAGATGGAAGTCACTGTGGCCTGTCAGGTCCCCAGGACGTACCATGTGACTGTAAAACCGCCAGAACTGTTCCACCTGCAACAACACGAACCACACAATGAGGCTGTTCAAACTGTTCACTGTCAAGATTTCTACAGAAACAGGCTTCCATTTTTACACCAGCTCTCCAGAGCCACCTTTCCCTCTTCTGTTCTACTCTCTTGTCACCAGAGTGTTGATTAGGCAACACAAAAGGCAACAGTAGTTTCAGAGCTTGGGTGCCTGTTTCTGACTGGCTCCATTACCAGGTGACCACTCGAAACATTCAACAGGTACCTCTAAAGTCACTCAGTGTTTGTCTGAAGAAGTCTGTGCTAAGGTAACAGCTGCTCTGGAGAACAGTTCCAAACATATCTTGTAAATCCTACTGCCCAAACTTGCAATCACTGGCTATGTGTCAAATGCATCAGCTACAGCCAAGCCTCTCTATTCTGCATAACCACTGTTCTCTGTGACCATGGAAACTGCAGAAGCCTCCAAATGAGACATTTTTTGTATTTAATTTTACTGTATGCAGATTTTAAGACAAAATATACATTCTGGTGCTAGTTTAAGATCAGGAGGCACTATTCAGAGTTTTTATTTAAATACCTCTTACTTCCTTTTACAATCTGCCATGGTACACTTGGACCACTTCACTTTGACCAGTTCCATTCTGGCACCCCTGTGTCTGCTTGAGACAATCTCACCTTAAGGCAAGGGACTTATTTTTTTATAGTTCTTAAAAGTAGCATATTTATCTTTTGAGAAACTCTGGGTAAGAAAGGATTTGAGAGAGGAAGGATCTTTAAAACGAAATAAGGCAGTGGAAGGGATGATGCTAATTTCCATATTTTAAGAAGACTCTACTCAGTAAGACAATAGTTATTAAGTAGACCAGCAGTGCAGCTGGAGGGGTCAGACATCACCCCAAGTACTTTATCAGAGACCTTAACAACTCCATCAGCACTTGGAATTCTGCTCCAACCTGTGACCTCTGCCACCCAAGCTGGAATTTGCTTTTACAGCCAATAAAATTAGGAACCAAGACTGAGAAGGGGTCAGAAGCAATCTATTTTTGTCAGGCACGTCCGAATGTCCACGGGGAAATCACACTCCCACAGTGAGGTAACGTGCCCTCTAGTGGTTCACATTTCACAGCTTTTAGAGCTTTGCACTGAAAAGCCAAGAATAAATCTGAACCCAAACTTAGCCCACACAATTCTTTCTCAAGTTTGCTCTTCAATTTCCTTAAACAGAATTTGAACCCAAACACATTATCAGATGTGCTGGCCAGTCTCTCTCCACCCTAACAGAACTGCAGCACTTCCAGCCTACAATGGCCCCAACAAAATCACTGTAGCACAGAGCAGACAACAGAATATCCAACATGATGTTTTTCCTCTAGGAAGCTAAAAATCAATGCTAAGTCTACACTGATTTATCAGACTGAAAAGTTATTGCCAGATCATCAAGTGGCAGTCACATTTTTCATCCCCTGAACTGAAAGTACTTGCTCACACAGGGTAACAGGAGCAGTAACTACCCACAAAAGGCTCTTCTTCCCACCCTTATCCTGTGTGGATGCAGTAACACAACCTGGCTCCTCAGACAGGCATATTTTTATGCAGCCTCCAGAAGGAATAAAGGGCTGTTTTTATAAATTCTCATATTACAGAGGATATGTACTTGTGGGCAAAATTAACATTTGTAAGAGACCTTGAAAAAACTGGGAAAATACCAGATTGAAATGAAAAAGGAAGAAAACAGCCAACAAACTTCCTGGGCTCTAGAACAGTAATGGGGACTCATTTTATTTATGTATCTAGGGCTCTTCAGGGAGGTTTTTCTCTGCCAGTACCATGCAAAAACCCAACACCACCTCTCCAGGACACGCTCAAGTTTATTCCAGGAATGAGCAACCACAGAGTGGAAGGGGAAAGGAAGAGCAATTTGCCTTTTAATGAACTCGACTGCAACATCAAACTGCACCTTGTCCATCACTTCCAGACAACAGGCCACCAGTTGCTGGCAAACACAGCATGCCAGATGCTTATTCCAAACACAGTCTTTGTGCTGGGAATGTGGGTGGAGGGAAGTGTGTGGGGGACTGTACAGAAAAGGAACAGAAAAGCTGCTCCTTTCTCCTCTTGCTGACCTGTCTGGTTCTGCTCCAGCCATAAGTGAACTACATGGCTGCTCTTTTTTTTCTATTATTATTCCAGCTACCCCCATGCACAGAGGACTAGCACAGGGCAGAGGAAAAGTGCCAAAGACACATCTCCTGCTGTAGGTAACTCAAGAGCTCATTTGCCTTGGCAGATCACTCCCTGCCACCACGAGCCCGGGCTGCGTGTGCACAGAGCCAGCACACAGGGACCGAGCCACGAGGACCAGGCGGTGCCCGGGGGACACGGGGACAGCAGGAGGGTACTCACGGAGGCAAAGGTGCCGATCTGTTTGATGTTCTGCTCGTAACTCTGGGAGCTGGTGGGCCGCCCGGGGGTCCGTCGGGAGTACCAGAAGGTGTAGTTATACTGCAAGGGGTGCTCAGCTGGCCCCGGGACCACAGCCTGCAGAATGGAAAAGCTTGTTTACCCCTTGTATGCTCCTCTAAAAAGAGGAATGGGAAAAATTACATTCACAGCACATAAAATCAACCATTCAAGCCATCAGAGGCATCATTACTGAATTTTTTTTAGTCCAGAACAGTGCCTGTCTCAAAGGAAAAAAAAAAAGACAAATGAAAAAGGGCAATGTGAGACCCTTAACTTTTTCAAATTAAGGGAAAAGAAAGACACTCTCCTCCTCTGGGAAGGATAAACTCCACTTATAATGAACCATGATTCAAAAGCAATTAAAACTCTTTGGTGACACCAATTGCCTCAAGCGACCAACACCCCAGTGCTCTGGGAGGATTAATCTTAGAACTTGTTATGTCAGCTTTGGCAGAACCCATCACCAGCAGTGGGCAGCGATCACTTTTCAATTTCCATAACACTGATTTCTGATTAAAAAGACTCCTAATGAGCACAAAAGAGGCTAATGAGAGCTCATTAACCAGGAGTCAAAACTTACAGAGAAAACCCCAATCAGAGCCCTTATCTTGTACTACTTGATATTGTTACAGGAGTTATCAGGGCTTAAATCTCTACTTTGCTCTTGACTATAGCAAGTTTACAAGGGTTGCATTACTTCAGACAGAGCGGTTTTCCTAAACACAAGATTTAAAAAACCCAAACCAGGAGACATATATGCCTTCTGCTATCTTGACCAGGCTACACTACACACAGGGACACATCTTAGAAGTTATTTCGACAGTGGCACAAGCACTGCCTGCTAAACCACCTCCATGCCACTACTGCCCTGTCAGACGGGGAGTCCTTTCCTCACGCCCTCTTCCAAATTTGTTTTTGGAGGAAAATAAAGCTTTATTTCTCATTTCCATTCAAAAGCCTGGCAGGGTACCAGCTATGTTAGTGAAGGGAACATTCACCCCTCAGATCAGAGGCTTCCCAGTTACATCAAATTACTGAAATCAAACATAGTTCCTCTGTCTTCCCTGCAGCAGTAACAAAACAATGGGACCACAGCCCTCCAAGACCTATTTTCCTTATTCCTGAACTGAGGATTGACTCCCTAGCACTGCCACACCATGCCCTGGCAGTGGATTGCAGATGCCAGCACCATACCTTCCTCTTGGTAGTACTCTGTGGTTTCTCACGATCATTCTTTTCCTTCTCACTGTCTTTCTGTGTGTTATTTTCCTCATTCTGGTCATGGTCTCCACTATCATCATCTTTCAATCTGGTGAAGAAAAATAACAAAGAGAGCCATCACACAGCTGAGAACGTTCATACCAAGCCCAGGCAGTTCTCTGCTCCAAAGCTGCTCTGTGGTACAAGGGCCACCAGAGTCTGGAAATCTACACTTGACAACTCACACAGTAAAAACTACTTCTTCTTTCATGTCCATCGCAGGCATCTTGGTCACGCACTTTTAAGCCGAAGTGAACCATGAAACAGCTTTTTGGAACAAACTCAAGCAGTTTGTGCTAGACACTGATCTGCCACAGGAAATCCCAGTTGCTTGTTAGGCTTCCCTGCTATTCAGTGGGCCGACACGAAGACCTGTCACTGTAACTCTGCTGACTCTTTCCCACCCCGCTCCCCACGCCCCCCAGCACAGCAGAGGCAGCACCTCGGGCGAGCAGACACCGCGCCAGCACCCAGCATCCCACAGGTCTCTCCGCCCGCCCCATTCCCTGCGAAGGGCCGGAAAAGACGAGAGACAAGCGGGGCCACGAGGCGGCTCGGGACTCCCCAGTGCGGGACTGCCGCCGGCCCACCGCCCACACCCCTCGGTCCCGCGTCCTCTCGGGGCCGGGCCGGGCCCCGGCTGCAGGGACGGGGCTGTGCGTAGCCCCGTGACTCATCGCGTCTCGCCCGTCCGGCGCCGGGGCAGCGGCCGGAGGCGCCGGCGGGGCTCGGGGCCGTGTAGGCCCCGCACCGGGCGTCGGTCGGGAGAGCTCGGGGGTGACACTCACGCGTCGAATTTGTTGTTCATCGTCGCTCGCTGCCGCCGCCACCCCCGTTCGCCTCAGCGACTTCCGCCTTGCTGGGTCCTCCCGCGAAACCTTTCCGCCGCTTCCGGCGGCGCGGCCGTACCATCCCGCGTTTCCCGCCGGAGCTGTAACAGTGCGCACGGCGGGCGGGGGAAGGAGCGCGCTGCCGGGAGCGCCCGTGAGGGCGGGGCCGCCATCTTGGGCCTGGCCAGGCATGGCTGGCGCCGGGGACCGAGCCAGAGAGTTACGAATTAATCGTACAATTAATTTTGGTCCAGTGAATACTGTTCGAGGACTCAGTTACTCTTCAAAGGGTTTGCCCACCTTGCCTCCTGTGGCGGCAGGGAACCCCACCTCGACGCCCTCCCCATCGCTCTTTCCTTCATGTAGAGTGAGGGATGGCACAGAAAACAGGAAAAATGTCCCAGTAAAGAGCCTGCAAGCTCCTGAAGCAAGTGATAATGGACACCTTATAGAGGATAAGGGCGATTGTCCTTCCTTCAGCATCTCCTTGCACTTTATGAATCCGTTCCCAGGTTACTCCATGAGCAGTGAGTCTTTTCATAGTCTTTGCAAATCTCTGACCAATAATTTCTGCTGTCTGGCAGAGTTAGTAAATGGATTTCTGAGTGTCATAGTTTCTGTTTCTCCATCAATTTGTGATGTGGAAAGAGTCAGAAAATTCATTGCTTCTGTAATCCAGGTATTCATGCTAAGCAAGCAAAGCAAAAAAACCATTAAGTCACACGGTATTATAACTGTGTAACTCAGTCTACTTAAAACTTACTTATGCTAAACAACTAATTATCTCTCAACAGTCTGTCGATCAGAAACATGAAAAAATGGTATCAGCACATATAAGGCACTACATGTCCTCTGTCCTACAGCATGTGAGTGTATTCATCCTTGTGAAGCACAGTAATGTAATGCTGGTATTCCTGCCTTACTATTTGAAAGCAAAGGCAAAGGGTGTCTCAGCAATATCCCTGAAATCCCAGAAGTATGGCAAAACAGGGAAAAGGGCCCCTCAAGTCCTTGGCTAAATATCCTTACCACTGGCCCTCCCATCCTGTTCTTATGGGCTCAAACCTGTGTTCATAGCCATAGAAGACATAGAAAATTATTTCGAAATAAATATTAGCAGAAATAGTTTAAAAACTCATAAAGAATTTCCTGGTTGGTAACAAAAGGGATCCCTAAATGGCATCTGTGTGCTCTGAAGACCAGCACTTTACCAAAATATTTCAGAAATAATGTGTTACACAAATCACTATAGAGACCTGCTCATACAAAGAATCTTTTCACAGAATCAAAAACTAATGACTTAAATTGCCAAGATATCAATCATTCTCTTGAAATTGCCCAGTGCAAGTGCCAAGTAATTATTATGGGGTGAGAAACAGGGTCACACTGTGCTATCTCCTACTTAATAGCTTATTTAGAAATTATTAGGCACTCTTAAAGATTGATCTTAGAGCACCAGAGGATGCAGTAATTACTGTTATCAAATTTAAAAAAGAAAGAACACCACTAAACCCCACTGAAGTGAAGGCTTCACACTGATCAAAACCCCTGACTTGGATGTCGATTTTCTCAAAAACATCTTTCCCCACAGCCACATAGGTCTTTTCTGTTGGCAAGACCACCTACATCAGGTTGGATATGGATTTAAAGTATTCTGCTGATACAATAAATTGCATATACAGGCAGTGTTTTTCTGAAATTCCTGTGGGTTTTATATTTAGCTTGTACCAGTTTAAAAGAAGCCAGAGGTTGTTATACTGGTACCTTTATACACTGACCTAACTCTTGAAATCCTGTATGGAAAAATGGTAAAAGTAACATCTCTGCAACAGGAGAGGGAAACTGAGTACAGATTTATTCATATTATAGCACACAGATCACATCCAACATCCTGTTCCCAGTGAAGAGTTCCTCATGAGCTGTTCAGGCTCACCTTTGGGCAGTTTTGCAGCCTGGGACAAAATGTAAACACAAGATGTGGTTTTAAGTCAGTGAGAGGGATGTAGTGCCTGACTCTGCTTTGTCTAAGGCTTGTACCCAAGGCTTAGTGGCATTAAGAGACCTCAGTGACAGGGAAGCCCTGCGGTGTCCTGGGTCCCCATAAACCCTGGGTTCACTCGTGCTGCTCTAACACACAATCTCCTGTAGAACTGCTTTTGCATATGGCAGCGTTGTTCAGTCCTTGTATTCAATTCCACAGGACAAATGACAGCATCTGACACTCCTTGGAGTCATTCTGAATTTTAAAAAAAAGGACTAATAATGAGTATTCAAGAATTGTTGATGTGCAGACCCTATGCAGGAACTCAAAATTCCCGAACTACCTTACACTGGAGGATCAGGGCAGCTGAGTCAACATGAGCTGTGAGCAAGGACACAACACGTCTGACTGCAGCTACACACATTTCCCACCTTGCACTTCCAGATGCGCCATCGTGGAGTGCTCAGCATAAAGTGAAGGTGGTGTCTGAGCCCGCTCTGAAGAGACCTGTGGTCACTGCACTCTGAATGTAGAGAGCGAGTCGTCCTCTGCCTGCAGACAGGAAACACGCTGTGAGATTTAAGACTGTTTTAACAGCGTAGCAAATTTCCAGCAACAGATCTGTTTTTCATCACAGGCTCCATACTGAGTTGGTGGAGCTGGTAAGACAGCAGCCTTGTTGTTCTGTTAAAAAATACGGTCTTGCTGAAGGGGAAGACAGCACACAGTAAGTTTTCCTTCAGTCTAGAGTGGAACAACATCACTCTTTATGTTTTAGATTGAATTCAAAGAAAGAAATAGCTCAGCAGTCTCTCAGGAAGAAAAGGAGGAGAGGAAGGAGGAGTGCTGCTGGAAATACCTTAACTACAAGCATTTGAAATATGTAGCAGCTGCCTGAGAGGCCATTACTGGTTACCTTTAACATCTCATTCAGGCATGCAGCAATGAAGTTCTGTGGCTGTGCAGGCACCCAGCTCTTCTGGTGGTGCCTGATCTCAGCCTTAGTAAGAGTTCATAGATCCTGCAAGTGTGTCACTGCCAGCAGCCTTCTCATCAACAAAGTGCCTGAGGGCCTCAGCAATGATGGGAAAGTGTCCTGGAGCTGCACCTGGAAACACAAGCAGGGGAGTGCCATGAGCATCTTGGCTTCATAGAGCACTTCCAGGCTGAATGTTCCCAGCTGAACTGTGCCTAACCATTGCAATGATCCACGTTTGTTGCTTGTCTGACTATAGGAAATGTATGACCACTTAATTATTTTAAAAATTACCGTGTAGGGAAGTGTGGTAAGGATGACCATTACCATACATTTCTGGATTGCCTGCTTTCCACTGGTAGCTTTCAGATCTGGCAGATTTAAATGCCCTTAAATACAATTTTTCTTAAGTTTTCTAGGTGAAGTCTTTCCCAAATGACCTGTTCCTTCCTAAATTTTAAGTCAACACTTGTCTGTAGTTCTCAAAGCCACATTCATGTTAGCTTGTCCTGTTTATTCTGGATGGTTCTCGCAGCCCAGTTTAACACAGGAAATCAGCGTTATTACAAAACCCTCCAAGGCACAAGCTAAGAGGAAAAACCTGATTCTGGCCCCATGGCAAATTTGCTGCTGCATATTATATATGTAAAGTCAGGCCAGTCTCTCTGGAGAGAGCTGTTACAAGAGATTCAAGGGTCTGGAGACGCAGCAAGCCAGGAATGGTTGCAGAGGGATCATTATTGAGAAAGAAGGGGACAGCAGTGAGTGCTGGCTGTAGCAGAGTTCAGTGTTTATTTAAGAGCTCTTCTTCCTCTCTGTGCATTGGCAGAGAACAACCATTCCATGCCATGGCTCACTGAGGAATGCTGCCAGGCTTTGATACAATCACAGGGAAGCCCTTCCTCACCTGAGGCCAGGAGGTGCCATGGAATTCTGACATGGCCTGGGATCCTCTGAGCAGCCTCTGGCACATGACAGCCTCTGTAGTGAAGCAGTGTCCAAAAAGCACATCCGTTTGATGGCAGAAGGGAGGGGAACAGAGACATCCACGCCTACAAACAAAGCAAGCTGCATAATTAACTTCTTTTATAGACTCTGACCCTTCGTTACGCTGAGCTCTTGATTTGCATGGGATTACACAAATAGCTGAGACTGCAGGAATCAAGAAGCAAACTGGGGGATTGTTCTTCTAGCACCTTTATAATGAGTGGAGGGAAGGCTCCATCCTACAGGAAAGTGCATAATCAGCACAGTTTGGGAGCCTCTCATCTGTCATTTTCTCCCATAAAGGGTTAGCAGAAGAGCGGTGAGTCAGGTGTGATGTTCTAGGCTCCAGTGTGAAAGCGTCAGCTGTGTAAACCTCTCATCAAACCTACTGCGAAAATTGCAGCTTCCAGCAGAAAAAGCAGGGCTGGAAATAAGGAGAATGAGTCTATGTCATGAGCACATACAGATCTGTATTTCACCTCTTCCCCTGACAAAGAGCTCAGTGAAGCAGCAAGCTTTGTCCTGGACCCAGGCTTCCAGGACTTTCTTCCCTAGTCCTAGCTTTCTCAGTCATCAGCCTGAATCATCTCTGCTGCTTCCAGATGTGCCCACTGGCACAGATAATGCCTGCACCGAAATGGAGAAGGACTGGGGAGAAACTTGGGACTGGTGCAACCCTTGGCATTGGCCGGGGTAGGGAAGGCAGAAATTTCATCCTGCTGTCAGGAAAAAAAAGAGGCCGGAATCATGTTTCGCTATTAGAATCTTAAAAGGCTTTCACAGTTCCTAATGCATTGCACTATTATTTATGGTGGTCATTATTCATGTGTCTGCAGCATGGTAGCCATCAGTGCAGCAGCTGTGACATGTTACCCAGAAACAGTTCAGCAGGATTCTTCCATTCACGTTGCCCACTGGAGGTGATTGATGGATACTGCAAAATCATAAATTCTGCTTTTATTATCTTTCCATGTTTATTTGTTTTCCAATCCTACAGCCTTTTCAGTGTATCAGTACTTAAACAAGGACCAGCCTCCACCGTTAAAGTAGGAATTATAGCTGTAATTAGCAGGCGCAGCCATTAGATGGTAATGTTCACTCACTGCTCTGCTGGAGGATCTGGTGGGGCAAACTTTTTAATCAGTCATTGATCTGGAGTTTCTCTTTGGAGATGTGTTGAGTACCCTGAACAGTCTGGGAAGTATTTAACTCCTACAGATCCTTCTGATTGCCAGTAGAGTTTGGGTTTTCAGTAGTTCTGCAAATCAAGTCTCTGGCAGTTATAAATTAGAGACCAATTTTAAACTCTTTGACCTGGGCAGTTGAGAAAGACTTAATTGCACAGAGGGAGGGATGATGAGATAGCATTACCTTGCACAAAGATTTGTTATTTCAGATAGGAACAACATCAGCTAGCCTGTGTCTGTATGGGATAGGAGGTAAGGACTTCTGAACATATGTTTTAGGAATTTTAAAGTATAAAACAGAGGAATGAATAAAGATTGTCCCTGCACCATATGCAACTATATACATATTTATGTAACTATATATATAGAATGTGACCTTTTTCTAAGCAGTTGCAGCACTTTGATAATATATGCCGGACACTTTAAAGGTGAAAAGGCACCTCTTTGCTCCAGGGATATTCAGGGAACTGGTGAAAACATGGCATTTGTTAAGCTGTTAAGAGTTTGAGCACAGCTTCAGCATGTGTTAAGTTCTCCAGCTTGCTCTTAGTAATTCACTGGTAATGTGTTGCTGAACTCAGAACATCTATAAACAGGACTGCATCTCTCTAGATGCATATGCAGGCCTCCTCCTTTGCAATTTTTGGCAAGAAAGATGGAGCCAGGGATTCTGGAATATGCTGGCCATAGTGAAAATGCATTTAAATGTGACCAGGCACCTGGTTGATGTCACTTGCTAGGAGCAATGGCTGTTTTCCATAAAGGAAGGTAATTTGAGTGATGGTTTTCACAGCAGTTGGAGTCCAGTCTTTTACCTTAATAGCCCAAGGAAGGTGGAAAGGAAAAAAGAAACAAGTACCTGAATCCCTGAACTGGATTCCAGCTGGTATCCAAAGAAACAGCAGAGCCTATTTTTTCTTTTGTACACACAGGAAGAGAGGAAGCCTCAATAATGCACTTTGTCTCACACATGTCCTGGGCTTAGGGACTCGACTCTTTAGCAATATAGGTGTATTTCCCAGGGCAGACAGAGGTGGGGGCATAGCCTGAATCCAGAGCATGAATCCTTCCTGGCTCATCTTGGCAGATGTGGTGTGTAGACCGTATTAAGGATTATCAGTAATATTATTAATGTGCCTCTACACTGTCAAACAAACAAAAATAGGGCCAGAAAAGCAGTGTTTTGATACCCTACCCTACCAAAGAGTACAGATAATGTCACCTGGCTGCAGGTCTGTGCAGCTGCTCACTTACATGGTTAAATGGATTAAGACTTAAATCCATCCACTTGGTTGTTTTGCGGTGCACGGTGGCTCTGGTGATTACTGACACTTGCAACACGCTCCCAAAACCAGCAGAACTCTGAGAAAGAGGAAATTTTGTCTCAACACAACCTTCAATATCATAACACCACAGGTAACATCACTTTTCTTCATCCTTTTCCCTTCATTCCTCTTCTCAACAGCAAGGACTGGCCTGGAGCAGTAACACCTCTAGTGAGCTGCAGTCTCACCTGCTTTGCTGCTTCTGCACTGGCCAGGCCAGGCCACTGCCAAGGAGCATTCCGTGGCCTTTTGCCAAGACACAACCAGCAGTGTTGCCAAAATAAGGGTTACAGAATTAAGTCCTTAAGCAAATAAACGTTGCTTTATGCTTCTCTTTGAGGAGTTTTGCTGATTCTTCCTGTTTCCTTTCCTTCCTCCTTGTAACTTGTGCCATAATAAAAGGATTCCTCAGACATTATTTTTGGCCAGTGACTGTTCAGTGCTTTACACCACTTCCAACTGTTGCTACAGGCCTGTTCCACTCATTACTAGTCCTCTCTAAAGTCCATCGAGACGCAGGGCTTGAGTTCTGCCTGGAAAGCTCATAGTTCAGAATGAAGCCAGGAAAGACAAAAAGGTGCTTTTACATTCTAGCCAAGGATACATTTGGAGTCCACAGCTGAAATATTCATGAAACTATAAAAAGCACCAATACTTTCAAGAGTGTTTAATGGTGAGTTTGGAAGTCCAGTGTCCACAGCTGGTTAAGGACATAGGTGTCAGTCTTGGAGGCAGCTTCCTTTAGGCCCTCTGGATGTTCAGGAATATCAGAGAAATCCAGATACAGAGAAAAACAAAAACACACACAAAAAGTTGACTTTTAGAAAACATTGCTATTCTCGTGTCCCTCCTCACTCAGTTGTGACCTGGTATCCCCAGAGCCTGCAGCCCCCAGATCCACACTCCCAGAGGCATTAGGCATGTTGGAGCACATGGACAGCCCAGGAAATTAACCATGTCTAGTCCCAGGCAAAGGCATCTGGGCAGCAGTGGAGTGTGTACCTTCCACTGTGCTCAGAGTGAGCAGGAGAATGGATCAAGTGAACAGAGGTGGGTCCCTTTTCAGCTCTCACACTGAGAACAAGGCTGGTGCCCTGCTCTGGACATTGGCTTGGACTTCAAAAATGTGATTCAGTTCCTTGCTGTGCTACAGAGCTCCTCTGTGATCCTGGACAAGGTGTTTCATGTAGTTTCAAGTTATAGTCAGCCTGTAATTTACCTGTAAGCAAGATGCCTTGAAAACAAAGAGTCCCATTCCCTTATTTTCCCTTTCACCAGGGTTGGATCCAGCAACACAGAGCTATAAAGTGCCTGGATTCATTTGGCTGATCTGGTGGAAAGCTTTTCAGTTTTAGTTGCAGTAATAGTTTTCTGCTGGCTCAGCAGTCTGAACACACTCACCTGCTGGCTGCTGCCTCGCTGAGCAGAGTGAGAACATGGCCAAGGACAAAAGTGGGTAGGACCACTCCTTCTGGAAGACTCACTGATCCTTTTAGCGGCAGCACAGGGCCCTGGGCTGCTGCTGTCACAAATACATTCCCAGTTAACCAATCCAGTGACAGTAAACAGAGAACTACCCTGTACAGAAATTACATTACACTCTCTGGTGATTGTTTCCTTCTAATGCACTAAAACAGCCTCAGCTAATGCCCTAATAAGATTTTGCAGGTATAAAGTGTATGGATGGCTCGGGAATGGAGAGATACAATAATGGGAGAACTTTATGGAAGACTGAAAACAAATCTAATGAATTTGTTATTCCTCAGTAATATTGTGAAAGACAATGAAGCATTGCAAAATACTTCTCAAGAGCCCAGGAGTTGCCGGTACTGTTTTCTCCCCAAAATAAAACCTTCCTCTAAGAGACAATCTTCAGCATCAGGAATCTGAAGGACATTCAGGGGGTCTGCCACGGCTCGGAACAGGCTGTACTGGTGAAGGACAGCAGTGGCCTGTAAGGAAGGTATTCCTTTGATCCCATGTTGCAGCTATATGTTAAGGATGGGAGTTTCCCCTCTCTCAGTGAATGTGCAATTTGTCAATGCTGTTGTCTAATCAGGACCACCCTGGGAGAGGCCTGGGGAACTGGTTGTGCTCACAGCACAGCTGCAGAGACATTGTACTCTGCAGTTATCTCACACAGGCTTGGTGCGTGCCCAGCTCCCTCTGCTTTCATCCTGACTCTCACGGAAAGGAAGAAAGAGTGGGTACTTCTTGCCGAGGTGCAAGGCAGCAAGATGAAGCTAAGGGGCCTGGGTGAGCCCATGAACAAGCAAAAAAAACCTGTGTTTGTCAGCTTACAGAGAGTATGAATTTACAAGTGATTACCTTTTTGCTGGCCTTGGTGTGTTCTCTGANCGTGTTTGTCAGCTCACAGAGAGTATGAATTTGCAACTGGGTGCAGTTTTACAAGTGATTACCTTTGTGCTGGCCTTGGTGTGTTCTCTGAGAAAGCACAATCCAAGCGATTTTGCATGTGACCTCATTCGTCTCCCATCTTTTCTGGAATGTCAAAATATGGAGCAGTGCCCAGTGCAAAGTGGTCTCTGTGGTTTCTGTTCCTGCCAAAAACAGGCGACCTGCCAAAAAGAGATCGTGGAGAACCCAGACCAGGTTGTCTTTGTCATATTGCAGAGCTGGGGTTGCCTTTAATCTTCAGGCAAGAGAGGGATGAGTTTAGAATACAGCCAACATTACAACATATACAGTCATCAACTCCAGATGACTTCAGCAAACAATAGTTTGCAGAATCTCTTATTTTCCGAACCAAGTAAATGTGAAGAGCAGTAGAGAGTAGTAGTGTATTACAAGTTTCTGTCTCTTAATGTCTGAAAAAGCACCCTGTCTCATAGGCAGTGTTAAAAAGTTTTGAGTGATAGCAAAAGATCAAGCTGGAAGTTTTTCAATGGCAGCTGTTTCTTTTAGAGATCTGCTGATCTGCTGAATTCAGAACACTTCATGGGATTTTCTTGAATCAGTGAAAGCTTTAGGACAAACTCATAGACTCCCATTCCCCCACCACTGTCCTCCCATGCCATCCTGCAGGACAGAGCCCTTGGTGACCCCAGAAAATGCAGCAGTTGCGTGTTCCTTTACCAAAGAATGTGCAAAATGTACAAGCTCCTGACAACTGAAAACCTTCCTGTGAAGATCTCGACATATTGACGTATCCAAGATATATTTGGGCTGTAAGACCTACTACTTAATTTTTCCAAGAGATATGTTTTGACATGATGATGATGGTTCAGTTTCAGGATACTGATTAGCAGCATTTATAAATACACGGCTAAAGCACCATTTGGAAACATCCAAAACACCTAAACTGCGTGACTACAAAAACCCCCTTATCTGTATTTTTCTAGGACATGCACATCCCCTGTGGCATGTTGATTTCTTTCCCTGGGAACCATCTTGCTCATTAGAGAATCATTAAATTCTGGGTAATCTGATTTCTCCTCTCCCAGGATGATACGGCCCCTCTTCCAGATGATATGACTTTCCCTCTAAAAGTCTTCATGGTTTTTCCAAACTGGCAACATTTGCATTAGAGAAAATATGATCTATGAAACATCCCTGACTGTCTGACTCAAGGTGCTGGATTGTGTCCTTGAAGACAAAACACACAGCTTGTTGAATGCCAAAGTTGGCAGTCATTTTCCTCTGCTCTGCCAGTTTGAGCATTCAGGCCACTCCATGAAGTCCTGAGGTCATCTGTCTCCTTTTTTCTCATTCTGGAGAAAATTTCTTACTCATAAGATCACACCTAGAGAGTGATAGGTTGTTAGGAATAAAGGGCTGGGAAAGAGTGAGACCTTCACTGAAATGTACCAGTGACTGTATGGGTCACCATCAAATATGACAAAGTAGAGGTAGGTCGGTTGGCATGATTTAGGCTGGTATTTTTTAAGGAGAGAGGCTTAAATAAATCCATATTTGGATTAATAATCCAAAACTATATTAATATATAAATCCAATATGGAAGTTCAGTACTGCTAAATATCATACCACTTTATCTCTGTAAATTTTTTGAACTTGGAAATCTCCCCATTACCCTGCCTCTGCTTGCAGCAATAAACTAAAGGTTTTCAAATTGACTTAATTGTTCCCCAAGGGTGAAAATACTGCTTTGTTAACTGGCTTTTGGCTGAGTCACAAACATCCCATTTTTTGTTCCTCTCAGGCTTAGAAGGTTCCCATAAGTCCAGGCTTTTTTCCATGGACTCTGGCAGTGACCTTTCGTTTTCACAAGACTAAGCTACAGATGCAGAATTGCTCCACATATAATACCCCTTATTTACATGGAATCTTTAGATTATTTTATCATTTATCTCCTAGCAACTTTAAATATCCAAGTTGTATAACTTCCTGCAGATGCTGGGTTAGCTGTGAGGCTCTCTGAAGCCAGCATAGCCTCTTTTCAGAGGTGGGGAGAGGAGCTGGCTCAGGGGGTCTGGTCTCCTTTTCTCAGCACAGCTGTGACACTGCTGTTGAGGAAATTAAAATGGGAACTGCTGAATGCTCCCTTGACACCTTGCTGCTCCCTGTCTGTCCCCAGTGCTTATCAGGACAGAAGTGGAACTCCTTTTACTCTAGCAGTAGGAAAGAGGTTTTTCTCCTTCCCAGCGTTTCACTTCATTCCTTGTAATTGTTTTTTCTTGAACCTTCAGCAGAGCAGGGGCTGCTGAGATGAAATTTGTTTAATATATGACACTTTCCCACCAGCTATTTCTCACCTAGTGCACTGTAGTCTCTCAGCTCCTACTGAGACTTCCCTCTTTCCCCAAGGGGGAAATTGTAAAAGCTATTTTGAATGGAAATTTCATCTAAATTATTATTCCCCTTAGTACATGGAGGAAGAAAAAATTTTAAATCCTTTCAATTCAGTCTAAAAGATAGGGTTCATAGCTGCTGTGTTTTCAAAATTTGGTTGCTTTATTTCCTGTGGATGTCTCTGAAGCAAGGAGAAATCTATAGTGAAACCCACAATTTTTTATTAATTTCTATAAGATATGTTTCCATGTGCATATAAAGCCATTGATTTGCTCCAGCTAATACAAGCTCTGTGAAATCACCTTAACAGATCATTCATACAGATTTATAGTGGCTCCTCTGAGCATCCTGGAGAATGACCCAGATAATTTAGGACTATTTTCCCTGTGTTTTATTGTGCCCACATTTGTCTACGCTTTATTATATGAATTATTTTCTACATTGTGTCTTCATTTTTATGTTCAGTCAGGCCCATAAACTCCTTTTTCCCTCTAAGAGTTCTGCAAGGAGTATAGAATAATTTTAAAATGTCACATTGCAAAGCATGTTCTACTTTTCAACTCTTCTTAATCACCAGTGAGGATGGTAAATCAAGTCAAGCCTAATGCTAGATCCCTTTGTACCATCCCTGCAGATATGCCTTACCTCGTTCGGTGAGTATCCAGACGTGGCTGTGAGTTTTACTGAGATTAATTGAAATTAATTTTCCACACATGTACAGAATGTTACGAAATAGCCAACACAAAGCTGGCCATAGCACTGAACACAGTAAAGGAGGAGGATCTAGATGCCAGGAGGTGCTCTGAAAGCAGACTTTCTCCTCAGGCTGTGGTACGCCTTTTTAAGAACCAGCTGCCCCATCTCCCGTCTCTGGCCTAACGTACATGTAAACACTTAAACTTGAGCTCTCTGATACCCCTGCTGGGTGTGGAAGATAGGATCAGAAAGTTAAGGCTGTCCTATCTGAAGCATAAATGAAGATATAAAAATTGGCAGTTTGTTAATGGTTACAGTGGTAAGTGAGTTACATGGGCCTCATCTCGTAGGAAGTTCACTGGTGAGACACCCAAATCTTGCATGCTGTCTGCAGTCAGTCAGTGTACCACGCAGTCAATAATGTCAGTGATGTTTTGGGGTACTTGCACTCCTAAGTAAAGCTCCTGACTGGTGTTTCTTGTCCTGAACAGGCTTCCTGCAACTGGCTGGCTGCCGGTGCGTTGGTTCTGTGCTATACCCTCTTAGCACCTACAGAATCATATACTCAGCCCTTACTGTTCTTCCATAAATCATGACTGTGAACTGGTTTGGACTCAACAAAAAAACCCACAACAACAAACAAGCAAAAAAAACCCCAAAAACCCCACAATGACAAGCAAAAACTCTTGGCTTTGTAAGATTTGCTCTCAGAGAAGGCACCTTCTTGGTAGAACTGACTGGACCAGACCTCTGGTTATGAGTTATTGTTAAAAGTAGGGTGTAATTCATCTCAACAAATGAGAACCATTTCTAACAGTGGGATTTCAGTCTGGAGAGCCATCTCCAGGACTTGGGGGACAAGGGTGAAATGAAACTTGCTCATGCATATTGGGCATATACCTCTCTTTCTCTCTCCCTTCCACTGAATATTTGAGTTCACAATGATTTTTGCAGATACATCCATTGTATTTTACACGTTGAAACTCAACTGTCTGCAAATATCTATAAATCTGTTCTTATGTGACCCTCAAGTTTGTTGTTACTTTCGATTAGTTCAGCTGCAAGTGTTATTAATGTAGCATTTCACAATTATAAATATAATGGAGATACTGAAGATAAAAAAGAAGTGAGCAGATAACAACATTTCAGCACAAGGATGTTATGAGGAGGGATTTCCTTGTCTTGGGTTAACCACTGTTCCCAGTTCAAGGCTGCCCTTACAGCCTGGACTTAAATGCAGATCTCACACACGGTGACAAATGGCTCCTTAACAATGTGTTAGAGGAAGTGTGTGTAACACCGAATCAATTAGCATATTATCTGTCTTTTTTAAACATGAAATTTCATTTTAGTACTGAAGTAAATCAGATTTCCTGTTTACAGTGCATTTTGCTCACCTGAAGGCATTTGGCAAATGAATGAATTAAGCTTTGAAACGTGCCAGAGGCAAAACTTTGAATCAAAGGGAAGTGAATAGCATTTAGTGCATTTTGGCTCATACTCCAGGATTACGATTGCTTGGATGAGCATCTTTTTCTTGTTTCCTAAGTTAAGTCTCAGTGGGCACTTGGTCAGGGCACTGTCTGAAAGTAAGATGAAGTTATTCAAATGGAAAATAGAAGAGTGTGGCATAATAATGACAATAAATGTTCAAGATGAAGTTTAATATGAAACTTTTAATTCTGAGTGTTACAGAACTCAAACACAGCCATGGTGTGTCAGGTGAAAGTTCAGCCAGTCTCATTCTGTTTCTGACAGCACATGACTGCAGATGCCTTAGAAAAGTTTGTAAGAACAGTACAAACGCCAAACACTATATTGTTACTGAACAACCCTAAAGTAATTTTCCTGCTGAAGATATATCCAATTGCTTTCTGAACAGAAAGAGATGTTTAGTACAAATCCTGTGATGAGGCTCAGATTACCAATACAGCATGTGCAGTGCAACTCCCTCTGGCTGTTTTGACCCAACTCCTTTTTTGTTGCATTTGACACCTGCCAGATCTTCCGCTGGAGAGGCAGCAAAAATTTCCTGTTCTTTCACCTCCTGTTTGTCCAAGAGTTTCTAGACTTCCTCAAAAGTACAGAAATAGTTTCCCCAAAGGCATATGCTGGTGCAACAGATAATTTCTTTCTGGTAGATGTCAGGTTCCCCCGCTACACGCCATTGATTCACTGGGTCATACCATGAAGCATCCACAGGGACAGTTTAGCCTGGGCTTTCGAAACAAAACAGTTTCCCAAACAACTTATTTGAACAGAAGTGAAAAAATCAGCTCTTGCTTTTAACCTTTGGATGGATGCAGAATCTACGAACTTTTACACAAAGCTGTCTTTGTCTCCAGTGTCTATTTTTTCATTTTGCCAGGGTAAATAGCTTCCCCAGAGTCTGGCATTTGGCCTGCTTATGGCTGTGGCACTAATATTGCTACTCAGGAGAGCCCCACCATGAAAGAGAAAGGAAAGCACAAGAAAAAAATTAGCAGAGGATCTGGGTGGCAGACAACTTGCCAGTGCTTTCCTGAAGTGTAACTTAGCAGAGCTGAGCACAATATAATGTTAGGCAGCTCTTTCATATCCATCAAAATTAAATATTTTAGGCTTTCTGGATTCACACACTTCTGCTATCCTGCAAATATGAAACAAAGCAGCCCTTCTGCAGTTCTTTGACATGAACTCACCCGAAGGAATCACAGTGGTTTAAAAAGTAACACACCCAGTTGCACATCTTTCCCTGGAGCAGACACCTGCAACCTGATTTCAAAACCTTCTAAACAGTATTATTACGGATGACAGTTCTGTCTTAACTCAGAGACCTGAGGCTGTGGCTGACACTAGTTATGAAATTTTAAAAAAAGATGGGGTGGAGGGTTAATCACAGCAATTAAAAGACGTTACACCACCACAGCCATCAGCAGCAGGGCGTGCACCTTTGAGCCTGGCAGCTCTTCGATGGTGTAAGGCAGACACGTGCCATGGGGCTGGAACCCGTGGGCAGCCAAGTGATGACAGATGATGATCAGGAGGGAGAACAGCACTTGAAGGGGCCAGAAAGCAATGGGAAGAACTGTGGACGGGGACTAGGGAAGTCCGTTGAGCCCACCAGAGATAAGTCTGCTGTCATCCCTCACCAGTGCCCTGGGATCACTTCAACTCTTTCCCCATAACTTGCAAATTTCTCCACTGCCAGAGGTCAGTCTCTCCAGGAGCTGGAGGTATACAACTGAACAGTTACTGAGAGATCTGAAACAGCATTGTTTTCCACACCAGAAGCCCTCTCAAGCTTCCCAAAGTAGTGGAGGAGGAGCATAGTTAATTTTATCAGATTACCCGAGTTTGTTTGCCTTCCTCCATCATCCCTCTTCAAATCTTTATGGAATACATGGGTGTAAAGTGGTGCTATAAGTTTCCAGACCCATGTCACTAGCCCGGTTTGGCTGCCTGACCCACATGGACTAATCCATACAGGAGGCTGCACACACCACACTGGCTGCTCTGCTCAGGAACAGCAAAACTGTTGTGCAAGACTGTCTCAAAAACTGATTGACTGGAAAACTCAGTCTCCAAAAGGGAAAGCTGAGGGTCTCCTGCTCTTCAGCCAAATTTTCAGGAGACTTTTTAAAAGCAAATGTACATCTTTGTACCACTGGTAGGGGCTGGTGGCCAGGGTCCCAGAGTGGCTGGAATGGGCAGCACGTTACCAGTTCTTTCCACCTCGTGCCGCTCCTGAGCCCTGCCTGGTCGCTGGGAAGCCATCCATCAATGGCACTGAGCACAGTACCAATGGATTCACTGTTCCAGCCCATGAGCACAACCAGCTTCACACAGATCTTATGATTAAGCTTTTTCAGCAAGTGGCAAGATGACGAGTGGGCAAAGGCAGTGAGAGGCAACACTTGTAAAAGGGTGTCGGTGGTTGGATTTTTCATTTTTATTTTTTTGTTTCTCCCAGGGAATTTTTCTCCCATTTCTTGCCTAGTTAGAGATGAAGTCATCACTTGTAGAGGTTTAATGAAAGCCACAAATGGCACCACAAAGTACCTGCAAAGTCAAGCACAGAGGACCAACATCCTGGGATAGCCAGGGCAAGAATGATTTGTTTTTAAAATTCATAGACAACAGACATCAGATCAGAGGTAACCTGCAGTTGTACCAAATACTGATAGGATTTAAATGGAAGGTTTATTTTAAAATAGACACTTGATCTGTTCCAAGAGAGTTGGAGATGGAGTTGCATTAAAGTGGGGCTGGTGCTGAGCAGACACTACCAGGGATGATACGAAAGCAATGTTGAACAACAAATTAATTCCTGTATCAAAGGACATTTTGATGACTTCTTTGTTACTTTATCACTTAACTCAGATGAGGTGCTGCTCTCCTTTGGTGCTGCATTTATTGGTGCTGCCATTTCATCAAAGACAAGGAGAGCAAAATCCCACCTGTGCAAATCCCCCCAGCTCCCATTAGGGAGAGACAGGTGTTGCAGGTTAGGTCTTTTCGTTTGGTTGGTTGGTTTTTTTTTCCTCCCAGGGAATTTTTCTCACATTTGTTGCTTAAGAGAGGGGAATGATGATACTTAAGAGGGACAAAAGATGTGGCTGGGATGGAGAAGAAAGGGAAAGGAGTGCAGATGGCTGCAGTCTCTTAGCTGGGGAGTGTGCTTGGTGGCTGGGGGGTTTTCTCTTGGGAAGTGCAGAGGTACCACAAGATTTGGCTCAGGGTTAGGTGCTGGGCTCTGCCTTCCCTCGCTCTCTCTTCGGGATTGGAGGGAAGACAGTTGTGATTTTGGTGCCAGACTGCTGTTGCCCAGAGGATTTGCTGCCACTGTGGAGTTTTGACCTTCACTGCTTCTCCGTACTGTGGGTGAGCATCTGCTTGCAAGAGCGGTCGTTGAACTGGGACCTTTTCAACACCCGACCTCACTGGGAGGGACCCTCACCATCTGCTTGGGCGCCTCAGGGGAAACCCGGGACCCTGAGCTGCTCCCTCTCTCCGGAGGGAGCACCTCCTGGCTGCTCGCAGGAGCCCGGCTGCCGCTGCCATTCCCAGGACATCACACGGGACACGGGAGAGCCAGGGGAAAACCTGAAACGACACACTCCCCTCCACCTTCTCTCTGTTTCTGCGTCCAACCGGCCCCCGCTGTTTTCTGCTGCTGCTGCTTTGGGGGTTTCTGATACACTTCAGCTTGACACCCTGCATCCACGCGGAACCCCATTGCTCCTGCCACCACGTCAGGGCTTTTTGCTACACTTTGTTTGCCCCCGCAGGTTTGCTCGCCTCTGCTGTTCCAGTTGCTGCTCTGAGGTTCCTGCTGCAGCCCATTTCGCCATCCGAGGACCGGCTGCTCCCTGTGAATTTTGCAGGGGGAGCCCCTTTTCTCTCTCTCCTCCCTCCCGGGCCGCCATTGCCACACGGAGAGCTGGCTGAGCTCGTGCCACAGCGCCCCCCGCAGCCGCGGGGAATCACCGCACCCGCCCTGCCCGGCCGCGAGCCAACGGCGCCCCTGCCGGCTGTGACCGTAACTGCAGCGGAGCGGAAGGTGCCTGACGGCTGAGAGAGGGCTGGTTCTGGGGTTCTGGTTCTGGTTGTTGGTGCTGCCGTTGTGGTTGTTTGTTTGTCTCGGTGTATAGACATTCTAGTCAAGAACTGTTATTCCTTTCCCCATATCTTTGCCTGAAAGCCCCATAATTTCAGAGTTATAATAACGCGGAGAGAAGGGGGTCATATTTTCCATTCTCAGGAGCATTCCTGCCTTGCTTGGCAGACATCTGTCTTCTAAATCAAGGCACAGGTTTCTTGGAGAGGAGTAGATGTGGGTGGATAGGGTGGAGGAGAAGCGTGGATAAAGCTGGAAAGGAGGCTGAGCAGGAGTGTGTAGGCCTTGGAACATTCTTGGATATGCTGTGTGGAGTAACAGACTGATTTCTTTATTACAGCTGTTGCTTTGTGAAAGCCCTCGCTCCCCTAATTTCCCTCCTAGCCCTGCAAGCCTGCCAGTGCTGGGTTGTGCTGGAGCAGACCACTGCCAGAGCTACAAGGCATGCCAGGATCGGGCCAGTTCTCGCTTCTCTATGGTAACATTCTCCTCCGTTTTAAATTCAGGAAGTTCAGATGTACCACAATGATTTAATTATAAATACTTTATATTCCAACATAAAAGTGCTTTTGGTCCTCAACATAAATTTGATGCTAAGTTTATAATAGTAAACAGTTCTACTCAACTCCAACATTTGAATCCTTTCCAAAAGTGATTTGCATACAAGAACTATCCAGCACTTCACTTTAGCAAAGTTATAGCTGAACTTGGCTGTCACCTCCACCTCTGTGCTCAAACCATCTCCTCTTGAGCTGAATCACTGCCAAGGAGCAGCTACCTTAAATAACAGGTATTTTAGAATTCCTGCATCACATTGTCATTTATATCTTTTCTTACACTAGGTCACCGCTAGTGTGCCCTCTATAGTTACTGGGCTCTTCTTTCCATAATCTGGACCCTTAAAGAACAAATAAATGAGATTTCCCAAGCTCTGTCCTGAAAAAACACTGGTGATTGTTTTCAGCTCAGCATGGATTCCTGTACTAATACTTGTGCAGAAAAAAAGGAGAGAGAAGCTTGATGTCGTCACATCAAGGTGAATCCTGAAACAGAGTTTATATGGATAAAGGGTAGGTGGGAGCAGGAACTGAAAGAGGGCAAGGGAGAGTTGAATGGAGACCAGGAAGTGTGGTGTGGGTTGTAATGAAAAAAGTAAAGGGCACAGAGAAAATAGAGACAATCTAAATGTTCAGGTAGCCCCTAGAGGCTGCCTTCCAAAACCTCTACATTCCTCATGTCATGGTGTTAGCAGTGAAACTCATAGGCAAAGGGACTCTCTCATCTCACATTCAATGCATCATCCAAGCAGGATTGATAATCGCTGTGATTCTACATCATTAAAAATAAAACAAACAAAAAACTAACAACTTGACAGTATAATATAACTATAATCAGGCTGCAAAGTCACATGTTCACATTGATAGTAAACACCAAATTTAAGTTTCTTTCTTCAACTTTAGAATGACTTTTTACCTAGGATATGGGAGATACTTAACATCAAATTCAGATATGATGGCACCCGCATTCTAATGTGTTTCCTGGGATTTGGGTGTTGGTTTGGTTTTGGGGGTTTTTTTTTTTGCAAACTGTTGACAAATTAAAGTGGCAAAGTTCAGGACAATAAAACCAAAACAAATGCTTTGATTTAAAAGTGTGCTTTCTGCAGTCAAGTTACTTGAGGTGATCAGGCCACTCACAGAAATGTCACCTACTCAGCTCTTGCTGAGATACTCTCTTGAATTTTTGTGAGGTTTGCTCAGGACTGAGCCTAAGGATGATTTTGCTTGGCTAGGACAAGGGCACACAACATGGCTTCAGCTGGGAACCACAGCATCTGGCTTCAAGTGCTCTCAGAGAGGAGAATACAGTCAAGATCCCTGCGAGAATATTCGTGACTTTCACAAAGACTAGACCAAAAAAAATACTGTTAGTCTGGGTCTTGGTTTGCGTCCGCTTTCTGAATAGCTCTGGGATAGACGAATATCAATAGCCAGAAGGAGGTTTATACACTTGAGAGGAAATTCACGGTGGTAAAGGAGGCTGTCTCATGCTGGTCTGGGACTGCTGAAGCCTAGCGTGGAATGGCACAAACCCTGTAGGGGTGGGGCTGCAGTGTGCCCCCCAGAATGGGCTCGGTGTTGATCTTGGTCACTCCCTCGGGGAGCCGGAAGGTGAACGCCCGCAGCAGGCTGGCAAAGAAAATGAAGAGCTCGGTCCTTGCTAGGTGCTCCCCCAAACACACCCTGTGCCCTGCAGAGGGAAGAGGAAAGGACAGTGAGTATCTAAGAATTTTTCAGTTTCATAATCACTTTGTTCATTCCTGTTGAAAGCAGAGGTGGGTATTGTTTTGTTTTGTTTTTTTCAAGGACAGCATCATGAAAGCCACAGAACTAAAACTATGTGAATTCTTTCTCAAAAAGATCCCATCCAATGTCCTAGGTTAGGAGACACAAAATGAAAATTTCAGTGAAAATCCATGAGGTGCCCACATAATTTCTTTCTTGACCTGACAGAAAAAACCATTTTGTTTTTACAAAAGATGTTGAACTTCAGGACCATACACAAAAAATCTGCCAGCTCTTTGCACATGCTTTAGTGAGTTAACATCAGCAGAGCAAAATTACTTAGTAGTGGCATTTGCAGTGGCATTTGCAGTTGAACAGAGGCTTGGTCACTTTATAGGCAAAGCATGATGCCTACTGTTGATTTCCCAGGATTCCTATTCCTTGGCAGATGGGTGCGAGCAGAAAAGGTGACTATTACATTCACATTTCCAGATAGCAGACAAATATAAGGAAAGAAAAAGCCATTCGAATTAAGAAACCGCTTCTGTATGGACATTTAAGTGATTATAAACAAACTAATTCAAAACCGTCAGCAGGAACTTGACTGCTACGTATGGTTACTGTCTGTGCATTGTTACCTTGTTTCCTTCTTTTGCAACTGGATTTTCAGTTCTGTAAGCAAGAACTTAATCCTGTATTTATCAGGATGCCTCCTGCTTTTCTTTCAGCTTGTTTCTCTAAAAGGGATTGCAATTAACTCCAGTACACACAGGACAAATTACTTCTCAGGAAAATAGCTATGTGTAAAGAATACTACAGACAAAATCTGTGTATGACTGCAGCATGCAGCCAGCCCGAGAGGTTTGGGAGTTTGAGTGGGATTCCCACCAGTGTCCTATGAACAGTTTGGGGTCTGACAGCACAGAAGCCTCTCTTTTGGCAGAAACTAGCCAGGAATATTCTTTAAAAGCAGCCAACAGCAGAGATAGAAGATGTTATCTGAAGAAATACCATAATCCCATACTTCTGTGTTCATCATCTCATCTGTCGGGTCAGTTCAAACTGTCAGTGCATTTACCTGCTGAGAATGGTAAGAAAGCTTCTCGAGATATAAAGTTTCCTTCTTTATCCAGAAAATGGCCAGGGTTGAACTGTCGAGGTGTCTCCCACTGCTCAGGGTCATACAGAACAGATGCTATATTTGGTATGACAATGGTGCCCTGCAAAGAGGAATCTTGTTTCAGTTCCAGCTACTAGTGCCTGTCACCCATCAGTTTATGCCTGATGGATAAAGCTGTTGCTTGCTGGGCAGGGATGTCTTAACCAGTGCTTTGGCAAACCAGTTTCTCCTATCAGTACATCCCCTGCCAAGCAGAGCTGGTTGCTGCAGTTGTGATGATGGGCTGGAATTTGAGGCTTCCCTGGCAGAGGCCTTATCAGCTGTGTGAGCACCTGCATGCTAAGTAAAAGACTTCTTTCATTCCTGGAGCCACAAAAAGTAACTCTTCCCCAGGCACCACATTCCTGAGTTTAATAGAGAGTAGTTCATTGATGGAAAACAGGTTACAAAACTGAAATGCCTCTCTGCTGAAGAAAGAACAGAAGCTGAAAATGTGTCTGTACCTTTTTGACAGGGAATCCCAGCAGTGTTGTGTTCTTCACACACAGTCTGGGGACACCAACAAAGACAATGTTGCTGAAGCGCTGAATCTCATGAACCACAGCGTTTGTGTAGGGCAGTTTTCTCCGATCCTCATAGCAAATTAACTGGGAAGGACCCAGAACAGCATCCAGCTCCTTCTGCACTTTCTCTGTGGAGAAATATTTACCACGTCAGAGGAGAAAAATGCATAAAATACTTTAACTGGTCACTTTTCTTAGAGCAACAGAAAACTGTATTATTTCAACATAGTACATCAGGTTTATAACCTGTGATTTAATATTATTTAATGACTGAGTTTAGTATAGGATAATAAAAATAAACAGGAAAACTCCACCACTCTCACCTTGGATGTCTGGATTCACCACCATATAGAGCAGTCCCCAGTACAGTGTAGTGCTTGAGGTCTCTGATCCACCAAGGAAAAGATCATTTATGACATATACCAAATTCTCTTCATCATACTTGGGCTTGGCCCCCTCTTTAGACTGCAGATGGTGATAAAAAGTTGAAGTTAAAGCATAAAAATTATGTCATCCTGTATGCCGTCTGTGTGATTCCTGTGAGACTTCCACAGCTGGCATGTGCACAAAGAATAGTCAAAATTACAGTTTTTGGTGTGTACTAAGAGTTTAGCAGTTTCCCAGATAGGCACAGTAAGTCTGCATTGCTGTCTTTCATGAGGTGGATTATTCTTTCATTGCAAAAAGGCAATTCTATGCTTAATGACTTAACCACAAAAGCTTCAAAGCACACTACAAGTCTGCAGTTAGCCTAGAGTGCACTTATAAGCAAGTGCCCTACAACAGCTTACTCCCTGGCCTTGGTATCTAATGGTGCTAGCAAATACTGAAGAAAAACATATCTGAATAAAAAGATTTCAACAGATCATTTTGAGAGTAATTTCTTTTCTCAGTTCTGGATAAATGTGAACTGACAGGCGAGAGGTACCCGTGTATTCCCTTCTGAACAATAAGGGAGTAAAATAAAATTACAACTAGAGAAAATACATTAGGCAAAACCATTTTCAAACAAAACAGACGGCTATAAATTGCACCACTGACACCAGAGAAAACTGCATCTTTGCCTCTAAAATGCTTATTTTAGTGAATCTTGTCATGCTCACTCAGATATTAAGTGTAAGATGATGGATCAGCTCCTTTCAGAGCCCATGAGCCAACGCTGTGAGGACACAGCAGTCTGACTAGCTGAAAGCTTATGACCAGAGGTAGAAGCTACGTAAACTTCATCTCCACTAGGAAAGAGATGCTTCTTTACCTCCTGAAAAGTTTGAAGCAAACACCATAGTTCTCTTGGCAGAGCCTCTCTGGCTCAGAGTCACTTCCTACTATGGAAAATAATAGCCTGGGCAGGGAAGAAGATTAATGCTGATTATGGCATTGTTTGTGAAATTGTTTTTTAGGCTGTCCAGTTTGAATATAGGGGCCAAGCCAGCCATGCCCCAAACAGTGAGGAAATTAGAGGTAACATAGGGATAATGATTGCCTGCCAAGGGAGGAACCAGACAGTTATGTGGCACAAGGACAGCCAGTGTTGCAGCACACACTGGATCCTGAAGAAGCATGCCCGCTATTTCAGGGCAGTGACTTGTGTATGTGTATTTAATCCCACTGTAAACATGAGCCTTGCTGTAGAGGATGAGGTGGTCTACCAAAGTTATGTAACCTACCGGAATAAACTGTCACATATTTATTACAGGATCAAAGTGTACTTATGGATATTTATGGGAAGCAGAATGAGAGCTCATGGGTTCACCCCCTATCTTACTTCATGGTAATTCATTCCCATAACCAAAATACAAAACTGGATGCCTTTCTGAGAGACATGGGTTAATAAGTCCCAAGATGTTGTATTCATGCTAAGAAGCTTATGAAATGTAAGAGGCTACGATGGAAGGGTCACACTGGGTGATTTAATGGTCTGTTTGACCTTATACTTCATAACAGTGTGGTCAGCCAGAATGAACACTTACTTTCTCAATCTCAGCCAGGTAAAAGTCAATGAAATCCTGTGGTTCAGCTGGTATCCCTCTCTCTACATGTCTTCTGATCTCCTTCCTTGCAAAAGAACTCAGGACATCATAGCAAGCCAACACCTTCTTATGAGGCCCAGGGAGGCGACAGAGCAGCCAGGGCAGGATTTCGTACATCTGCAGGAGTGACATGCAAGAGGTAGCATGAATTCTCTGTCACTGACAAAGCTGCCTTTAGACACACCAAAAGGCTGAATTATCCTGCCCACAAATGTTGATAGTGGAATAAACAAATTAGCATTGCTTTGAGCAGATTTTTGCTGTCATGTAGGAAAGCTTTAATAGTAATTTGACACGATTCCAGGAGTCGAGGCACTTCTGAGAACACTCTGCTCATGCCTCGAAGTTTGCCTGACTAGTGAAGATCGCTATACCACCTCACTCCTGCACAGTTGGAGACCTCAGCTTTCACACACTCAAAATGTAAGGACATCCATTCTGGATACCATGAGGCTACTAAGATTAACAGGTCTGCAGCCTCAAGTAACTGCTGGAATTTTTGGAGCTCACAAAAGGAATTATGGTCTGGGTATCGCTCTAAGTTAAGGGCTAATTTAGTTTTCCTAGTAAGAATCCTCATGACTGTTGAGGAGCAATAATTGTTCTGATGGTTAACCTCAGCCTGCTGAGTGTATTTACACACACACATGTGTCAGCTCTGTCCTCTATCTTGGATAGTTCTGTCTGTGCAGCATCTGCCATTTCACCCTGCCCAGCAAAGAGCAGTTCCATCTCCTCTCCTTGTTCTTTCAGACCTAACAAGCAAAATCTCTCTAATTTTAAGTCACAGTTTCTAGATCACTTCATTACCACTTCTCCACCTTTCTTTCCCTTCAGAATCACAACAAAAGATCTCCAAGACCCTAGAATATGTCTCACAGATTATTATACTTCAGAACCTACTGCAACACTTCACTGGATCTCAAAGGAAAATAGTGCTGGAAATACCCTAAGATTCTGTTTGGCTTTTTCATCCTGTTACCTGTTAGTTTACACCAATTCCTTTCCTCTTAACCTTTGCACTGAAATATTCTAAACTCATAGTGAGTGAGCTTAGAATAATCAATCTTACTAATTAATCTCATTAATTCCTAGAATGTTTTGTAATTTTATTTTGTACTATTACAATTTTTTCCATCCTCATAACTCCAATCCACAGTGCTTACAAGCTCCTGCAGCAGGATATCCTGAACCTCCTCTGTGTGTTAAGGTCTCATGGTTTTGGTCATCCACAAATTCAATCTACTTTTGCATTTTTAACTATGGACAAGTTGTATAGTGCTAGTCCCATGTGACAGATTTGTTGAATCGCTTTTCTGCCACATCAGCATTTTAGTTTGCTTTTTCCTATAAAACTCAAATGTCAATTAAATTTGCTATGCCATCCACATTTCCCATTACACAGAGCTTGTCCCTCTTTAAGGGTCTAAACTACAAAGTCTAATTCAAGAGGAATACTTCAAGTGCACTTCAAGATGCTTCAAGTGCAAAGTCTTTATGGTGCTTTGTGAGAAGGAGCTACAAAAAAAATCTCTGACAGAACTTGAATTGTGAGACTGTCAGAGAAAGTATGTATTGTTTTTGTAATGTGTGAATGGTGAGCTATAACAAAGTAAGAGAAAGATTAATAATGAATATTTTATCATTTGTGAGGTACGAGGAAAAAAAATTTCAGCATATGATTTGCAGAGTGATAAAAAGCAGAAGAGTGAATTCAGTGGTACCCACTTTTGGAGAAAAGAAGTAAATAGAAGTGGGAGGAGCAGCACTGCAGAATTCAAATGTATTACCAACTCCAGTCTCAAATTAAATTTAGAGGTTTCTGTTAATAGTCTCAGAAATACCAAAGGACTTAAAGCAGCTAAGCTTGCAAAAAACCCAAGAGAGTTCTTACAAATGGCCTCAAAACCAAGGATGCAGTATTAAGGTCCCTCCCCAAGGACACTTCTTAGCTCCCAGCCTGCATTTGCCTGTTGCTCTGTGTTTAGTGAAGACCCATTTTTGTATCTGCTCTTCCACTTTCTACCTATTTCAGAAAAAAAAACCCCAGCATATGATTTACTCACCTGATGAACAAAGCTGCCTGCAAACCTGAATATTTTCTCTGTAGCACGGATCAGTTCATGGAAGGTTTTGTCCTCATCAGAGAAGTGATATCCAAAAACCACAGCACAAATTACATTTGAAATAGAATGGAAAAGAGGGAAAGAAGGATCCACAGGTCTTCCTGCAAACACAATAACTGGAATTCACTCTGTGTTTTCTTCAGGTGATCCTTATACAGATAAGACTAGATGTTATTAAAGATTGCATAAAATATGGGTGTGAATGAGGACAGAGATGTGGCACTGATATGAATTAATGAAAATAAAACAGTCTTAGAACAAAGGACACTTTTAAACTGTTTTCTCATAGCTCAAAAACAATTTCACAGCCCTTCCTGTGAAATAATGTTGTACAGCTAAGATCTGTTCTAGGGTATCACATCAAATCTGCTGTCCTCTGCTATGAGGAGAAGACAGGTGAGAATGTGAGAAGGAAGTAGTGCCACTTGAGATGAACTAAGGGAAGTCAGTGACAGATGTGTTCAAAAATGTAAAACACTAATTACAAGGAAAGCCTGTAGGAATGTGGGAAGGTTTAAGAAGAAGAATAGATGGAAAGGAACTGCAAAGTAAATATAATGAAACTATTACAGTCTCAGCTGTGAGCAGTAGATCATATCTCTGTCTGATGATTTTTTCTAAAGTTATGAAACAGATATCCATAAAAAGTGATTTGGAAAAAAAGAAATCATCCATGGTCATGGACTCTAGGATTAACCTGATAATCCACTGAAGTTCCCTCCCACCTCCTACTTTCTTTATTTCTCTTGCAATAGTTACTTAACCAATAGTTACTTAGCCAGATAGACATTAAAATATCCAGGGCAGCCAATGTCATTGAAATTTAAGGAAATTACTGAGCTCTGCAATACTCTTCAGTTACCCATGGCAGGCAGCCTGAGAATGGTTTGTCTGTGCAGTTCAGCAGCATCGTGTCATTGTACAACATACCACAGACAAATTATCAGCCCATAGAGGTGGAATTTCAGAAGTTCCCAGCTTCGCTAGATGTATGAAGAGCTGTATAAGAAAGAAATGTTTGTGATTCTAGGCTCTATCTGCTCTTGTGCTTTGGTAAGTTTGGATACATCCCCTAGAAGGGGTAGGTGAGTTTGCATACTGAATATATGGATCCATATCCAGACTGAAAAGTGCCTGATTTCTTAGCAGGTAAGATACCTTTTAGGTTCACAAAAAACTCCACCAGGTGAGAGGCCTCCTCTTGCACTCGATGCTCCAGGCCTTTTTTCCCCATTCCCAAATTACGTAGAGTCATTATTCCAAAGCGTCTCTGCTGCTTCCAGGAGCGACCACTTGCAAGTATAATACCTGAGGGTGTTCCCTGGCATGTTAATATTTGCCATAGACATGAACAATTCATTTAAATACATATTATAAAATACATGGAGTAAATCAGGGAATGTACTGTGATACAAGTATCTTTAGGTGACATTATTGGTAACCAAAATCATAGCCAAACATACCCAAACTATAACTAGACCACATGTTCTTAATATTGAATGTAGGTAATCATTGAAAAGAGCAATCTAAGGATTTTCTGACTGCATCATTTCTTGGTGTCTTAAAAAACCCCGAAACACCTTAAGATGCCTTTTTAGGAGACCTGCTTTAGCCATACTCAAGTGATCACTCTCAAGACAGGAATAACTCGATGAATTTCCACAAAGTAGAGTACAGAGCAGAGTATATTTGTGGAGATATAGATCAGTTAATGTGATGGTTGTAGGCTGAGGTGATGAAGGTGAAAGATAAGTGGCATTTGGGCTCTGTTTCTACCCTGAAGAGACAACACTCCATTAATTGTTAGATTGCATTCCTGGTTACCTGAAGAGCCCTGAACTGCTGCTGTGAAGGTGAGGCTTCACCCAGCTTTAAACAATCTGTGTCTGCTTTGGTCTAGCAAATGCAGAGATGGGAAAAAAGACTGCAAACTGCTGGAATACTCTAAGAAGAAGTGGGTTTTCCTGTGTTGGAGGCACTCCCACGATCCAAGGGTTTTTCACAGAATGTTTGGAAGTGTCTGCAAGTACAGAAATGCAAATTCTGAAGGAGGGTTTTATAGGACTCTTGCTCATGATGGAAAGTGTTTGGTAACCATAATGTATATGGTTACCAAAAAAGTGTTGCATTCATGTGATGTACAGCAAAATCATGTGTACCATAATGGATTCGTCTGTGATGAGGGCAAGATTGCTGGGTTCTGAGCTGGATCACATATGTATATTTTGAATACAGCAAAAAGGTCACCTAGAAACAACCTGGAGTGTTTCCCAGGCTAGGGAAAGCTCAGTAGAAAAGGCACCATGGCAAACAGTAAGATATTCTCAAAAGCCAGTGG
This sequence comes from Callaeas wilsoni, assembly GCA_013398955.1. NCBI lineage: Eukaryota > Metazoa > Chordata > Aves > Passeriformes > Callaeidae > Callaeas > Callaeas wilsoni. Next base: position 69,595 of record VWPU01015058.1, read on the forward strand.
AGGACTTGAACAGTGTCTGATGGAAGATAATTCTGAATGGGAGGGCAGAGTCTAACAAGGCAGAGTAGTTTTCAAGTCAACATTCCTGTACACTGTTAATGGCAAGAAAATCTCACCTTTTCCTTTTGCCAACGCTCTGAAGAAAGGTGACACCAACCTCCCAGAAACATCTTCAGGGTGTGTGGTCATGCCATCCTTCACTGCTTGAAATCCATTCAGAATAACCACTGGGACCCACCCAAACCACAGAGTGTACATGTTACCATGAGATTTTGCCAGCTGCAAGTGGAAAAGGTGCCAGAAAAAGAACAGATGAATCCCCATGTATACATCTCAAACAGACACTGCACCTGCTATTCACAGCCCAGTGGACAGTTTTGTGCTGAAAACATCATCCCCATGCATATAGTTGTAGCTAGTAGCAGGAAGAAGCTGTTGTTTTGCTGAGAACAAGGCTTTCAGCAGCCAGTTTTATTTACCCCAGGGGAAGATATTTTCTTTTCAAAGCACATGCTGCAGCAACTCTGCAGCAAAAGAAAGAAAACTTTGTACTTTATGTTGCATCGCCTCCAACCCCAACATTTGCACCTCGTTAATTGAACAGCCACACTCTGCCCCTCTGGGGCTCTGTGCCTCCAGCGAGTCCTTCCCTTGCAAAATGAAATAAGCTGATAAAACCTGCACCATCTGTGTGCTCCAGGAGAGGACATGGACACAGAAATTAGTCAACAGCCATGAAGTGCCAGTGGGCTGCGTTTGAGCCCAGGATTTCCTCACAGTACTGAGGAGAGCACTTAACATTGGGCACAGCAGAGGTGTCCAAGCAAGGATGGGTGTATGGCAGAGGAACTCCAATCATGCCTGAAAAAAGCTTTGTGCAGGTATGGACCCTGCTCCAGCACACCCACAGTGATACAAAAGAGGTGGCAGGCAGTGTCTAAGGTGCCACGAAAATTACATCCAATTGATCACACCAGACACTTGCTTCTCCTCATATTTCTTTGGATTCTGGCTTTCCTCTCCCTGCTAGAGCATCACAGCCTGAGTGTGCTCTGCACTCATCGGCCCGTGTGTGCTCTCAGGCATCCACCTGAGCTAGAGGTCACCTGCAAAGCATTAGAGGAATTACTGCAGCTGTCACTAACAAGTGGCAAACAGTTTTTAGGTGCTGCAGGAAGATGGGGAGCGAATGCCCTTCCTGTTCTCTAAGCATACCTGCACCATATTACCCACTTTGTGATCAAATTAGGCAATGCCAGTGAGAATTTTAAAAAGTATCATGTAGGGATAGCAGATACAGCTATCACTAGAGTGGATACAGCTTCACACGTAGCAGTGCAGAAGCATCTCTTAGATTATATGTATTCTCCAATTTTAATAACAAGTCATAAACTCTGTCCCCAAGTTTACTTGATTCTTAAGGGCATTAAGTTTCTCATGAAGATGACATATTCCACATAAGAAGGTGACTCAAATGTAGTAATCAATTGATCTTTATATGTCCACACCTTCTCTGCAACTTTCACAGACTTAAAACCTTCAATTAATCACGCTTTTTTTAAGTCATGGCTGAAAATAACCAGTTAAGAGCACATTAAAAGAAATACCTCCATCAGAAGATCCCGGTGAAACTGAAAGTTCAAGTGCACCAAGTTTCCAAGCAATGGGAGAGGAGTTGGTCCAGGAGGGAATTGCTTGCAAGCTTTTCGCAGCCTGAAAAACTCAGCAACTAAAAAAAAAATGATCAGGACTATAAAACCTTGAGTTATTGTTAGCATTTCTGAGCTGATTTGTCAGCTGATTTATAGCTGTCTCTGTCAAAAAGGAGGTAGTGGAGCTGGGAAAAAGTAATCTTGCTTCTTGTTCCGCCAGTTTTGTCTGCAGACTGAGTTCTACGAAGTCTCAGTTCCTCTCCCTGCCTCTGTCCCTCCCTCTTCATCCGTGCCTGCCCTTTTCCTGCACCCCATCTATTTGCCATACTGAGATGTATCAAACTGATCCCTGATCAAAAGCACACCTCTCTGCTTACAGCAAGCCTCAGCATTGCCATGTGGAATCACTTGTACTCAAGGTATTTTTCCTGAAGCTTGTGTCAGGGAACTGCTGGTGTCTGTTGGGAGATCTGGATTGCAGTGACACCAGGTGAGAGCCCTTGCTGACCACTGGACATGAGATCAGTGAAACTTAGTTTCGTCTGCCTTGGGAACTTTAAAAACATTCTTAGTGATTCATCCTAGAATGACTTCATTCAGATTATGACTGTTACATATAGGTCAGACTACACAGTTACATAGAATATAGTTACAATAGTACAGAGTATATATTTACAGTAGGTTAGATTGGATATATAGCATACAATAGGTAAGATTTTCCAGGTGTTTTAGTCACAAGCATTATTTAAATGTGGTTGTAAATTCAAATTTGCCTGCCAGTACTCAGTTCATACAGGCAAGTGTAGTTACAGACTAAAGATGCAATTAGAAGATGAGATTGCTACATGAGATTTCTGAAAAATTGGCCTTGAGTGTTCAAAGTACTTTTTTCCAGTAAATGGAAAAAATAAGCATTTCACCAAGTGAGCACTCATGACACAGTGTTTAAAAACTCACCCTACAATTAAATAATTTTAAAAACCAGAATGTTACCATTTTCTTATATTAAAAAAAATTAAATATGAAATTCCAATTCTTTATATACTTTTAAAAAAATGTAACCTAATTGAAAGCTTCGTGTACCTTGGTTTATTTTCTACTTTTTTTAGTCAATTTCAGAATCCAGTTCTCAATAAGTTTACAGGACACATCAAAAATCTGTCCTCTGATAATGAAGGGATTCACACTGGGTTTGAAGCACAGACAGGGGGAAAGCGCTGTGTGCCAGTTACCAGAGGATTCAATCTTCCATTGCGAAGACAAAGTGTCTTCACTAAAAATGAGTTCGAGTCTGAACAAGAAACTGCTGTGCCTTCCAACGCAGACATAAATGTGGTATTTTGCAAACCTGGCAGCATGAAGAAAGTAATGTGACTCAGGGATAGCCATCCATCTCCTTCAGCTGGCCAAACTTTGAACTGTTGTGGGTACACACGTGCCTGTGTTACACAGAGAAGGCAACACGGACAAGTATCTTTTATCACCTTATCTGAGTATATTATGGGCAACATGGTGGGAATTAGGCTGAGGTGGGCTCCATGGCTTTGCTAAAACCGGTGCAAATCAGGTACCACTGCCCATTATGAGGCTGAAATCAGCAAAGCATAAAGTCAGAAAAATTTGTTTCTTGAAACAAAAATATCAGTTTCAAATGTTGAAAATTTTGGAAAAAAAGGGAGATAGTTCTGTGTGCAGACAACTGAAGCCAGAAGAAATTACATAAATTTTATGGGTAGACTAAATGCAACCATGTTTATCTCTTCTCTGTTTAGTCCAGATTCCATTGGTTAATTTTAGATGTTTCATATTGTTATTGTATTAGCATTAGTATTTTGATATCAGTAAATGAATTGAGTTCTTTGAGAACATGGGTCAGGTTTAACTAGATCACCAGTGCCAGAAGCAGGATGAAGCCAAATGAGCCAGCCAGCAATTTATCCTGCCAGATGTTACCGTTAGCTTTCCTTTTCCAGTGGTTTTAAACTTCCCCAAGTGTCTGAAACCAGATGCATGAATAGTTACTTCCACCAGTACCTGATGTCACTGGATGAGCTGTACTGGAAACAAAACCAGGATCTTGTGTTGACATGGACCTGTTCCTGTCTGATGTGTCCTCTTCTGGACAGACTATCAGCAGTATTTACTGGGTTCATATTTTTGGCAGAAAACTCAGCTTACCTAAAAGATGTAAGCCAAGAAAAGGGCAGTCCAAAGAAGTGGACACAGAAGCAAAACCAGCAAGTTTTAATGACAGTTATCTGGAAGCCAAAGTTAAGATTTTTAGTGGACTTAAAAGCACAGTGTGAAGTAAGTCTCAGGAAGATTAGTACAACGCTTGCAAAAGTAAAGCTGTGCAGGTAATGCAGCAATCAAACAAGCATGGTCCTGAAACCCTTGAGCAAGCAAAGGTTGAATTTCAGCTCTGGGACATCGATATTTCAATACGAAGAATAAACTGTAACACATTTGGCAAGAGGGAATGTCTGATAGGAATTAGGATCTCTGAAGCACAGGAACTGTTCATACACTGGGCACAAAGAAGCAGCCAATTGCCTTGAGTGAGGCTTCAAATAAATAATATTTAGAAGTGGAAATTGCACAATACATTGCTACGCTTTTTACATCTTCGCCCACAACTGTCTTCAGAAACTTGCAAAATTCACAAGGTGAAATGAGTCTAAAACCTGGGAGCATTAAGGCTGCAATTCAAGTGGCACAAAGAGTGAGAAAAAAACTATATAATTGGTGTTACTATCCAAAATAAAAATGAGAAAAGCAACAGAAATTGGACTGGCACCCCTGGTCCTAATTGCTGCAAGACATTTTGTCACGGAGAGTTTGCCTAAGAGAAGAGCAACTTGGTATTCTCTGGGTAGATTACTGGGAATTGCGTGATACCTCTATGTAAGGAATAGCTAGATGAGTTTTTCATAATACTGGAAAATGCAAAGTACCTGGGATAATCTCAATAATTTCTGCATAACCAATTTGAGGATGAAAACACAATCCCTCAAAGAGTTAATAAAATCAACAAGAAAAGACAGTAAAAAGATGTTAGAGGATACATTTTCAAGCCTGACATGAAGAACCGGTTTCTGTTTTCACAAAAAGAGGCTGAAATAAATATTTTTACATTAGGATCCTTTTTGTAGGGCCACAGCACTGTGTCACTGCTGCTAGTGAGTAAGGGAGGATGTACAGGCCGGTGGGATAAAAATAGAAATTCCAAGTCCACAAATGTCATCTTTTCAGAAAAGTCTGAGAGAAGCACCAGCAAAAATATGGCAAAAAAACCTATAAAATGCAATGCTGATGTTATGAGCTGGAGCAGGTTATCATCTCAATCTCTCCTCACAGCACAAATAGTGACTGCCAAGAAAAGGAAAAGCGCAATGACAGGACAGTGATGGCAGAGCACTTTTAAGCCAACCTAAATAAACAAACTCCATGAGAGACTCCCACAAAATCTGTCAGAAATTAAGCACCCAGAAGTGTGTGTCATAACAGCTTGTCACAAAAAATACATCCAGTTTGAAATCCAGGAGAGTTGCAATCAAAGAGCAAATGGCTGAGAAAATACTGAAAACTAATAATGAACATGGGTCAGGAATTGGTCAAGGCAAAGTTAAAGAAAGACCAGTAGCTGGCTCCCCATGTTTTTCACCCCAAGGATATCCAAATAAAGCATTATGTAGTCATTCCACAGTCTTAAAATTTCACAAAGTAGAGAAAACAATCTGTATGATAAAACAGATAAAAGTTACCTGGGTTTTTTAGTTTGAAAATATTACAAGCTTGGTTGATAAAGCAACTTTGGCATCAAAGTCACGTTATTTAAAATGATCGTTGATCACTTTAAACCATGTAAGAAAATCTAAAAATGCTGCTTACAAAGCGTGCAAATTTCATGACTGAGAGAACTGTGAAGCTCAGGAAGCCAGATCACTGACAGGGGTGGCAACCACTGCATCTGCTGCAGTGCAGTCAGGTGTAAAGCCACACAACACGAAGCGGTTTGTCCCAAGGGAAGTGGGAAGACGGAGAGTTAGATGCAATCTCCTAGAGCTCTGCACCAAGAAGTGCAAAAGTCTTGGCACCAAGCCTGCCTCAGCTACAAACTGGCCAAGGACTCAGGAGTGCCACTGTCAATCTTGTGGAGTGAAGGAGTAAAAGAGGGTTTGCAGGAAATTTATCTTGGCATGGCTGAACAGGAGATCATAAGTCTGTTCAGACACATCAGGGACAAACTCTGAAGCAGAACAATGGGCATCCTCCAGGATAAAGATACTGACCTCAAAATAGCCTCAAATACAGAGGATGGCTCTGAGGATGGTGTTCTGCTTCCACTCAGGTCCCAGCAGTCTGAAATGACCTGGTCAATCTGTCTTTGTGTTCAGAACAGATACACTGCAGAAGGAGTCATTCTCAGCTGAAAGCATCAGCTCTGGGGATTGACTCAATGTAGTTACATCTTTCCAGCACAAAAAATGCCAATAATATTCGAGCTAGATCTTGATTTACCTGGGATGATAAGTGTTCCCAGCAGGGAACACTGCAGGTGAGTGCTTCTCTCTTGGCACGTTCTTCCCCAGGTTGGCTGCAGATTGTGAGCTTGGCAATTATAAGCATGAGGAGAGAAACACAGCTTCAAAGCGTTGCAGGTGTTTGTACCAGTGGCTGCAAAGTGAGAAGCAGCTTTTCAAACTGGAGAAGACTTGGAGAAAGGAAAGGCTGAGAAGGTTGCAATAATGTACAGCAGTGTACGAACAAGGTAATAGACAAAGATTGAAGTGCCAATACGACACCCTACCCTGTCTTCCATTGTCATCAAACAATTCATAGGAACAAAATGTCAATGTCCAGGAACTTACAATGTGTATTCTATGAAACCAGGATTAAAAAACATCAAGATATAAGCACTGACCTAGAACTCCAATGTACTCTATACAATACTAAAAGTAAGCAATGATTTCCCTTCTTTAGTTTCCACTCCAGCAAGTATCTCAGGGTGCTTTATCATTATTAAATACATTTCAGGTCTATCAAGGCAAAGATATCTATTTCTACATATAAAGTCAAGAAATTACACAGCACTACAGAATTTTTTAAAATTAAAACGTGTAACACAGCAGACTTTTTAATCAGGCAAGTATTAACACTCCTAAATTTATATGGTAGGAATTTAAATGAAAAACATGAAAGGCACAACCAGCACAACTCAATAACATATTCTAATTACTGCACTCAACTTGTAGCAATGCATTATCCCAGGTTAATATAATGGAGCTGTACCAACTCCATTACCTCTCTCCACCTCACACTTCCCATTGTAATCCTTTGCAGCCAGGTATTTTCAACCCTTCAAAGTCTTTAATCAGGGTGCGGCAAAGAGTCAAGCAACAGGAGGCAGAAACCAAGGGAAGACTGAAATAGGAGCAGCTACATGGCCATTATGGAGGGTCAGGATGGCTCATAACCCAGAGGAGGTAACACATCCTCTGGCCTAAACTATGACTGGCAGCTCGGTCTTCAATTACACCATCATTCCACACAGGATTTTTCTCAGGCAGAGCTCTTTTCTGTAACAGTCTAGATTTGAGAGGTTGATTTAGCAAGCTAAATAAGCATCCAAAAATACTTTGAAGAAAGATTTAGGGGATGTTTCTGTATTTGATTTTCTATAGCTTAAATAGGAAAAAAACCCCAAGCAGTAGCACAGAAGGTTAATAACCCTCCATCACACACTCCTCAATCTCCAGCACGGTGACAGGGGCAGCAGCCCTTTGAAGTGTTACACTAATTGCATTAAGCTGGTAACAGAGAACATCTGTTTTATTAAAGTGGCAAAGTGACAATTAGCCATGCATAAAGTGCAGGGGCCAGAAGTCTGAATCATGCCTTTCTTCCCTGTCCAGGGAAGCTTTTTCTTCTCATTTCCAAGGCAAGCTGAACGATGGGGACTTGCACTGCAATAGCGCTAATATGAAGGGAACAAGGGGATTTAGAGTTACACACTGTGTGTGGCAAGAAATTCCCTTCAAAACTGATCTTAAAGCTGGGACTGTGCCCTGACAGGCCCTGTTAATCTGCCCTCTCTCAACATCTGCCTCTCTGCTGGTTCTTTGTTGCTTTTCTACCAGTTCCCTGAGGGAGGGAGGGAGGGGTGCATGTAGCCAATGCCCCTCCACATTTATCCGAATCTCCTATGGAAGAAAGCACTCGGACAATGCCGCTCACAGCTTTGCCATCCAGCGCCTGCCTCCAGGAAATAACTTCTAGCATCTATGGCAACTGTGCTAGTGTGACTTTCAAGAAAGATGGCAAGCACACTCAGCAGCTTTCAGCATTTGACAATTATTTATGGATCAAAGGGCAGATTGGGTGGCAGTGACTGCATATTAATTTGTTATACAGTATCTAGGGATTGGCAGTCGGTACTGGCGAAGACAATGCAGGCCTTTAGACATAAGTTTCCCAACTGATTGCACATGAAATATCTGCAGTACCTAGACACATCCCCAAAATTAAGCAAGAAAAATATAGGAAAAAAATTACCTAACTTTTCTTTATTGTTCCAGTTATGATATTATTGCTTATGCAATACAGTAGCAATGTCTAGAGAGGTCCTTTTGCCCTAAAAATATTCCATGAGTGTTGTGATAAAAGGGATTGAGAAGTACCAGCTGAGGTCAAAACTGTTATTCCTCCTGTAGGAGGAATGCTGCAAGAAATTTTATCCCTTGCACTAATATTCCTGAGACAGACCTCTGAGTTTCTCACATAAACCAGGAAAGCCATCTTCTAGCACAGAAAACAATCAGTATCCTCCTAAACATCCATCACTTTTACATATTGTCCCTGTCAGCTTCTCTGTATCCTCTGGTTATGAGTGGCAGCTGGAGTGAGGATTTATGGGAGAGAGTGGGGATGTCAAACACACATGGGACAGCACAGGGTCACAGTTCTGGACCTGGGGGCAGAGGATAAAAGAAGCACCCTCAGAGGCTGCAGAGCTCTTGTACAATTGTCAAGGAAGACATTGAGGTGCTTGACTGTGTCCAGAGAAAGGAAATGGAGCTGGTGATGTGTCTGTAGCACAAGTCTGATGAGGAGCAGCCGAGGGACCTGGGATCATTCAGCCTGGAGAAAAGGAGGGACAGGAGGAACCTTGTCACTCTCTACCACTCCCTGAAAGGAGGTTGTAGCCAGGTGGGGATTGGTCTCTTCTCCAAGTATCAAGTGTCAGGACAGGAGCAAATGGCCTCAAGTTGTGCTAGGGATGGTTTAAACTGGACATTAGGAAAAATTTCTGCACTCCAAAGGTTGCCAAGCCCTGGCACACACTGCCCAGGGAAGTGGTGGAGTCATCGTGCCGGGAGGTATTTAAAAGATGTGTAGATCTGGCACTTGGCACATGGTTTGCTGGTGGACTTGGCAGTGCTCTGGTAATGGTTGGACTTAATGGCCTAAGAAATCTTTTCCAACTTAAACAAATCTATAATTCTATAATTAGAGAAAAGTAGAGAGACATTTCGTACTGGTCAGATTCATGGAGTACAGGGCTTTCTTTGATCAGAGGATGGCATTGTTCAAGGAGAATCACTTTGGTCAGCTCTGTGTAAAGCATCCTGTCAAACACATCATAAAGATAAAAAGCAATTTTAGTCCTCAGTGACTCCCCTGCTGCAGAAGCTCAATCTGGATAAAGACCAAAAACAAGCTGAAACTGATAGAGAATAGCCGTCATTGTTTTGGTCAGTATTTCTTGGTTTGTTTTGGTTTTGCTTTTTTGGGGAGGCAAGATGGTGTGGGATGTTTGGTGTTGGTATGGGGTTGTTCGTTTGTTTTAATTATCTCAAAGTTTTTTCTTGTCTCTTGGCAGTACTTAACAGAAAGGAAAGGAGAGAGACAGCGTAAATTAAATAAATATTCTGCTTCTAAGCATCATGGATGCGATTTTCACATTTCAAACTGTATAATTACTTTGTTTTTCCAATGTCTGGGCCCAGTCACATGCCACTATCTCACCTAGAGAAATTGAAAGTTAGTGCAAGGCACACAGTAATTTGTTTGGGAGCTTCCCTGGTGCACTGCATCCCCTTACACGGAAGAGACTGTGAGTACAGAGAAAATGATGAACCTTTTATATTGGTCAGAGAGCAGAAGAGCACGGTCACGGTGAATAATATCCATGTAATCAAGAAACTGCTCAGACCCTGTGTTCTACAAAAAAAGGTCCAAGAAACCTTTTAAGGACAGTGTATTGTAGCATTTGGATCTCATCCTCAGCCAGAGCCGTGCTGTCGGCAGGTGAAGGTGTGATGAGCTCCAGCGTTCCCTGCTAACCGGGTGTGTTACAGGGCAGCTCCTGCTCAGCAGCTGACGGCGTCTGCTGCCCTCTGCCTGGTGCCTCGGAGCTGCTGAAGTATCAGCACGGGATCGTTTTGTGCTGTGGGATTCCCTCTTGATCCATGCTGAATTAGCCAGCGCGCTTCCCGACAGCTCCTGGTGTTCTGCTTAAGGACAGACAGCTTCCCTTAGCTGCAGCATCAGGCCCAACACACGTCAGGAACCCTGAACAGGGGAGATCCCAAACCAGGGAGCTCCCACAGGGCTGTGCCCAGTTCTGCCAGGACAGGCCAATGCCACAATAGTGCCAGAGAGTGCCAAGCCTGGAATCCCACGGACCTCTGCCTGCAGGTCCCGTAATGGCCTGCGTTTCTCTAGGATTTTGGTTGCCGTCCGTGAGTGCTGAAACTACTGACACCCTCAATAGTAGGGGTGGGTGCTGACATTTGCCCCTTCCCAAAACTACCCACGAGCAGGCTAAAGGAAGCTGCCTGTCTTACCTGAGAAACCAGTCACCCACAGCTTGTAGTTGTCAGTCCAACTGGAATTTACGAGGCAGAGCCAATGCTCGTGTGGCTGCACCACTGAAATGAGCACTATTACAGTGCTCAAAAAAGTTACTCCAAAAAGAATATAATGTAAAACACTCCAATTGTTTTTTTCATTTTCTCTGTAATGCTCGTTAAAATGCAGCTTTGTAGAATACCATCATATCATCAGCTGACTACTGAATATATTCGTATTATTAGTTCATCTCTAGACTCATCTGCTGTATCTCATAACCTGTTTGGAGAAAGGGCTGCAATTTTGTTATTGTTATTCCTTTAACATTAGGATCTCACACTGCAGGATAGCAAATAAATGGTTCTTGGGGTGTTTGGCTAAAAATACCACACTGATTTCATTGCAGATACTAGGAGGAGTTCATAAGCTTTCCACTAAGCAAAAGATATCTCAAACTCAGCTGAAATATTACTTCAAATTAATACAGTTCATTGGGATTTTTTAGTCCAATGATTTCAATGGATACAGTTTTAAATAACCTGTCTCGGAAATTCCTAATGAAAACTTCCTGATTTTTCCACTAAGTCTTTTATTCAAGAATATCCAAAGAAAATATTTTAGTTCAGGACAGCAAACTTGAGTTTGAATTCTATAGCTTTTAGAGGTGTTTTGAGTCACTGCAAACCTAAAATGTATCCTTCTGCTGCAGCTTGCTGCTCTGCGGAAACCATCATGATCAAGAAAAAAAAATCCCAGAGGAATTTCCCAGAGAAAATGATAACTCCAGGAAGAAAGGAAGGAGGGAATAATGAGAGGTGCTGGAATAGGGTTGCTCTCACCTCTTCATCTATGTGACATTAAAACTACTAAGGAGAAATATCCACGTTATGGCACTTTCACACTTTCACAAAAGTAATAAATCCAAAAAAACTGTCCTGCATTTAAGTTTCTTTGAATTTAGACAAGTTTTGGAATACCTCTTTCTTACCTTGCTGCAGACATCAGTTTGGATCTGGTGGCATCAAGAAATTAGGCCTTACCCAGTTCTGGTGCTTTTACTAATTATCAAGGTCCTCAATTAAATATTGAATAGTACTAGATGCAGGACAGAACCCCATTCAGTGTATCTTTCCAGTGTGAACATGGTACTATTCATATGCATATCCTGACTTTTCCATGAAGTTTTATCAAGCTTCAGATACCCCACATTTCCACAGAGTTTGTGAGATAGTGTCAAAGCCACATTAAAGAGCAGTAAATTATATTAACAACTTCTCTCCTGAAAACAGACCTCTAGCAATGTCATGAAACAAAACTAAGTAACTTTGACATTATTTGGTGAGCACTGACTCTGCTTTCCTCCCAGTGCTTACAATTTGATTATTTCTAGGATATTCTGAGAAGTGCAATCAGACTGACTGATTTATAACACTGCAATTTCTCTTACCTTCTGAAGACAAGGAAATGTTTTACCTTTTCCCATCCTCCACATGTTTTCATAGATAATTGCTAATAGCTCTGAGGTTGATACTGTTCCCCTAAGTGCCCTGGGATGAATCAGCTCAGCCAATTTGAAAACATCACGTTTATCTAGCTATTTTCTAACTTCCCCTTCCTAGCCTAGACAGAAATTTCCCTGAACACCAGTGGTGTTGAATGCCCTGGCCATTTTCATTGACAATAAAAGCCAAAAAAGCCATTAAGTTTCCCATCTGCCAGAGAGCCTTCCTGATATACTGCAGTTTTGAGAAACCACCAGTTTCCTTTTTCCTCGTTATACTTCTTGAAATACAAAATTTTTTTCTTTACTACTTATATTTGCTTTGTGTATAAACTTTCAGTGAAAAGGTTGTCAGATGAGCATCACAAATTCATGAGGCTCTGAGCCTTTCCAAGAGCTACATGAACCCAAAATCTTCAGCTTTGCCTCTCTACATTTTCTATATTTTCCTTTACAGCCAGATCTTCCCCTGTATGCTTGAGCAGGTGCAAGCACCACTACAAAGACAGAGCCTGAGGAAGACATGAGAAATAACAAAGAAGCAATGAAGAGTATAAGAGGGACAAATGAAGGGGGTGTGTGTGAGGAGGTGTCTCCAAGACACCCCTAAAGCTCAGCAGGCTGATTGAAGGTGACATCACACAGCCCAGGCTGAGAGGGTTGGCACATACTTCATGAGTGGGAGCTGGGGTTCTCTCAAATCTGCTGTCAGCTTTGTTGGCCTTCTGTGGCAACATCACCCAGGCTTTAAAAAGGCTTTTAAAAGCTCAGAAAGACCAGGCTTTATTAGAAGATGAGCTAGAATGACTTACTTTTAAAATAGGTCAGGCAGGAGCAGAATTGCAAAGGCTCTGAAAAGCACAGCTCTCCCCTCTTGGTGCTGTGAGCTTCCTGCTGACATCCTGCTGCTGCCGTGGCTCACGTGCTGGCCTCTCGTCCCCTGGACATTTCTGCAGAGTGGAATAGAAACCACCCACGAGCAGCTCCTGTCACAGACAGGAACCAATAACCTGCCCACATGTGAGGTGCAGTTTCCCTCTGAAGTGCCCTGCGTGTCTCCTCTTGCACACCTGCACAAGTGGTGTTTATGCCCCTTGTTTTTGGTTGCGCCATTCCCATGGGTTCAGGCAGCTCAACCTGCTCCAGCTGCATGCAGGCTGTCCAGGCCATGATTCCATCCCAGGATCGTTTATGATCTTCCCTTTTGGAAGGACATCTGGGGAAGCACGTGGCCATCAGGAGCAACAGCATCACAAAGCAGAGATGCTTGTAATGCTACTGATGTTTCCAGCTTCATCTCTAAGCAGCAATGACAGCTCCAACATCCCCAAATCACAGGGGTTTCAGCTTTGCCTTATCTTCCCATGCACACATGCAAATCCACACAGACTTTGACATCAGTTTTTACCAGGGCACGGTTTTCTGTCACATAAAATGTCAGGATGTGATCTTCCATATTTCACTAGTGCTGTCCTGCCATTTAATTTAATGACAGCTAAATATCAAGTGGTTACTATTTTGATGCTGTGTTCCATCAGCCATTGAATTAGAAATAATGAGATGGGTCTAAATTTGTGATTCATGGTGAACTGCCAGAACTAATCTCAATCACGTAGCGGATGACATCGAGTGATAACTGATTTAACAGATGATCATCTGTTCAGCTGTCCTGTCCTCTCTCACAGAAACAGGAACATTAATGAAGAACAAGTTCACTTACACTTTACAAGACTTTCCCAGACAATATACATACTTAATATAGGAACCCATTTTTTCCTTTTCTGCTAATTACAGACTCTCTAATTGCATTTGACTGGTATTCATGTATATGGCAAGCCTTTGTGGCTTCAGGAAGCTGAGCTGCTGAGGTGTTTAAAAAGTATCTTTGTCATTTTCCATGAACATTTTTCAGTTTACCATAATCTCTAACCAAGGAAGGTTCCTCACACAAACTGCCCCTTGGGAAGGCCTTGCGCCTGGTGTAGCAGCCTCCCAGTGCTGATCCTAACAGGAGTCAGGTATGGGAGTAAACATTGACCTGTTAGAAAAGACTTTCCAAAAACTGACTTGTCAGACTTTTAAAATGCTAAAAGTATGTGGCCCAAAAAAAATCTTCTCTCTATATCTTCACTTTTTACCAAGTTTCAGCCTGCATCTTTTCACTGCTGGACTCAGGTATTATCTGCCAGATTTAAAGATGCCTTACACATATTCTGCTGCATCAAATCTAGAAATTCTCAATGAACTGTAAGTCATCTATAAGTAAAACAAGTTGTTAATTTTTCCTTCATATCTTTTTATTAGTGACCATCAACAAGAAGTTGACTGAAATGTTGCTATTGATGATAGTGACATCAAGAGGCAGAATTTCCCAGGTATGTTTTCCCAATTTGCTTTTGGAAACACGATAATGAATGAATTCATTATCAGAGATAATAATGAATTTTTGAAGTCTGGCAGTCAATTTTGTCATTTGCTCAGCAGTGTCACAGATTTCTACCTGCCAGGCCAGACAGCAACTGCAAGATGCCTTCATGGCTGAGAATGACAGGGTCTTAAGAGATCAAAAGAATTTTTACCACAAAAAAAGATCACCTTCATGAGCAGGTAACAGGGCCTAAACAAAATTATCTACTGTAGACAAAAGGTGGCTTTTGGACTAGAAATTCAAATCCAAGATGAAAAGCATTATATGGTCATACATTCAGAGATACATTCAGAAGAATAAGAAAGATGTTTCACAGATGGTCTGTGACACACTGGACATGTCCAGCCTAGCGTGGAATGGCACAAACCCTGTAGGGGTGGGGCTGCAGTGTGCCCCCCAGAATGGGCTCGGTGTTGATCTTGGTCACTCCCTCGGGGAGCCGGAAGGTGAACGCCCGCAGCAGGCTGGCAAAGAAAATGAAGAGCTCGGTCCTTGCTAGGTGCTCCCCCAAACACACCCTGTGCCCTGCAGAGGGAAGAGGGGAAGGACAGTGAGTAAATAAACCAGACCCCAGCAGCAACTGTATTCATCCTCACACAGAGAAAAGGTATTTTTGCCGAGTCCAGAATTTCTATAGCACTTAATGCAGTCAATGACACAAAGCTTCATGTAATTCTTCCTTCAAGGAATTTTATCTGCAGCTATAGATAACCGTGTAACCCTTCTGCTCCCTTCAATTACCTCAAAAGCCTCATCTTCATTTAACTGACAACTTTAAAGGAATTCATTCCATCATGCAAATGAAGAATAAGGACCTGCCTTTCCTGGGAGATGTCATGTTCTAGTGTTGAATGCATAAAGAATCAAGAGGACTGCTTTTAAGTGCTTTCTGTACATATCTGTGGTATGAAATGAGTGCCCGAAATCAATAGCCACAATCATTAGCAGAGAACTTCCTTCCAAAAATAGGGCAAGTTAGATATACATGTTTGTCAGAACACCTCTGATTTTCCATGTTATTATTTGTTCAGCAGAACATATGTTACTGAAACGAATCATGTCGATTCAAGCACTGTTTTCCACAAAAAGGTTTAGACTAGACAACCAACAGGTTTTCAATAGACATCTTCGTTCTACAGTCCCAATCCAGACTGCTGATGTCTGTGCTGTAGCCCACTTACCTATTGAGAATGGTAAGAAGGCTTCTTGGGCCACAAAATTTCCATCCTTGTCCAAGAAGTGACCAGGGTTGAACTGTCGAGGTGTTGCCCAATGCTCTGGGTCATACAAAGATGAAGCAATATTTGGAAGAACTATGGTGCCCTGAAAGGAGGAAAGCATTCATTCTGTTCCTCGTTCACATTCAGACCGTGACCCATCCAGCCCCCCTTCTACTGAGGAGAATACCCTGGCACAAGCATTTTAATCCACACCTTGCGCTACTGATGCAGGAAAGGTCTGCAGCAACTGAGAAACGGTGTCTGTACCTTTTTGAGGGGAAAGCCAAGCAAGGTTGTGTTCCTCACACACACCCTGGGCATGCCAACTGAGATAATGTTGCTGAAGCGTTGGATCTCATGAACCACAGCATTTGTGTAGGGCAGCTCTCTCCGATCCTCATAGCAGATTAGCTTGGAGGGACCCAGCACAGCATCCAGCTCCTTCTGCACTTTCTCTGTGGAGAAATATTCACTGTTTCAGGCAGAAAAACATATCAAATATTTTCACTAATTTAATTTATGAAGACAATTCCCATTTAGAACTATGAGAATGACACAACAATTAATATAGATATGCAACTTTTTATAATGAAAATTAAAGTAGCAGGATGTTCCAACAGCTTAAACATATGAGAACGCTCTACTTCTGGGTCTGAAGTTATTTGAGCATAGATTAAGAAAAGACATTTGTTGTTCAAAAATTTAAAACTAAGTGTTGCCTTACTACCACAACTCCAAGAGATAACAGATTTATGTTTGGATTTTGTTCTGCCTAGGTGCCTCAAACACCTACAGCCAGTTAGAATATTAAGCTTACAGCTCTCTGAAATTTATGCCAGGTGAGTCTGAGTCTTAAAAGTCTAATTCCTGTTCAAAGGAAACGGTTCTTGCGTAGGGCATCTGTTAAGTTAAGCAACGCCAACAAGATTAAGGTCCAAATACCATTAAAAAAATGGATCTACTGCTTGGCATCTGCCTTTTAATCAAGAACAGCATGTTTTAAACTACTTATTGCATGGGAGTCTTGGGGGCATTACCACAAATAAAACCTTCGATTTATAAACTTCAAGAGAAGCAGTACACACCCAATAAAAATACCTTAGATTTTTAATAAATGATCCTGTCTTTTTCCAGGCCTTTTGAAGCAATAGTAAGATGCAGGGAAGTCCATTCTGCATTGATCAGTCTGTGCCCATTCACATCAAGCCTGCCCTGTGACTGCCAGTAGTCACATTGAACTGACAACAGAGATTTTAGCATCTTACAGAATTTAAGATGTATATTCAGAAATATTTTTAACTTCCTTCTATGAAGAACTATCTTGCAGAAGCACATGACTACTTGAGACTCCAGGTTGTTTGGAGTAATCAATCACTGTATAATGCAAACACACATTTCTATTCCCAATTCGGTGATGAGGCAAAAGGCCAAACTTCTCCTTATGGTACAGAGTGGAACACCGTCGCTGGATGTCAACACAGGCAAAGTATGACTGGGTTCAAAAAGAAGCCACCAGTTAATTGAGGACAGGCATACTAGTGTCAGCTCATTCTGAGAGCCTTGATGCAATATATTACTCAAGGAGCCCAGGAAGGACCACTCTGCACATACCCTGCTTTCCCAAATATGCACAAGGTATTATATTTAGCTAAATAAAACTATACAGGTGAGTCAGTGCTTTCATAACCTTAATTAGAGTAAGCGATAACAAAACATGTGATAACATGAGATTAAGCAGAATTTCTTGTCTGACAGCTACAAGTTGACCAAAGCTTTCTTATCTTCATCTCTTTCATCCATTTAAAATCCTGTTCTCCTCTGGGTATTTGTACGTATTCTGCAGCCTAACTGTGAGATTTCTGTTATCCAGCATAAGACATCCTTCTTCCTTTGGTTTTCATTCAGTGCTCTATGAAAGGGATTAGTGGTTATTTAAAAACTTATTAAAACCAAACTTCTTAAATACACATAGAGTAACAGAGGAGCCATCTGTTGTCACTCTTGACTGGAATAATTTCTGTTAAAAGAAACTCAAATACATTACAGAGTTAATTTAATCCCTGGGTCTACTGATGCTGCCTAGGGCAGACCTACAAGTACAAAAAGGTACATGTGCCACTAGGCATATGTCAGTATCTAGCAACAATCTCTGATCTAGGAAAATGTTATGACTTGTGTTTTCTATTGCATGGGAGATACTTGTGATGGGCTTATCTAGTCACCTTGGATGTCTGGATTTGCCACCATGTAGAGCAGGCCCCAGTTCAAAGTAGTGCTTGATGTCTCTGATCCACCCAAGAAAAGGTCGTTTATGGAATAAACCATGTTGTCTTCATTGTATGTTGACCTGGGTTCATCTTTGGACTGCAAATGATAACAAAAGTTAGAAGCGTATACATGAAAGTTAGAAAAAACAGAATAGGATTAAATGTGATTTTATAACTGGTTCCAAGGTGCGGTGTCTTCTCCTTGTAGGACAATACAGAAAGACTGCTAAGGAATGTTAGGTGACTATCAACACAAAAATTAACATTCCACAAACAGACAAACCATATTTATTCCACTCTTAATCATGAAGCTAAATCCCATGTTCTTTGAAAAAAAAAAAAAGAAAGAATTATTGGCCTAATGGGCAAATAGTGGTTAATTTAGAATGTTTCATAAGTAAATCTTCCTCTAACGATGTGTACCAGTGTGTCATTTTTCATGTCTCAAGTCATAACCCATCACGCAGTTACTCTACCAAGCGATACAGTGACCAGGCAGTGAACACTGGGCTGTGTAAAGTTCTTCAGCTGTGGCATTCAGGTTTCTTCTACACAAGGGCACAATGATTCATGTACAGCTGCTCTGGGGTTTTACAGTTTTCAATTAGAAGTGTGAGGATGTGTATGTATACACTGAAACTATCAAAGAACACATTTATACTTTGGGGGAATTCATCGTCTATATTTAGGGAGGTTATGCTCAGAGGTGTTGAACCTTTCTCTTGCCAGTGGAGCAATTGAAAAGGAGGGATGTTTCTCCCTGCTGTAATGTCATCTAATCTTTTTTTGTTGCCCTTGTTCATCTATTACAGGCAGTTCAATTTTTTAATAAACAAACTTGGATGATTTTCACCCAGCAGAGTCCCAGAAGAGCTTACTGGAACAATTTCTGTTATACTGATGTTCAAGTCTCATAAATCTTAGAACAGCAATGAAAGGCTTTAGAAACAGTCAAATGCATTGGAAGGCCAGGTGGGTTACTGTGCTGGTGTCAAAAACGTTTAGAACAAGAGGATCCAAGGAGCTAGAAGCCATTTAGGCTGACATCCACACTGAACATAAGAATATAGCAGCTGATGTGGGAATCGATCAATAAAGAGCTATCAGGGAGCGCTGCAGCCCAAGAGGTCATAGCTGCCTCTGTTGCTGCTACCAGCACATGACAGCGGTGAAGGGGACACTGACTGTCCCTGCAGGACACCAGGAGCGGCAGTCACCCACTTCCCCAGGGCCTTTGGCTCTCTGGGCTACCCTGGCCTTGCCGCTCCCAAGTAACACCAGTCTCGTCTTGCCACTTCCTCCCCTTTCTCCTTTTTCTTCCTGTCACCAAGCAGAACAGGAGGAGGAAAATATCCTGCTGTAGTGGAGGAGAGGAGAAAGGAGAAGTGATTAAGTGGAGGTAGGAGTCACAGAGGAGAAGGGCAGCTGCTAGACCAGGGGTTAGGGCTGGGGTCCAGTTCCCAAGAGATTCATACAGAGTGATCCTGGTATGGGCCAGAAAAGGGAGCGATCTTGTGCACACCTCCTACAGCCTTTCACAGCCCTACAGATTCCCCCCTACCTCTACTACACCTGCCTGACCAAAATGCCCTTATTTGTCCCAGTTCCTTTGTCTGCTTGAAACTTCACTGACCCTGGCACTCTCCTCTTCTCCAGCTTTGTCTGAAACACTGCTGACTCCTAGGTTATTTTTCCATAAAATGTTCCCAAAATCCAACTGTCCTCTTGCAAATTCTCTTGGCAAACCTTTACCAGCCAAGTATTGTATCCAGAACATCCCACTCTGTCTTCCAAAGGCCTTCCCAGTTCTCTTGTCATTCACTCAGTAATTCACGATTCTTTCCTGGAGACCTTCAATGATTTTACAACTTGTGCCAATGTAAAAAAAAGCAGTGCATTAACCTGCCCTTTAATGAAAAGATTGCAAGGTACTGTGGCATATCAATGATCAGAAAGGATTTAGGAAGATCCTGGTTATTGGATTCACATTATGATGTCTAGAAAGGCAAGAGATTGTGATGATTCAATGGTCCATGTTGACCTTTTCCCCCATGACTGTATGATTGGGCAGAACAAACTTACCTTTTCGATGTGATCCAGGTAGAAGTCAATGAAATCCTGCGGTTCCTCTGGCGTCCCCCGCTCTGTGTGCATTCGGATCTCTCTCCGTGTAAAGTTGCTCAGGACATCGTAACAAGCCAACGCCTTCTTATGAGGCCCAGGGAGACGGCTCATCAGCCAGGGGAAGATTTCATAGAGCTGCAGGAGTGACACACAAGAGTCCTGCAAAGTCTTTATCACGAGAAAATGCACTAGAAAAGCCTACTACAAAGAGAGGTACTACTCATGTTAGCTTGGGCTTAGGGCCTCATTAGTAAAATATCCTGACAAAGACTGCGCTTGGGCTTTCGAGCTGTGAAAAGTAAACCATGTAGTTTCTAGTTTTGAGGGTGAGATTCAGAGTTCCACAGGCTTTCAGCTTAATCACAAGCCAAATTAGAATGACTATAACTAGAATGAATGGTATTCATCTCTGCAGTTATTCATGTCTTCAGTTGCTAAGAGCTGCATTCGGGCATTTTAAAAGTGAGCTCCTGCCCTCCAGTGGAGAACACGGGGAAGGGAAAGCAAAAGCTGGAAACTCCTCACCAGGATGGCCAAAGCAAGGACTGGCTCTCGGTGGCTGCTTTAAAGGCTGCATAACCCTCGAAGTGCTCTCTACCAATGGAGCTCTCAAGGTTCCTCTATGAAATTTCAAATATCTGAAACCCAGAAAAGCTAAGGAACAGCTACCTGACAATTTTGATGACTGCTCTAGAAAGAAAGAAAGGGTTAGCTGACACAGCTAGACTGTTTTTTCCTTCTGTTTTACCCTTTGGGAAAATCTAGCCTAAGAAATAGCTGATTTCAACCTATTCTGACAGCTAGATAGCTAATTCTGGTTTCCAGCCTACATTTATGCCTAGGTAATTTGTATATTCTTGTATCTGCAAGATACAACGTTCTCTTAATAGTTTTTTTTTTTCTGCTCAAAATAGAATTCCATTGTTTGTTTATCAGCAGAATTTTTATCCTTTCTCAGCCTTCATTTTGCTGAGTTCTTCTTGTACTTTCTTAATCACGCTACAGAAAGCACGTTAATAGGTGTTCACTGAAGTGTGGTTGAATTAGACTACACTTGTGCCTTCTTGGGAAATCAGTTCTTATTGTCAGACATCCAATTATTAATTAATGACTGCCTTATCACAAAAAAAAAAAGTAGTAGTCCAGCCCTTGGTAAATTCGTGTAGAACTTCATATCCTTTTTGGTTAGTTCCATCTCTGGTATTTTTTTACTTGCAAAATGTAAGTAGAACATTTAAGGCTAAGAAGCCTTAGATACAGCCGTGGTCTGACTAATCACATAAAGCTGCCCAGATTACAGAAATTCCTACTCCCTAATGTCTGCCCTCTCCAGCTACTATGGCACTCTAACTGCAAGTGGAATTTGGCTGTCAGTGTTCAAGACAGGAACTGAGTCCATCCACCTTCCTGGGTACCTGCCAAAAACCCCTCCTCCATTTATGGAGTGGCTCAATCCACAGTGTCCCCCTGTTCAGTGCCTGAGAGCACAAGATCCAGATGAGAAATGGGGATGTGGATGCAGCAATACCCACTTTTTTGCATAATACTGTGTACTCATTGCATCTGGGAGGTGGGGAGATGGTGGCCATCCCTCTGGAATGGTTTGAACCCCTGTTCTTATTTCCCCAACAGTATCTTATTCACTGGACTAAACCAAATCAAAGCCAGGAGAGGAAGCAGAGAAGAAAAGGAGGTATGTTCTGTCCTAAAAGCAGGTGTCACCTGCCACCACTACACCCAACTTACAGGACCAAAGCTAAACTAAGCAAGAGGGAACCTGACCATAACTCAGTGAGAAGAAGGCTCCATGGGATGTGGAGAGAAATCTGTATTCCAGGAATTGCTTATGTATGCTATATTAAAAAGTTACTCATAAGATGTATGGGACAACTTCAGCAGTGGAACCAGAACCAGAACTCCCAGGAAATTTTTAATTACTTCTGTGCAAAGCAGGCCTCTAGTGTCAGATGGATCGTTGACTCCCAGACTGTTTGATTGACAAGCTTGAGGTTATATTTGCTGTCTTAGCATTTCCTGCCTCCTGCTGCCTGTGCCTGGAGCTGCTCCTCACTCAGGGTGAAGTAGTGGAATTTCTCTGGGAAGTCTTCAAGTCTGTGTCTTACAGAAGAAATGGAGATAAGTAGCCACAGGCAAAACACTTTGGTATTTGACTCATTCCTCTCCCTGCTGACTGTATATAAAACAGTGTCTAAACTTGGCACGTGAATCACACTTTCAGACCTGACATTTCATATTTAGGAATCATGATGCCCAATGCAGGAACCTGTGGTGCGCAGGGGTTGAGAAACGAAGTAACAAACATGACCCAGGAGCAGTCCATGAACCTGTGCCTTATTGCAAAGATTTAAGGGCAAACTACCACAGTACCCAAACACAGGACAATGAATACAAACACCCAAGGCTGGCATGTGGAGCTTCACCATGGCACTTTGAGAGAGTGCCCTGCCCAGTAAAAGTGTTGGGGCATCACTCTCCCATTCTGAAACTTTTGCCTGGCAGGTAGCTCTTGAATCTGCGTTCCTCACTCTCTGTCTTATTCAGAAAAATACAGCAGATCATTGACTTACGTGATGAATAAAGCTGCCCCCAAATTTGAATAGATGTTCTGTAGCTTTAATCAGCTCGTGAAAGGTCTCATCCTCTCTGGAGAAACGATGTCCAAACACGACGGCACAAATTACATTTGAGACAGAATGGACAAGAGGGAAAGAAGGATCCACAGGTTTCCCTGCAACCATAATAATAAATATCACTGTGAATGTCTCCTGCTTTAGTGAAATGAGAGAACCCTCTAAGTTAACCACAGAAATTTCAAGCAAGCATTGCATTTCACAGAGAAGCAGCAATATTCTTTCAAAATTGTGGTATCAAAGTGGTTCCTCACAACCACATTGCAATCCCATAAGCCCAGGAATATGTGGCACCCTAAAGAAATGCCAGATGTGTAAAATATTGCATCATATGATAGAGCAAATTTAGAGGTAAGAGAAAAAAATTCTATGCAAATTTGCTTTCTGGCAAAATCAAAATATGTCTCAAGCATGGGAATGACTGAGAACACTATGGATAAAGGGAACCTGAGGGTAGAAGAGCAAGAAGAGAGGCAGCTTTATTCAGCAAGGACACAGAGGCATGCAAGGCTACTGTGTTTTGTCTGACCTTGCTAGAGATGCACAGTCTCCAGTAAGATAAAATGTTGTAAACTTTCAACCAATTGTGTCAACAATATAATAACTAATTTTAAAGCAGTTATTTGAAACCTAATCCCAAGAAAACTCTTTTGTGACTCTGGAATATATGACTATAAAAAACTCTATTTGTGCATGTATTGATGCGAGTGCCCAACAGCCAGGGCACGATTCTGATTAGCAACTTACTGTTCTGGGCTTTTTTCCCTGCACACATGGTCACATCTCAATCTCTCCTAGTTCTTAAGACATGGGATTGGGCTCAATCTAATTATTTTTAATTGATATAATGCTAGCCACAGCATGTCCTGATTTATTGTGCCT
This sequence comes from Callaeas wilsoni, assembly GCA_013398955.1. Taxonomy (NCBI): domain Eukaryota; kingdom Metazoa; phylum Chordata; class Aves; order Passeriformes; family Callaeidae; genus Callaeas; species Callaeas wilsoni. The sequence goes on from VWPU01015058.1 coordinate 93,173, forward strand.
TTGCATAACAATCAGTTTCAGGAAATCCAACTCACATGATCCTAACTGGGTTGATCAGGGTAGAATCTTGTAATGAAGACAAGAGTCTAGTCAGTGCTTTATGGAGTGCGTGCAAATGGCATTACCAGGCTTAATTCATCAGCATTGATTTTGTCTCTTAACTTTATGCACCACCACCATAAAAGAGCCGAAAATATGCCCTTGAGGCAAAGGCCAACATCATCCTGGGCTGCATTAGGAAATGAATTGCTGGCAGGCCAAGGGAGGTGATCCTTCCCCTCTGCTCAGCACTGGCAAGACCCAGCTGAAGTGCTGGGTCCAGCTCTGGACTCCCCAGTACAAGAGACCTCAGCATATCAGAACAAGCTGAGCAAAGGGCCACGAGGACAATTAAGGAATTGAAGTGTCTGGCATAAGAGAGGCTGAGAGAGATGGATTGTTTAGTCTGGAGAAGGAAGGGCTTAGGGAGATATCTAAATATGTATAAATACCCGGTGGAGGGGTATAAAGAACATAGAACCAGACTTTTTTCAGTGGTATCAAGTGAGGCAACAGGAAAAAATATAAATACATTAAATTCTGCATGGGCACAAGAAACATTTTTACTATAGGGCTCACAGAACAAGGTAACTGGTTACTCAGAGAGGTGGTGAAGTCTCCACTGCTGCAGATACTTATAACTCAGCCCTAAGAAACCTGCTCAGATTGACCCTTCTTTGAGAAGGGGTTAGACTAGACCATCTTCAGAGATCCCTTTCTACTTAAGGTGTTCTATAATCTAAATAATAAATAAGCTCCGGTTTTTCTTCACAATTTTAGTAGTTTTGTAAATAATTTTGAGCAAGAACAGTCTCCTTGAAAACACAAGAGGGACTGGGGGCTTTGCAGTTTCAGTCCATTCCACACAGACACCCTAAGACCCTGCACACTCTCTTGTGGAATAAAAGCTGCCCTCAGTTTCAGGACAGGAGAGAGAAGTTCATACACTAAAGAGATCAGACTACTGACAAAAGTGTATTGATGTTTATTGCAGAGATACCTTTCATACTTGCAAAGAAGTCTACCAGGTAGTGGGCTTCTTCTTGAACTCGGTGCTCCAGACCTCTTTTCCCTAGACCAAGGTTGCGTAAAGTCCTCAGAGCAAACCTTCTCTGCTGCTTCCAGGTGTGACCAGTTGCCAACATAATTCCTGCATCCATTAGAGGAAGAGCTCTTTATCATGCTAATATTAATCATAGACAAAGACTACATTAAAGGATTTACTAAGCCACGGAACGTAATTAAACTCTTGCCTTGCCTGTGAACACAAAGGCACCAAGGAACAGCTGTGACCTGTAATCATGTTGGCAGGGCTGAAATGGGCAAACTCAGCTGAGAAATAAGATGACTTGCAGGATTAAGTTTGATCCCAGGCAACCAGATACCTCAGGATATCCCAGCTGCTTCTCTAGATGCTCTTTGCAGTGCTTGTCTCACACTCTTTGCTATGCCTGAAGCTCACCTGAATCGGGGTAATGATTCTTATGAAGGGAAAAGGGGAAAGAGTTCTGACTGTCCATAGTCAGGGAGAAAATTTCCTGACTGCAGAGCAGGAAAGTTCAGTATTTAGGCTTTGTGACAGGATTTGGGAATTTCTAGCATGGTTGGTGGTATGAAATCTCCAGCAAGATTGAAACAAAAAGCACACTGAACTTCTAGGTGCAACTGTGCCAGCAGGAAAACAGTCACAAAAGGAAGGGAATGGGAAGAAGATGTCTCCCACCGTCAAACTCACTCTTCAGTGGAAAATGTCATAGTGGGAGGCAGCTTGTCCAGGACAAGGAATTGGGTTGTTTCTTGGTTTTCCTCCATTTCTGTGTGGCACAATTTACCATTATCTCCTCACCTCTGAATCTGCCCCAGTGAGTATTCCATAGAAGGTTTTATGAACCCTTTTCCTCTTGCTAGTATTTTCCTCCTGCTACTCTCCAAAAGCTATTTCACCTCTCTGCACCTTGCAGTTCACCTGGCAGTCATTCCTCACAGACAAACCCTGCCTCTGTGCTGTCTCTGAAGGTGGTCACGAGCTATAAGAGATATTGCAATTTGTCAAGATGACACTTCTGTGCACTGTTTATGCCAGGAAATTCTCACCTTTTCCTTTGGCCATTGCTCTGAATAAAGGTGACACCAGCCTCCCAGAAACATCTTCAGGGTGTGTGGTCATGCCATCCTTCACTGCTTGAAATCCATTCAGTATAACCACTGGGGCCCATCCAAACCATAAGGTGAATATGTTGCCATGAATTTTTGCCAGCTAGAGATGGGAGAGAAGCCAGGAAAGCACAGATGAAATCCCACACACTGCAAACAGAGGATGAACCTGTTTTTGCACTGATTACAGGACAAGCCCTAAGGTGGAGTGATGTTCTCCATCTTTCCCACCAGACTACAATTATCACTGCGAAAGCATGAATGTCTTTTCCAGCATTCACTGTTGGAAGCACCTGTGTATTCCTGCTTTTCAGAGCCACATGCCTGTGTCAAGAAACATTATGTACCTTTTATTATTGTATATAAGCCATGGCTCAGTTCACAATCATTCATGGAATAAAGGGTATTTTCTATTTATTAATTTATTTCAAGAGGGTTTCTATCATTTGTACAAGTAAAGTAGCACAAAAGAAGACAGAACTGTCAGAGGAGTAATTAGCTTAGAGACTGAACTTTCTTCTTTCCGCCCAACTGTTTTTGATCCTGTCAATTCAAACAAGCTCATACAGAGTGCAGGGAAGTATCTATTTACTGCTTGAGCTGGAGAGTGCTGGTGTTCAGAAAGCTACAAATTCATGCTGTGAAAGTAATTTTTTAAACAGTACTTTTTTCCCTAACTCCAAATCTGATGTATCATCCCTAAAGGTATTTAATCCTAAATTATATCAATTTTCACATGAATTCGTCAAATTTAGTGGCAAGGGGTGATAGAAAGACATCAAGTTTCACATGAATTTTCACATGAAAATCAGTGTTAAAAGGAGATAGGTTTAAAGACCCAAATGATCTTCACACATCCAGAATTCCAATACCAGGTTTCTTAGCTTGGCAAACTACTTCACGCTGCAATATCTTTTTCTTGTTTTGCGAACCAAACCAGCAGTTCTGAACAAAACCAGGTGTGATATCACAGTGGCCAGTTAACAGCTACAGTACGACCAATGTAGTTTTGGGAGAGGATGTTTTCACACAGCAAACAACATGAGAAAGGAGAAATCACAAAGACTATTAGACAATTAGGAGTATCTGAAAATAAGTACCTTCATGAGGAGATCACGATTAAGTTGAAAGTTCAGCTGTATCAGCGTCCCAAGGATTGGGAGAGGGACTGGTCCAGGAGGAAACTGTCTCCGCACTCGCTGCAGCTTTAAAAACTGCGTCATTAGAAGAAATACAGCCACTGCTACGAGAGCTTGACTTATGGTCAACATTTTAGCATCTGCCTTTACCAGCTCGCCTTTATTCAAAATTGTCTATTGAAGCTATTAAGGCCGGTTGCTAAACCAGTTTTTTCATAAGAGCTTGAATTCACATAGTGAGTATTCCCCACCTCTAACCCTCCCTCTTTATTGTCAACCACTCCCTTTTTGTTCCACTTACTACATTCCCATGCTTCAGCATATTAATAGATGCACACCCTTCTTCTTCTCATCCAGATTATACTTATCCAGTATGGATCACAGGATTTGTAGGAATGGTGTCTTAAGAGACTAGGGCCAAGATTTTCCAGGCAATGGAGATACACATAAATTCTCCATCTAGTTTTTCTGAGGCAATTTTGAATTGTATGTGTTCCTACAAATACTCCAGGAATGCTTTTAGAAAAGCAATAGCCTTACATACAAATTAAGCAGGCAAATGTAAGTGGATATTAAATCTTGGAGTTTTTAAATTGGTTTGCATATATTCCATGTACACATTATATCTAGTAATAGCAAGGCTGATAGAAGTTAAAAGCCCACATTGATCTTAAGATACATATACAACTATCTAATGCTTAATACAGAAAGCAAAATTTGTTACACTTTTGAATGTAATTGAAACATAACTGGATTAATATATGACCTCACTTTTTTGCCTAACCTATTAGCACTAGGTAAACTCACAGAGGGTTTTGTCTGCTTCTACATTTCCTATTCAATCTTGACATAAGGTGGATACCCCGTATGATTTGAGAAATCATCAGAAATTATGTGAGATAAATAATGCATATTCATAGAGGAATTACATCTAGTATTAAATATACAGATTTAAGGGAAAAAAAATTAAAACATGGGAAAAACCTAGTAGAGATCTTGAGCTACAACCAGAACGAAGGGCCTCAGCAAGAACTAGTCATGACATGAGTGTGGATCCTTGGTAACTTGAAAACAGAGTCTGTAGCCAAGGCTGTTTGCCAAGCCTCAGCACTGGCAGGAACCACAAACCCATCACCAGGGGAGTTCACATGCTGCAATCAGACCATGGAAACCTCACAAGAGGGGTTCTGGGCACCACACAGCAATGACCATTGCAGCCCCATTCCCATATTACAGACTGAAACGCATCCCTGTCAAAATTGCCCATCCCTAGAGAGCAAAGCACTGGTAAAAGAAACATGTTTTCACTAATCTTCTGAGAAAACTGCCAAGACTTGTGCACCAGCTTGCCTCTTGCAAGTTGTCTTTGGGACAGAGACTATTTCCAGATTTTGTAGCTCTGGAACATGGGAGACCCTTATCCAGAAAGAACAGCCTGGAGTTTGCCAGCCCACAGTTTACAAACCCTCCAGGCCAATTAGCTTCCAACCACAGCTCTTCATTACTGCTAATGCATAACTGATTAAAGTGTATTAACCAAGGGATGTTTGTAGGTTTCCACATAAGCTTTGTTTGTGTACACTAAAAAGCTGTTTTTTTCAAGGCAATCACTTCTAATTTATCTCTCTCCTTCAACAGGAAAAATAAAATTCTCTTTAAAAAGAAAATTGATAAGTTTTCCCTTCTCTGTCTCTAGTGTAATCTTACAAACTCTGCTTCAAATTCCCCAATTTATCAGAATTTTTAATTTGTAATCAATGTAATACCCTCCCTGTTCTTTTAAATATTAGAAGATTTTCCATCAGGACAAGTAATTTTTGTCCACTGGAAGTTAAGCCCCAGTGCCTTCAGCCCCCAAGGGCTGCAGTCTCACACCTTTAATCAGGGTTCAGCTGGAGCCAGCCTGGAATATGGTTCTCTCACACTGGGAATGGAAGATGACCGTGGGTGGGTTCAGATCTGAGGCATGGGATTCATCTTACTTTATTTAATGGAAAATGTATTTATGAGCTAGCCAAGGCTCCATTTTCTTAATAATTACTAAAAGCAACCAGCAGCAGCATTTCTTCAGCACCATCTACCAGCTGTTCTTTAGGATCAGTGATTTTTAACTTGCTGAAGGCAAGCAACTGCTGCCTCCGTCCTGGATCTAAATGGATACAAACGAATCCTTCTCTTACCAGTGTGGAGCTACTGCCAGGGGGATGTTTGCAGGTCCAGCACGAGGGGACTTCATACCAACCACCTACCTGCCAGGGCATGCTGGACGTGGGTAGAACCATCCCATGAAGGTAATCCTGCAGGGGAAGAAACTGCCAACCCAGGTTTCATCCTGTATGCACATCCCTGCCTGTTAGATTGGGCTGCTTTAAAACACAAGGTAGGCAGAGGCACCTGAAACAAATCCAGCTGTGATAATGATGTCAGCCCTGGAGATGGCACTGTCAGCTAATCACAGTATAAAAATAATCCTTCCTGTGTTGGCATGCAGTATCCAATTTGTACCTCATACAGGAAGAACGTATCCCAATGCCATAAAAGAAAATCCCTTGTTAACTGCCAGTAAGCAAACCAGCAAAAAACATCCACTTTTGCCAGGTCCTTAGGCACATGGCTCATCAAGGGCTTCCAGAATTCTTCAGTAGTGCCAAATGTGCTCTTGGTCATGGTGTGCTAAGTGAAGTCATCTAACTGTGATAAAGAATCCATTTTTAAAAATTAAAGAATAAATTAAGCTGAATAAATTATTGGAGGATCTGAAGCAAGTAGACTACCTGGCATGAAGAAGATGTTCTCATGTTGCTGGCAACCAGTGGGCTCATAAAAAAGGATAAATGATCAACACTCTATGCCTGCTCACTGTTGTCATTTGTCTTCCAGTCCTTTCTCTTTGCCTGTGATATGAAAAGCTCTCCACAGCTGCCTGATGAAGCCACTCTTCTGTTTTCATCAGAAGGATTGAAAAGCTACCTGGTCTAGTGGGTGAAACCCTGAACCGTCTTCCCAAGTGTCAATGATAGAGTTGTATACAACAGGCTTGCTCAACAGCAAATCTTATCAGTCTAAGGAATGTTATCTCAGATGATACTATCTGCTTCTAGAAAGCTTCCTCTAAGAGCTCTTTTACCTCCTGCACCCACTAATATCCCGAGACAGACTGGAAGACCTCTGAGCCTATGTCCACAAACACAACTGTGGCTCATGAGAAAGAATCTTTACTCATCAGACTTCCAATTTATAGGCCATGCTTCAAGATTGTTCTCTGTAAAACCTCTTTCCAGCTGGTAATAAATAAGTCCCAATTCTAATTCTTCCCTTAATGTCTTTATTTGTTACACATCAGGAGAATTTTACCAATATTTTCCAAACAGAAAAGAAAAGAACAAAATATGAACCCTTTATAATTATAATCCTCAATATGGAACTGACTGTCAAGAATCTTTCAGGGTAGTGATTAATTAAATGAAGAGGAAAGCTAAAATCTTAGGACATGTGAAAAGGAATTCACATACAGAAGCAGTTTTACAGAGTAACTCTTCCCTGAATCTGCCCTTTCCTATCGAGGAATGGCACAAAGCTGGTAGCGGGGTGGCTTCATCGTGCTCCCAAAAACAAACTTGGTGTTGACTTCCTTCACTCCTTCTGGCAGGGTGAATGTGAATGCTTGTAGCAGGGTGGAGAAGACAATAAAGAGCTCTGTCCTTGCCAGCAGCTCCCCCATACACACACGGTGCCCTGTGAAGAAAGAGAAAAGGCAATTCAGCCAAAGGATTTCTATCAGACCTCCCTTTCTAACCTGCCTGGGGTTTCGTTTGTTTGCTTGTTTTCTTCAGCTTTTATCCTTTTCTCTTAACTTTGTCATTTAATGATTCATAACTGAAAGGCTGCTTGTATTTCCACAAAAAGTTTTGATCTCCATTTACAGCAGTCAGCAAGACATTGTAGAAATTGTCACCAGGGTGGCATAGTTTACATTTACAGTCTTCCCAGCACCACGCATTTTCCTGCTACTGCTTTGATAGCTGGATCTCTTCTCAGAGAGAAACTGGATCTGTCTTCCAAGGAAGACTTTTCTATGTGTCATTCCTTCTCTTCCAATCTTTTTCATGTACATCTTCTCTCTTCTTGGAGATCTTTAAAATAGTTTGTATATGCCCATTTGTAGGTGCCTTCCCAGTTATTTTGGGGAATGAATGGATCCGAAGTTGTTACCACAAGGAGTAAATAAATCCCTGTTCAGTGCACTTACCTAAAGCAAACGGTAAGAATGCGTCTCTGTTTACAAAGTTTCCATCTTTGTCTAGAAAGTGGCCTGGGTTGAACTGATCAGGTGTCTCCCATTTTCCAGGATCAGCCAGAACAGAGTCAATATTTGCTAAAACTATTGTGTTCTGAAAAAAAGGAGCAGTGGCTTCAACAAAAACTATGGCTATAGAATCTACTGATATCTAGGACTAAGCACACCTTTCCTTGTGAAAAGCCATCCACAGTCAAACCTTAGAGGCACTGCTAGAACAAGAGTTCATGTCCCAATCAGGGAAAATCTCAAAAGCCTTTCTAAAATCATCTAACGGACCAAAGATCAAATTCATTCAAATATGCAGCAGATTTGTACCTTTGGAACATGATATCCCAGCAGCTCCGTGTCCTTCACACTCAGCCGGGGCAGTGCAATTAAGAGGATGTTGCTGTATCGCTGGATCTCGTGAATTACTGCATTTGTGTAGGGCAACTTTTTCCTGTCCTCATAGCAAAATACGTGGGAACAACCCACAACAGCATCCAGCTCCTTCTGGACTTTCTCTGTGGAGGAATATTCAGCTTTAAATATACAGCAGACAATCTATAAACTCTACAGTCATAATTTTTCCTGTTGCTTTTTACAGTCAGAATGGCATCCAACCAGATAAAAAGATACTTAATAAAGAAGAATGCCTGCAAATTCCCGTACGGAAGACCTGAAAAAATTTGACATTGAGGTTGTTTACAGGTTGCATATATACTTTTAAAATAATAATAGCAGATGAGGTCATTCTGTAAGAATATGTGGGTTTCTCTTACATTTCCTGCTCTAAGGTAATTTATAAAAAGGCTTTTATTAATATTTATTTCTACAGGCAGGGAGTCAACTGGAAAAAAAAATTAATCGTGTATTAGGGGAACAGTTTAGTAATTGATCAAAGATTGTTCTTCATTAAGAAGCATATAGATTTTTCTTGTCATCTACAGATGGCCTAACTGCTATTCTGTAATTACTTGCCTTGGGAAGCACTTACACAAATTAATTTTTCCCAAGGACTTCTTTTTTTTACTTACAATTCGAGCTGAAGTGGTAATTTCTGATTTTTTTTAATTAATACTACACCCTCTATAATTGCAGTTAGAATTACCCCCACAAAACTTAAGAATGTGTTAATACATCCTGAGAAGATGAAAGATCATGTGAAAATTCAGTACATGCAACCCAGTCTCGAGTTTTAAGTCTTTTGAAGGTAACAAAAATGGGAGATCCTTTCTCCTTAACACTTCCACAATTTTCTACTTGCCAGGCTCCTGCTGTGCCTGGTACTCAGCTTAAACTCTCAAATATGAGGCCTTTAAAGTGAGCTATGTACATTCTAATCCTCTCTATCCCATACACTCTGACTCTTCTTGTCAGTCATTTTACTCTGCCAACCTGTATCTTTCTTCTGTGAATATCATTATTAAAAGCACACATTTTCAAGCTACTCATCCCAATATTTTTTCTATCTATTTACGTGTGGATATTTGTGCTTGAAGCTTTAAGCCTGATGGAATAACCACACATATGAGCACCCTCACACTGTATTTAAGTTATTTCTACTGCAAGATGCCAAGAGCAAATCAAAGAGTAGGAATCAGGGATTTAAAAGGATGACCCAAAGACTCCTTAGTGGAAATCCAATCATTATTGTCTGTGGAGGGGCAATGATGCAATTTATCTCATCTGAGACTAAACTCCTCCAGGTGATTAAATTATTCACACTCTGCATTCTGTGTAGATCTGTTAAAAAAAACCTGCAATGATTTACCTGTATGTTAGAAAGGATACAGCAAGAAATAAATTAATGCAGTTCACCTGATTCATACTTTAATAATTAGTTCCTCTACTTCTCTTTGAACAGGCACAACTGCTCTTTGACCTTGTATCATTGCTAGAGTTGCAGACCTCTTTGGATGTGCTTACCTTGAACGTCAGGATAAATCACCATATAGAGCAATGCCCACAGCAAAGTTGTGGCTGTAGTTTCTGTACCTGCTATAAAGAGGTCAGCAATAGTCTGGATCAAGTTTACTTCGTCATAAGTAGCATCAGCATCTCCTTTAGTCTGCAGATATGAATTGAAAAGAAAGTTATGGCACACAAATGAAGCAGTAAAGCACCTGGAGAAATCATACACTTCTAAATTTATATTAGACATCATTATAATCAAAGGAACACTTAAAATCCCTTGTTAGTGACATGTGAGAGAAGTTCAGAGGTACTCACTTTATCTATCTCATCCAAATAGTAATCAATAAAATCTCCATTTTCATCAAGCTTTCTTTTTCCTTTGCGACTTTCAAGTTCCTTTGCTAACAGAGCATTCACAAAATCTATGCTGGACTTCATCTTTTTAAATGATGGCAGGAAATGACCAGCAAGCCAGGGAGACAACTCATATATCTGTAAAAGAGATATTTTAGATATGTGATATTACATACAAATATGTGGCATTTAGCAAACTAAATTTGAATCCTAATGCAGGCTTCTGGCTAGTGGAAAAAGCAAATGAAAGACTGATGACTGAATCTTCAGCATCAGATTGAAGGGATAGTCTCTATCCCGAGATTCATTAAAGGCTTTCTTAATTCTATTTTTCTGTGGAGCAAAATGAAAATTTTGCTCAGTGTCTCAGTTTTATACTATATATATACACACATACACATACTTGGAGATTATATAAATATAAATGTGATGTACAAAGAATAAATGAAATTCCTCTCCCAATTCTTTGCTAGGCTGAACTTTGCTCGGCTGAGCCATGAAACCCGTCCCTGTTCTCCCCCTTTTACAGACTGCACCGCGTCCTTCCAGTTACAGAACTACTGCAGCCTAAATTATCCATTAGACCATAACTTCTGGGCTCACCTGTTTAAGTGGCAGCTGCATTATGAAGATTTATCTCCCCACAAGCCTATGCAGATTCCCAGCTCTATTTCTTCTTTGCCCTACTGCATCATTTTCCTCGGCACTACCTGTCCACTTACCAGGGAAACAGGTAAGTACAGCCCGTCATTAAGGGATTGTACATCCCTGTGAAAGCACTGTGGAGGGCAGGACAGAATGAAATGTTGGACTAGAACGTTTTTGTTAGTTCTGGACACACTATTAAGGTGTTTTAAAAACAATATATACAAATACCTATTGAGAGCAGTTTGGAAATAGCTGAACCTGATTAGAAGGTAGCTTAGGAATCATTTCACCAGCATCTTCTGTGACAGTTACTAATAAGTAATTTTATTTTCGCTTATCTACCAAAAGTATCAAATTAGTCCTCAAATCCTCTAGGACCTTGCTTGCAGCAGTTTCCAGCTAGTCTGAGATGGTGGAAATCATACAAGACACAGAACTCACAGGATGAGTTTCCAGCAAGTTCTGCAGAAGCAGCTGCCTCGTGCATGGGTAAATTCACTTTTTGACTACACATAGTACTGTGGTTCCCTTTCATAAATGATTCATAATAAAACTGCCCCGGTCTGAGGCCACCTGTTCTGCTGCTTTGGCAGCTGCAGTCACAGCTGCACATACGGAAGCAAGAGAGAGTTTTTCTCTCCAGTGGACCAGAGGTGGAGTTAGGAGTTGGTGCCTTGAATGGAGAGAGAGATCATCAGCAGCTAAAGGAGGGGGACTGCCAGTGTGTCACCGTGTTCTTGTAAGGACGTGCAGATGTGGTACAGGGGTTGCTGCCAAAAACTGCAGGGAAAAGCTGCCATCAAGCAATTTCGAGCCACATTACCTACGCACAAAACAGTTGCTCTACTCCGGTTTCCATGAGGTTGGCTGGCAGTAGTGAAGGAAGCAGTAAAAACCCATTTACTCCTGACATTTGTTGACGGCCGTGTCATGTGATAGAATGAAGAAAGCCAGTTTGCCAGACAAAAACTAAGATAAGCCTATTTCAGAGCCTTTCAGATCATTTTACCTGTGTTTTACTACTGATCTCAGGTATAGTTTCAAACACTGGAGTTGTAACAGGTAGCACTTTTGCAAGAAAGTCCTTTGTACATTTCCCGGCCATGTAACAAATGTTTGTGTTTTCATCCCTGTCCCCCAGACACAGGAAATTTCTGTGATATGATGAAGCATAAGCAATTGAAACAAGTTTTGAACTAGGCATCCGGAAACACTGTTCTGACGTGCTCTCCAGGTTCTCTAGTATTTATTCTTTTACAAAAGTAACAAGGAAGTTGCCTTTTTCACTGCCTATCTATAGAAAGCAAGCAAACAAACAAAAGGTTTTCCTCACAAAAAAGGAGATGCTGTTCAAAAATGCTGCTATGGTGTCAAAGGATTCAATCAGGCGGTGAAAATTCTCGTCATCTCTGGAGAAATGATGTCCAAAAATCATAGAACAAATCACATTTGAGACCGTTTGAGCAACAGGCATGGTGGGGTCCAGAGGTTTTCCTGTAAACACAAGGGACTGCATTCACCACTGACACTTACTGTTCCTGCTTTTCCCACCGACAGGAGAGCTGATAAAATTTCATAAACATTTCTGACATTAATTAGATCACCAGATGGCAAATTGTAATTTATTGGTAAAAGGCCAATAAATTAGTAAATGAGTAAAAATATAAATAGAAATATCTAAAAAACCCTGTTGGTTAAAAAAAGTAAAAACTGGTGGTGGGAATGGAATTAGTAATATTAATTGTGAAAATACCCAGATTTCATCAAACCTTGGCATCAGCAAATCTCACATTTGGCAACAACCAGGGTATAAAACCAGTCAACTGAGACATTAAATACACGGGTGAGTTGAGAAGAGAACCACCTTCTATTCTTTGCTCATATCATTTTACATTAGAATATTTCAGCCTACCCATGGACTCACCCTGTTTTTCAGCAGCACAACCTGAACAAACTCCCTCTCCTACTGAGGAGCTCACCACAGGCTGTGTGAGCTTAGCTTTTTCTGCTGCACTTCCCAGAGCAGAACACAGGGCTGTGCATCCTTTGTCAAAGCTTTGCATATTTTATGCTTTTTCTTTTCTACATAGGAATAGGAGGCATTGTGACACTGATTTTGTTACTGTTTGCTGCTACCCTGATGCTGTTACCATAAGTACTATAAAACTGACTCAGAAGTAATAACACTGATAGAGACCAGTATATATATATACTGGAATATAAATATAAATATAAATAGAAATAGAAATAGAAATATAAATATACTGGTATACGATAGCCAGATAACAGTCTCTAGTTCTGTGTTCATGGTATGGGATTTCACACTTCTGCAAGTAAATATCTCATGCAGGTGGTATGATACAGACTTTTGAGACTCAGCTCTGCACATGCACTTTGAATCCATTTTTGTAATCAAATAGTTTCAAAAGCTACCCATTCTCCAGCAAAGTCTCCCACTGCACAGACTGCCCATCCCACCCTCACATACCGTTTGTTTTCCTTAAGTATTCCACCAAGTGAGCAGCCTCCTCTTGCAGTAGATAATCCTGGTCTTTTTTCCCTACTCCCATTTTCCTCATTGTTGCAAGTCCAAAACGCCTCTGCTGCTTCCAGAGATGACCATTAGAGAACATGACACCTAGAATCACAATGAACTAATGCTGTCAATGCCTTATAAATTAATGGATGGGTACAGCTGATACATCCAAGAAGCTTCTCTTTTCTTCTAATTTTTTCAAATCTTTGACAGCAGTCTGGCAACATTCCTCTTTTCTTTCTTTTTGTGTTTCAGCCATTTATCTCCTGTATAGAAGCTCTTACATTAACTCCACGCTGTCATTATTGTTCTGACAGAATATAGAATAGACCTGTTTCAAAAAACTCATGAAAATAATAACCTTTTTCCCTGATGTAAAGTAAGGGCTTTGAGGCTCTAAATCAATTTTCAAAACTAGGGATAGAACATATCAAAAGGATTTCTGAGAATAATAATTACCATTTCCACGTGTCAGAATGTGAAAGGTTCTGCTTACGGGCCTTCCAGCAACATCTTCAGCATGGGCAGTCAGACCTTCCTTCACTGCCTGAAACCCTTGCAGGACAACTGCAGGAGTGTTTGAAAACCATAAGGTGAAGATATTACCATGAATTTTGGCCATCTGTAGAACAAAGCAGAATCAGAATAACAGGAGTGAGAACCGGTGCTTTTCAATGGAGCGAGATGAACCAGATCTTCTCCTTGGGCAGATGCCCTAAGGGTGACTGACTTAGAGAACAGAGCATCAGGTATGTTCTTACATACAATACAGTTTGAAATCAGGTTTCTATCATTTACTGAAGATCATGATGTTTCTAAAATGTCAGTCAATATTGCCAAAGTCTGTGATGTCATTTATTATGTCTTACAATCCAAACTCATTGTAGATGAACTCCATCCTCAGCACTTGCTACAAGACAGCAGTAGCTCATGAATTTGATATGAACCATCTACAGATTCCCCTTTGTGTGTCAAGTGCAGCAGAAGCAGTCGAGGAGCTGAGCAATGCAGGAATCACCCTCTCCTTTCTAGCTCAGCTGTGACAGCCTTGTCTTCACCTGCCGCGCACGCAGGCATCGCCGGAGGTGGGCAGGACAGTCCTTCCCTGGCTGCTGAATCAGGAACTAGAAAAGTAGCAAAAGAGGCTGGAAAGAGTGGTGTGTTGCCAAGACATCCCAAGAAATGCAGGACTAGAGGATTACAAAATTTTGCTGCCTAGGAGCAAACAAGAGGGAAGACTTATGCACAGTGAGCAAAAATGTATGTGCTTGTGCATTTGTGTTTAACTTCACTTTTTGTAAGGACCAGTTCATGGCTTTTTAAACCTTGGGATGAGCAGTACTACTCTTCATGTCTGGGATGTCAGAAATAGAAGAAAACACAGCAGTCAGGCACTGGCTATTATTTTATGGAATAATACCACTTTGCCTTGAAATATGAAGCTCAGGAGGACAAAACTGGCAGGACATGGAAAAAACAGGGATAGGGAAGGTTGAGAACAAAGAGGGAGAGTGAGGTGCTATTACTTACATATTTAAATGTTAAATATTTAATATAGAATGTATAAGAACTATAAAACAACAGGCTACGAACTTTAGAAGTGCTGCACATTACAACTGGACTTCGAAAAGGGTTTGAGCATACTATGAATTATTTTAGCCATTTAAAAGCTCAGTCTTGCTAAGCAGACAGAAATCTCTTGTGAAAATCTCACCAAATTGTATGTCAGAAAAAAATTGATTCTAAGATCCTTCAAAAAATCCATTGAATAAGTATATTAAAAAATCATCCTTTCTATACTGGAAACACACATGCCCTCAGTATCTATTTCATGGGATACTTAGAAAATGCCAGTGCAACAACAGCCAAAACACAGACATGCAAAACACTGCACAGAATTAGTGAGTCTACTTTAAAATACATCTTCTTCTATGTGTAAGACAGGCCTATTATCATCATTATGGTTTTGTTCGTATGCACATAAGGTATTAAATATGTATTTCAGAGTAAGTGCAAATTTTCACACTAAGAAACAGATATTTTAATTATCTCCAGCTATTTCCACATTTATGCAATTTAGAACAAATCCCTCCCTAGCATCCAAATTAGGACTATGTTAAACACATTTACTTTTCAATCAGCTTATGAGTCCATTAATAAATCGTCAGAAAATACATACTTTTTTAAGATGCTCATGATGAATTTTGAAGTTCATCTGCAGCAGATTTCCAAAGAAGGGGTATGGAGTTGGTCCAGGAGGAAATTGTCTTCGCATCCATTGCAATTTCAGAAACTGTATCGACAGCAGAGACACCACAAAAAATACCAGCGCCTCACTCACTGTTAACATTTTACTTCTGATTTACACAGCTACGTTGTCTCTCTACAACTGCTGTGTAGGCAGAGGAGAGATCCAGTTTATCTTGCTTTTGTGGTACCTCCCTGAAAAGGGAAAAAACTCTCGAAGCTCCTGTGACTTGCTGTCTTTCCCTCTTTATCACTTTTACTTCCCCATCCCAGAGAATTAAGTGTTCTTATTTTTAAGCATATTATGACATCATTCCATAATATTGCAGCTACACATCTGTCAATCATTGTCTCTTCAAGGGATACAAAACGTAGGTTAATTATACACCTCCTTGTGCCATGACTTCTGCTGTGACAAAAATCTCTGCCCACGGTCCTGGTTTCATAAAAAACCTCTTGCAAGAATGAGAAATAAAAAAAATTTCCTGAGGGTTGGCTGCACACCCAAGGGCAGTGGGGTTACTGAAAAGTTCAGGCTCGTCAGTAGCCATCACATGCACCAGCTACGTGCTGTGCTATTTAACTCACCCCATACTGTTGATTCTGATGTTCTCTGATATTCCTTTAATATTTTCCCTCACAGTTTATGCTGAAAGGTGTTTGGGGATGGCTCTACCTTTTAATTTTGTGCCAAGGGCACGCGGACCATAAAAGACTCCAACTGATCATTGGGTAACAGGAGTTTGATGGTAATAATGATGTAACACCCGAGTGTCCTTACACTCCTTGCTCAGCTGCACAGGGAAGTGGGGCTGAGCAGTCTCCTTGACCAAGCAAAAAGCAAAATTTCTTCACCCCTCCACCTGCCTCTGGCTAATCCCCCTGGATTGCCTGCAGCAGGAGTAAAGATAACATACAGCTGCCTCTGAGAACTTCTTTCAGAAGTGCTCTCATGCAACTGAGCAACTCCAGCTCTGTCAAGGATGGCATTTGGACATGATCAACACAGATTTGGCACTTGCCTCGGAGCAGCATTAGCTTAGACTCGGCTCCTCTGACTCAGACAGCAGCATGTGGCGCTCTGGGAAGTCACCTAGATGGCCTTGCTGCTCATGTACCAAACTTACAGAACTGGCACGGCAGAAATAAAAGTTGTGAGGTGTGAAGCACATTGGTTTACTCCAGGTGCAGGGCAGAGAAATAACATTTACCCATCTTGCCGGCCGCTGATTGATCTGAGAGCTAGGATCAACCTGAAAAACTGAATTACCTACTTCAGAGACCACTTTTGAGACTTGTAGTTCCTTCACTGGTGTTGCATTTTCTGTATCTCAAACTGCTCCCAACTCTGAGTTTAGTATTTTCCGAAGTGTTCCTGGGAGGAGACTCACAGCCCCAAGGCTTGCCTGCCCTGCACTCTTGCAGCCCCATCTGGCCCCTGCACAGTCCTGGCTGGCTGCTCTGCATCTCCCCTGGCTCTCCAGGCTCACTCTGACTTCTCCACACAAATTAGCCACATTCTGGTGATTGCACCTCTCACCCTAGACGTGATCTGCCTGCATGTAGGAAGGCAGTTGCCAAACAGCTTTGCCAAGTCTTTGGGAAAAAGTGTTAAAGGGAGTACAAATTGCTTTTCTCCTCCTACAAGATGGTGCTGGAGGATTGGGAAGAGAGAAGCCTGATAAAGTTTTGTAAGCTGTTTTTGCCACAGCTTCCATGAAGAGAATTGTATGCCTGGGAAGGCAGGGGTTAGAGCTAACTGGCAGCTCAGGAGAACCAAAAGATATCCCTCTAACAAGTGAATCCTCTTCCTTTCACTCTTGCCAGGAGAGATGCTGGCCCATTCTCTTCTCCCCCTTCCTTTCAGCCCATGATGTGATGGATAAACAGAGCAATGCCAACTGGTCCTTGAAGCATGCTTGCAGTAACCACTGTAAAGTCTTTCCTTCAAGGAAAGAAACCGGTAGAGCAACAGTAACCCTCACTCTGACCTTGGGTTTTAAATCTCACTGGCTGGGTAACAAGGCCAGTCTCGCAGTGAGAGTGGCATCTGGCTCTTGCCCTCCACTAGCCCTGCTTGGGCACTGCTCCTGCCAGCTGCACCTTGCACCGCTCTTCCCTCAGTGCGCACTTGGGCTCAGCAGGCTCAGCTCGGCTGTCAGAAGGCTGCTTGTGTGCAGCTGCTTCTTTGCTCACAGAAAACTCTCAAGAGCTTTGATTCTCCCACAGCTTTTGGGGAACACCACATCAATGTCTCCTGCCCTGCCCCTCCTTTGCAGGCACCAAGCTTTGCTGCACAAGACTGCAAAGACTGCAAGCTGCCCCCTAACTGTGATTTTTGGGCATCGGTGAAGAGACATGGCCAACCTAATCTGCTATACATCAAATCATTACGAACCCTGGTGTGTGAGAGGACTCCTTCTTTCATAGAAATGCCTCTCAAATGCACCACAAGAGTATATGTCCAAAAAAAAAAGAAAAAATTCCAGGCCAGCCTACTGGTCCTTATCTACTTCCACCCACTGTGTTTCACCAGCAGTGGGGCTTCCCTCTGCAATTCTCCAGCAGGCAATAGGAGGGGTTTGCCTCTGCTCTTGGCCTGAGTCACGAGCCTCACACCCAAATGAAAGGCTGCACTGTTGTCTCTCTGCTGCTTCCAGTCTCAAGCAATCATCTACCCGTGGCTCTTGGCTAAACAGACAAAGCTGCTCCCGGCAAGCTGAGATGCCCCTCCACAACTTCGTGTTCCCATGCAACCACACCTGGGAGCTCCAGCAATGCCCAGAGCCACCAGCTCTGGGAACAGCATTCCCACACAGCACTCTGGATTTCAGCATGTAGGGGAAGACCCCCCAGAATCTGGCTTTGACGTTCCTGCTACCTCCAGTAAGATTCTGCTGAGTTTCTAGTAAGACTAGACAGTGCGATAATTGTCTATGTTTATTTCATTTGTAACATAGCAGGGAAAAAAGTACAGACACTTTCCAGACACAGGAAAACCAGAGTATTTTTCAGGGCTGGCTTCTTAGACATGTAACACAACAAGGATAGATTTGCACTGAATTTGAGCTAAAAATGAGAACCATAAAGCTGCACAAATACCAGCTCACTACCAAACCTGTGCCTGCGCCTCTTAAATCTCTAATGCTGAGCCACCTAGCGCAGAACTGCACAGAGTTTGTACGGATGGGGTTTCATGGTGCTTCCAAATATAATGTCTGTGTTGATTTCTTTAACTCCTTCTGGTACAGTGAACTTGAATTTCTGCAACAGGCTGCAGAAGATGATGAAAAGCTCCATCTTGGCCATCACCTCTCCCAGGCAAACACGGTGACCTGCAAAGGGTGAAGGGAAACAGAAGTCAGTTACCAAGGTCTGTAACCAGCACCTGTTTCCTAGTTTTTCACAGGAGCATTGCTCATCAAGGCACAAAGAGCTTTGCTGAATTTGACAATTTCCTCTCAGATTGAACTGGATGCACGATTGAGCTGTCTGCAATCCATTTTTGCAGGATCTGCCCAGGTTATAGAAAAAGATACCAGCAACACTTCTTAAAAGTTTCATTCTTGCTTCCTAATCTATAGGAGTCTCCAGTTTTATGAAAGGGATTTCAGTCTTTTGATTTCAAATAAAAACAACAAGAAAGCGTCTTTAGGTTCCCTCACAGTTTCCACTTATTAGGGAAGATAAGTCAGCCTGTACTAACAGTGAAAAATCAGAAGACAGAGGACATTCTACACCTGATGAAACATTTTCCTACATCATGTTTCAGTGAAAACAACTTGTTAAAAAAAGTCTCTGCCCAATTTATCAATTAACTCTGTCCAGGATATAATTCCCAGAGGCAGACAGTGAAAAACTCTGAAATGCAGTGATGAGGTCATTCAATTTGGGTGTGAGAAACCAATTCCTCTTCTGTCCAGTTTAGACCAGAAACCTGAGCCTGATATTTTCACATCTCAGCTGACAGTTCTGACAACCAGGCTACTCCCTCCTAGCATGATCTCCAAGAGCTTTTGTTTGTTTAAGCTTCTATAAACTCACACACTGCTGAGAGAATGATTCCAGAAAATCCATAGGAAAGACATAGCCTTCTGGATGTATTTAATCCAGCTTCTGGATCTTTCATTCATCTCTCTGCACTGATGAATATTGAATTTTTTATAAAAAATAAATCAGGTCCAGCACAGCAGCCTTTCAGAGAACATCCACTGTAATACAATAACCCAGCATGTGCAGAGGAGGACCAAGGGCAACAGTGTAAGGACTCAAGTCTCCAAGTGATTGGGAATTCTAGGACCTGATTCCTTTTATCTTCTCTGCATTTTCAGAAGAATCTAAGACCAAATGTTTATACAATTACCAAACAACTTATTTTTGCAGTCAAACATTTTTCTGGGCTGGGAAAACCATGTGCTCCTGCAGTTTGGGGTTACACTCCCCTTTGGCCTTCTCCACAAGGAAAATAACGTGGCTTCATCTAACCCACACACCCGAGCTCAGTTCTCAGTGCACTCACCTGCTGAGAAGGCTAAAAAGGCCTCTCGGGTCACAAAATTTCCATCCTTGTCCAGGAAATGGCCAGGATTGAACTGGTGAGGGGTCTCCCAATAGGCAGGGTCAAAAAGAGCAGAGTCTACATTTGCCATAATTAGAGTGCCCTGAAAGGAAGATGCAGTTGGCACAGTTCTGTCTCTCACACATCAAGAAGAAAAGGACACAAACAGATTCCAGCTGTAATTCTGCACGCAGAGAGGCAGCAGAAATGAAAGATTACATAATTAGGGGGTGAAAAAAATCTCGAGAGTTCTGAGGGGTTTTGTCTCAAAAAATAAATAAGCAAAGAAACTTCAGTATTTTGGATTCAGGGATTTCCCTGCTGTATTCCTTCACATCTCTTTTTCCAGTCTGTTAGCAAATGCTGCAGAGTGTGTGGTCTGCAGTTCTTTAGCACCTTATCCTAAATCTAGTGAAATTATCTTCCTGTCCTGAGCTGGAGGGGAAAGGGTTTAATGGTAAACCTTAACTCTTGGCCAAAGATCACATTGGAATAGAAGGGATACCTGTACCTTTGGAACATGATACCCCAAAACAGTGGTATCCTTCACAGCTTCTCTGGGAAGTGTGATTAAAATAATGCTGCTGAAGCGGAGGATCTCGTGAACCACAGCATTTGTGTACGGCAGCTTCTTCCGATCCTCGTAGCAGATGAGATGGGAGGGGCTCAGAACAGCATCCAGCTCTTTCTGGACTTTGTCTAAAAAAAAAATTAAAACATCCATTATAGATATAAGAACACTGTTTTGCATGAAACAGAGCTTTCATTTCCTTCTTGAAGTAGAGTAGTGATAGAAAAAATTACAATATATAAATAATTTATACTTACCATATCGTAAAGTGCAAATGCATTTATACAGCCAGCTAGTTATGATTTTACTACACTGTGTTTCCTAGCTGATAGGTTCTATGTTCAGACCCTCTTTCCACATGCCCAACAGATTTATGGAGCATTAGATTTAAAAGAGGGGGAGAAAACTGTAACTATAACAAGAGCTTCTTATTAAGAGATCAGTTCAGTTAAGCTGTTAATTTTACTCCAGGTAAATACAGTCTCGCAGCACACTAATGAGGGTGATGCAAGCAAGCCATCACATCAAGCTGATACATATGTAATGCTGAGAACTGAAACAGGATCATATTACTAAACCATCAGCAAGTGTTAATCTCCTTGGGCTGCTGTCTAAGCTTCAGTGACTAACTCACCTTTTACAGTCTCAGATGGTTTGGGGTCAGATTTCACACTTAAAACTTAGGCTAGTAAGCTAAGATGTGTTTTTTTCTTTATAATTTATCAGAATTTGAAATGCATGTGTGTGCACATGGCTCTGTTCTTCCAGCATTCTAGCACCACAAGCATGAAAAGAAATTCTAGCCCTCAACCTGAGACTCAAGAACATCTGCTTGGCTTAGTAATTCATCACCTCTGAAAACCCTCTACCAAATCATCCAAAAATTTTCAAACCAGTGTGCAACTATGCTTTTGTCCAGAATTTCTGAATCATCTTTTAGTCTTCCCATTATTGTCTTCCTTCTCTGTTTAACATTCCCATATATTAGAATAAATACATCTATTTTACAGAAATTCAACTGATGTCTCAGTTAATGAACTCAAATAATATAACCTTATTACACATTCTGGATACCAGAAAAGCATCACTTTCCCCTAACCCAAACTCTTATTTCACCTCGTGTTTTCAACCTGTCTGTATCTTCCATTATATGCTTACAGTGCTGAAACAGTCTGACAAAAATCAACAAGACCCAATACAGTATCAGAAGCTGAATATCCCTGAAATTATTTTAAAACCTCTGTCTGAAAATTTTTTACAACACTGGCTTATTAAAAGCAAAGCTCAAAAATTATCTTAAAAAAAAAGAAAGCTTGATCTTAAAAAAGCTTGATCTCAGCCAAAAAAAAAATAAAAAAAAGTATAACAGAAAATTGTTCTACTTGAATCATACCCGTGTTTTTGTGAACAACTCACCTTGGATGTCAGGATAAACCAACATATAGAGCAAAGCCCATCGCAGAGTGGTGGCCGTTGTCTCTGAGCCACCCAGGAAAAGGTCAAAAACAGACTGCACCATGTTGTCTTCATCAAATGTAGAATTGGGGACATTCTTAGTCTAAAAGTGTCAATGAGAAAGGTAAAATGGGGTATAGCTGTGTAACAGCACTGAGACAGACAGTGATCACTGTATCTAAAGGAACAAGATTTCTAGAGGACAGAGAAAATACAGGTACTCGAACAGAACACAGATACAGGCAAAGGCTTTACTCAAATGAGTACACTGATATTGTTAAATTACAGGTGCTGTGGAATGTGTCAGGTGTATAAGTCCTGTTATGCTGCCTTCTAAAGTGGCATGTTGACTTCCGTTAACTTCCACAGCAGAAAAACACATTTCAAGGTAGTTTTATCCCACCCTTGCCACTCTCAGCACATTTGCTGATTTCAGCAATCCATCTAATATATATTGTTATCCTTTTAAAGATTTATGCATTTTTTCAGAGCAGAGACTGCCAACATTTTAAGATTCTCATGGTACTCATACAGCACTGCTAAGCACAAAAATAATACAACAAGGCAAAAAAGAATCAGAATTAGGCAGCCATCTAAATACCTGCACCTTTTCAAGGTCCTCCCTAGTGCCCAGCCCTCAGTAAGGATTCCACAGTATGATAAAAAACCAATGTAAATGATGTTTACTTCTAGAACAAGTTATTGAACTAAGTAGTCAAAGTTCATATTTTGAGTTTGACAGCAGAGTTTTTAAGCTGTACTTGCAGAGCTCTGCAGTAATGTTGTTGTGGACAGCAGGGAACCCGTTATGGTTGCATCTGTGTCATGTACAGCATTAATTACTCACTTTCTCTATCTGCTTCAGGTAAAAGTCAATGAAATCTTCTGGTTCATCTATTCTGCCTTTTTCCCTGTGGCTTTTGATTTCCTGCCTCACAAAGGAACGAAGAAAATCCCGGGAAAATCTTGCTTTATGTATAGGTCCTGGGAGGTGCTCTGCAGCCCACGGAAACACTTCACACATCTGGGGAGCAAGAATTCAGCACAGGGGCAGTAAGTGACACTGTACAGAAGCCGTGTGATAGAGATACAGCACGGACATTTTTGGTGCTAAATTACTGAATTAATTTCTCTGGGAAAAATACTGTGGCATCAAAAAGAAATGTTGACTGCATGTTGAATACATAAACACACATTAAAACCACAAATTAAGGAGAGCACAGTTTCCACTCTGGATTTTTTCCCATCCTTACTGCATAACTCCATTTGCATTTGCCCTGTTAATTCACCAACAAAAAATATGCTTTTCCAGATAGATGTAAAATGTATTAATATTAGTAAATCTAATGTTAATAAATATTTATATCTATTACCTTAGCACCAAAAAAAAAAAACCAAAAAAACAAAAAACAACATTCTTTTTCATTCTCACACAGAGTACCATCTTTTCACCTTAACAATACTGGTATTTCCATTACAGAAAAGGTCAGTAACCTAAGCACATTACCTTTGCTAAGACATTCTAATAAAGGTTATAAATACAATATTCAAAATTGAATCATGTCAAACCCAAAGCACTGCAGGAACAGTTCGTATTCACAGTCAGAATATTTATCAGTATTCAATAATGCAATACCTGTAATAATATACACACTGATATAATTATATTGCAATAAATAATGTGCTCAATAACCAAATAAGTTGCGTATTAGTAATATTCTAAAAAGTAATATATGATCTCATAAGTAGTATTCTCACATAATAAAAGTGGCTGTTCCCAAAAGCCACTATACAATTGAAGGCTTCAATCAGCTGGCAGAAGGTTTTATCCTCTAGGGAGAAACGATGTCCAAAAACCACAGCACAAATCACATTGGAGACAGCGTGGACAATGGGGAAGGAAGGGTCAACAGCTTCTCCTGCAGGCAGAGAAAAACATTCATCTCCAAAGCACTTCCTTCATCTCCTTTGCTATTTGGGAGAACAAGATTACAATGATATTTTATAATAGATGTCCTCTATGATATTTATACTGTTACTCAGAAACACCCAATATTTACTAGGAAAAGTAACAAAAGGTAAACCTCACTCAAAAATGAGGACAGGAAGGCCTCAAATCTTTAACTCCTGGCCTTGTTTTTTTAATTTGCTTTCCTTTTTGTTTTCTTTTTTCTTTTTTAATGTCAGTCTTGGTGTTGATCCCAAAATACAAACTGCTGAGGTCCAACTGTACAGTTTTGCTTGCACTGCAAATCCAAGGTGTGCTCCAAACCCATTCTATTCTGTAACAAATGTATTCTTTACCCTTAGAGTCAGGCAGACACCGCTGTGTCTGCCCCCAAGCTCTGTGTCAATGCCATACCCTCGTTGTCTCTGAAGAACTCGACCAGGTAATGGGCCTCGGTTTGTATCCCACGCTCCATTCCTTTATTCCCCATTCCCAGTTTTCGGAGAGCTCCAATTCCAAAATGTCTCTGTTGTTTCCAGATGAGACCATTTGAGACCAAGATACCTTTAGCCATCAAGAATGAATTTTATGTCATATTAATGTTCATACAATTGTAAATGATAAACACAGAGTCATCTTCTCATCATGCTGTTGCTCAAAGAGGGGAGACACATCAGGGCAGTGTTCATTGATTTGAATGGTGTTAGAGGCAGAGAAAACACCAACCCTGCAAAAAACCCACTTGGATCTCTGGACTCACACACCTGCCTTCCAAACCTAGTCCTAGTTTTTCTGAAGCATCTGTCTCTGGTCTTTGAGGGATCCTGTTCTACCAGGCTCTTTACACCAAATACCGAGTTCTCGTCCTGGAAAGGTCCCTTCTGGAAAGACAATGAAGCCAGGGCAAGAACCACCCAGCCAAAATGAGAAGGAAAGACAGGCTTTAGCCAATCTGCAAACAGCTTCTCAGGATCAGAGTTCCTGTAGGACAGAAAGGAATCCCAGGCTGCTCTGCTGCGAGTCTGCGTTCTAGCAGAGACCACCCAGCATGAACCCTTTAATCTGCTTGGTGGGGAAATTCCCTCCACCAGTGTAGCCTGCACTTCCCCTGGGAAAGCCAGCTTTCTCCCCAAGACAGCTGCTTCACTACAGACTGGCATAACTGTCCCCTATTCCTTTTGCTGTCCTGGGATCCAGGGACAGGCAGGTGCTATTTGTGTTGCAGAGTCACAAACTTACAGCTGAGCTGCAGCTGTTTGTTAAAGCCATCTCTGCTACAAATCACGAGTTTTAGGGCACTTGTCACAACCCAGCTGCTTTTCTCCACAGCACCTAGATAAAAAGTGGCAATACAGATCCTTCCAAATGGACTGAAATGGCCCCAGACTTAATCATCTCTATAACTTAAAGTGGTTTTTCTCTACTTACATTAGCTAGTATTACAGATTAAAGCTTTCCAGACTGTAGTTCATGTGAAACAAATCCTGACTGAGGGTAAAGGCATTTGCTGTATATCCTCTGAATAAGAGGCTAATGGAAACAAGTTCAATTATTTCTGTTTTAAATACATCACTGTTTTTATTCTCCATCCATTGTCATTCAGCAGTGTCTGTGATTAGCACAATACAAAGCTTTGAACACTCTGGCTAATAAATTTAAAGCTTCACTGACCTTCCTGTGATTTTGTACTTCAGAACAAGACTAGATCAAAGTTCTTTACATGCTCTCCTTACAGCAGCCTTTGCTGTAAACAAACAACCGGGAGCATAAAGATTTACTTTAGTCTCAGCTTGCAGAGGAGGCTGCAAGCTCCAGATTGTTTCAAATCAGGACAACACTAAGAATGGACAAACAAGACCTAGCTAGGTCTAAATATTGCTGCTCTGATAAGATTCTGAAATACACGTGTGACAGTGGGACTTTGGAGACCACTTAGGATGATGCTACAGGGTTATATGATTCACCCTGAGCAGACAGAAAAAGCCAGTTGCGAACTAAGGGTTTTTAAGTAAGAAAAACATAAGAGGAAACAAAGAAAGTCAGGGATGAAGTCCTTCCACAGACACGAACGTCTTACCCTTTCCATCTGCCATTTTGTTGAAAATGTAGGTCTGTAGTCGCCCCGAAACATCCTCTGAGTTGGCGGTGAGACCGTTCTTCACAGCTTGGAACCCATAGAGCACCACCATAGGTCTGTGACCCATCCACAGGGTGCAGATGTTGCCATAGGTTTTTGCCAGCTACAGGTAAGATCAATGCCCAAAAAATACCCACGAGAGAAACACCAATGAACACACACACATGATGGGCTGCTCCCTTCCAGCACAACGTTACTCAGGGGCTTGGGAGGGGGAGAAGGACAGTGGCTGTGTTTTGTGAAGGGGATGCTTTCCACAGGAAGGGTCTGGACTCCCTCTGGGAACACACTACCCAGAGAAATGTGAGCAATGAAAGAATAAATGGTCCTTTTCTAGAACTTGGCCTGGGTTACCTTTGCAATACCAGCCCCACTGTAAATGCCCTTAAGTGTTTATGGATCTGTACAAGATTTCCTGTGAAATTTCACCTGCCCATTCTTGGATACATTTTTCAACTCTACATTTCATTCTCTCAGAAAACAACCAGAATTTCTCAAACTTATGAATTCCAGGTGTAACTCCCCATCTAGAACTGCACATTTTAAGTTTCAACGGCAGGAACTCCTCACATCTTATACTGAAATACTGTCAACTGATGCATCTAAGCACAGATCCCATCTCTGGGTGGTGATGTGGACTGCTCTCAGGCAATGCTGTGGGTGTTCTGTAAGGACAAAGTCCCTGACTGTAGATGAAGAACCACTACAGCTCTGTCCTCTCACAGTGATTAACATGTACCCATCTGAAAATTTTAGCATCATGATTTTTTAAGTTCCCTTCAGCTGCAGCCAGGTACCCTCTGACCTGCAGGTTGCACTTAGCACATAAGGAAAGGCAGCAATTTGAAAAATATGTTAACATATTGGGTTATTTTGTGACATTTTGGCTCAGTGGAAGATGTCGAAAACTAAAAGAATCTGTATTAACAGGCTTAGCATGGACCTAATTCTCCCCATCAATTCTTTCCTTTCACCATTATTTACACCCTTAGTTTATCTGCAAAGAGCACATCCCAGACCGGACTTCAGAGAAGCAATGGATCAAAGGATTTTGCTGCATATGGGATACAATCTTGTTTCCATACCATGACAGCAGAAGATATCCTGGTGTGCTTTTCACATCTTCTGAATTCGAGACACCTAGTTCTAAATGATTTTCAATATATGCCTGTGATGGGAAATCTGAGAATCACTTTTTTTTTTTCAAGGCCAAAATTTCCCTTAAAAATAGTTCTGAGGCAAAATTGCTATGTTCAGTTCTGTTTAAGTTGCACACATATCAGCTTTCATACGAGTTAGACCGTCTGCAGGTTTTTACCTTAACTTGTTTAGGCACTTCCCTTCCACAATTCACCTTCTCTCAGGGTTCTCCCTGCTACCACATCAGCCTGTCAACAACCATCACTATTTTTCACAGGTTTTGCCTCAATAGCTCTTTAGTTCACATCTGCAAATACATACCTTTTTCAGGCTCCCATGGTCAGCTCTGAAGTTTATCCACCAGATGCTTCCAATGATGGGAAATGGGGTCGGTCCAGGAGGAAACCCACGACTCTTCCATTGCAAATTCAGGAACTGCGCACTCAGAAGAAACAAAACCAAGGATATGAGAATTGCACTTATCATCATTTCACACTGCCAAACTCGGATTATAAAACTGCTATGAATCTGTCTGTTGAAATGACTCTGTATTGTTCTTCTTCACTCTTCTCCGTCACATTGAAGATTTCTGAATTTTCACCTCCCTTCTTTCCTACCGCTCTTCCTGATCCAAGAAAATGAGGAGTATTTCCATTCTTGAGTGTTATTTAATACATCACTATGCTGCAATATGCTAATAGACACCATTATTTTAAGATCCAGCCGAGGCTGGATCGGAGAAGTTGGGAACCTCAGCCAGAAATATCCCTTTGAGCAACCAGTTTGACGGAACACGTCACTCAAAATACTGACTACGTGCTTGCCAAGAGCTCAGGTACAAAGCTGCAGCTGTCAGATGAGGGCAGGAGCACTCATTGGGTGGCATTCTTGGGGCAGAGGTAAAAGGAAGCAGCCAGTAGCCTTGTACAACAGTGGGTGCAGATGCAGGCTTGGGAATCAAGAGCAATGAACTGTTGTAATCTGAGTTTTCACAGTAAACAATACAGATAAACTGCAAATAGCACAGTGAAGAATCCAACATAACTAGTGCTATTGGCAAAAAGTGTGACAGACCTCACATCAAACTCCCTTTTGGGGCTGAGTTCTTGTCCCCTGTGAGGCTTTATGAATTAGTTTCTACCTTATCTCAGTAGCAGGAGTCCTGCTCAGCATAAATAATTCCAGAGTCTGTAATATTTTGCTTTAATTCACAGCACCTGAAGCAGCACAGAGACCTCCTCAACACCAAAAAAAAAAAATCCCTACAAAGAGAAGCAGTTCTTAGAAGATTTCTAGAGTACAGCTAGTGGAATAGACTGCTTGGGATGTTGGTACCAAGCTGCCTTATGAAGAACAGCAGACCTGATAGGGATGGGGCTGCGCAGGGCTCCCCAAAGGAGTGTCTCTGATTCCATCAGACAGGGTGAATCTAAACACTGCAAAAGGCTGCAGAAGACAAAGAACTCTATGTGTGCTGACTGCTGGCCCAAAAATACACATAGCCCTGCAGAAGGAAACAAGAAGGCAATTACTGATCTTAATTGCTATTTCCATCACACCCCCGCTGTCTTGCCCTGTGCTTTCTCTGAGGCTGTTGCTCCTCTCACAGCAGAGATGTCCCTGTGGGCTGTCATTCTGTCTCAGGATTTGCTGTCTAAAAAAACTCAACTCATCCTCACAACTCCACTTGCATAATCCATTGGTGTTACTTACCAGCTGGCAGAAAGGACATCAGGCACATTTTGAAAGCTCTTTTCATGTTTTATTCTTTCATCCAAGTTCTTCAGTAGCATTCAAGGCACCTATCTCAACCACTGTTGACAAGGGCAAGAACATTTTCCTGGGGAAAAAAATCCTTCCTTACACAGTAATTAATCTGGGTTGGATTCCAGAAATTTCTTCCAGTGCTCAGGAATCAGTCAGGACAGTACAAATTTGCAATAACCATACTGTCCTGCAGGAAAGGAGGAGCTGGTCCCAGGCTGTCTCTAAACCTCTGTCCCTGGCAAATTCATCTGAACCGTCTTACCTCAAATTTTCTGTTCTGTCTACAACTTCTGATATTCCAAGTGCAGCATCTGGGCTACTATATACTGCTCTGGAAAATTGTCAAAAAGCGTGCTGAGACTGCAAATACTCAAACATTAGGAAATGCCAGAAGTAAAACTGTCTGTACAACATTAATTACTTCTTCCTGACACTTCAGTGAGTAAAGGGTATGTGCTGTGGTTAACCTGAAATAAAATTCTTGTCTCTGTTCAGCTGCCCTGCAGAGCAGTGCCAAGATTACACAGCACTTCACAGACCAGGGAGACTGAAAGGGCACCAGGCCTTGGCAGCTCCCACACCACCAGGGCACCACAGCACCGGTGTAAGGTCTGCACTGCTTTCACCTGAATAGCACTGCATTACAGCACCAAAACAGGCAAAACCAACCAACCAACCAGCCCAAACAGAACCAACAACAACAAAAACAATGGGAAAACAAAACCAGAAATGTTACAGCAGTCACTTGCCTTCCTAACAGCTAGAGCTCTTGCTTTTTCTAGTTCTGCTCTCACTGCATGTCAGTGATGCCAAAAACTTGGTAAATCTCTATAAGATTAGATATACCAACTGGTTTTATTTTGAGATGACTGGGATGACTATGTATTACTAGCAGGAAGAGAAAGTGATGGATGCTACAATTCACTGTAATGCAGAGTGATAGAATTTAAATGAACTCCATCAATGTGCACAAAGTGCAGGACTTAAGTGCACAAATCAAGGACTAAAATACAAATAAAGTAATTGTGAGATCAAGCAGGTAGAGGCAGGTGTTTACAGAGAAGCTTTCTGCAGGCAAGTTGTTTTAGGGAAAATCAGTTTTCCTCGTTCCAATATCTTCATTAGATGTGAGCAGCACCTCTCCACGCAAGCCTTTCTCATTATTATCTGACAAATACTGTCACAAGAGCTCCTTGGCAGAGATGAAAGATGTTTAGTCAGCTCAGAAAACCCTCTTTTCTAATGAAGGTTTTAGACCAGAGGAGTGGGAAGAAAATACAGGGAAAGAACAGAACAGAAACAGTCACACCTGACATCTACAACTTGACTTTCATTAGTCAATCTTTAAGCTCTTTCGAAAAGTGAACATCAGGGTTGATAGGCCCAGAGAGATAAAGCAAGCTCATGAGAGCCAGACAAGCTATGAACAAATCTAGGAACAGAATTTGAAGTTTCAAGACCCATTCCAGTACTTTGTCTATGCAACCTAAAAAGCTCATCAGTCTTCAAGTCCCAGCAAAACAGACGACAAAAACCTGCCTACTTTATTTATAATGCATGTCAGCAAAGTTCTCTTTTCCTGAACTGAGCAGAAACACAGAATGAGAGTTTCTTTTGCTTACATTTGCCAGTCTCGTGTTCACTCTAGCTGTGCTCTAAGCCACATTTTCCCTCTCAGTGCTTGTCTGGACATAGAGTGGCTGTGTAATTCTCTTGCCTCAGAGAAATTCTGATGCCTCCAACCAGTTAACAGCTCCTGTTATGAAGCTCTTGAAAGATCAGGGAGTGCAGGGGAGGAAGGGACAGGTAAATTGAGAAATCCAAATTGGTTTCTCCACTGAGGGGGGGAAAAAAAGAACAACAACAAGAAACCAAACCCACAAACAAACCCCAAAACTTGCTTAGCAACGCCTGTGCTGTTTAGCTTGAGGCCAGGCCAGGCAGCAAGAACACCAGGCAGTGTTTTCTAATACGTGCTGAGCCTGTGTCTGTAACAGACAAAAAAGGAGCCCTGGTTTTCTGTCAGAGCAGATGACACACCCTCTGGGCACAGGTGTGCCAGGAACCCTTTCCAGCCCCAGTAAGAACATTCATCATCTGCTTCACACCTTCCTAAAGATGCTCTTCTTTGCTTCCCACTCCCATGGCCTGAAACCTTCATTACAAAAGCAGGTTTCCTCATCTGCTCAAAACAACCAAACTTAATATCTGTCATCTTAAGTGGAGATGCAGCTCTTGCAATAGTATTTGTGTCAGAGGAGATCGAGCAAGATTTATGTGAAGAGCTACTGCTCACATGTACTGAAAATATTAAAATACGCAGTATTGAAACAGCTTTCTTGCTTTTTGTCTCCTTGTGAAATTCAGCCCAAGCTTTTGTGAAATGACTTTGCCTCACTGTTTTTCAGCTTGACCACAGGTCTCACCTAGCAGCAGGAAAACACACTGCCCACAGTGTCCAAAGAGTCAGGCTCAGACTAACGCTCTTGATGGGTCCAGACTTACTCAGCTGGACCCAGATTTCTCTCACATTAAGCCTTCTTTTTCTTTTTGTTTTCTTTTCTTAAGTTGCATCATAATCACTCTTATTAATAGGTAACTTTGTGGCTTAACTCATCTTCATTCTGGTAATTTTAAGTGTATAAATCATACCCTCATTGATGGGCATGTGAGCATCAACAGCTTTCAGGGGTCTTTAACTGTTGCAAAACTTGCAAACTTAACAAGTGATTCTGTGTACAAATAAGAAATAGAAGAGCACTCACTTGATTTTAACTGGACAGGACTGGCTGGATGAAATGGGGAGAAATAAAACATGAAGAAATGAAGTTCTGATGCACACAAGCAGCAAGTGAAGTTAGTTTCATCAGGTAACTCATTTTAAAGTCTCAAATAGCATTAAAATCTGAAAAAATGGGTGGATAAATGACTACTCAATAGCATAACTCAGTAAAACTGCAATTTTTGATATACGTATAGAATGGTTAGAATTGGCTGACAAAACCATAAAAGTTATTGAATTTCAAATTGTTTCCCTCAGTTTTTGTCTACTTAACTCTTCAACTGTAGGATTCATAGAACCCTGCTGCTGGAAATGATGCTGATCAAATAGTTCTGTTTCCATTTCTTGCCCAAAAAACCTAAACAAACAGATAACAGAGGCACACAGGCATGGTCCTTGACATCTGACGGCTGCTCCACTTCCCCACCTCCTGCAAAAGCATCTGCATATGCAGCACACCAGAGCAGAAGAAAGTGCACACAGAAGTCAAGTGGTGGCTGCTCAGGAAAGTAAGGCAAGAAAACGCTGCAATATCACTGCTGCCATGTGAAACCGCCCCTGTATTTCCTGTTGGAATCTGAAGTTATTACAATCCCCTAGAGAGAGAGAAAGAGAGAGAGGGAAAAAAAACCCCAAAACTACCAATTGTCATCTACACATTTTTCAAGACTGAATCATCCAAGATTGTATTTGCCACATTTTCTTTTACTAACTCCCACACACACAAAAATTGAACTCATTAGAGCACTAGCTGAAATGAGCGTCCACACCTGTAACTCTGTTCCCTGAAGCTTAATTCAGTTCTTAAGAAGCCCATGGATAGCATTAAAACTTTATATTTTGGGATCATAACCTACATTGATTACAATCAATAACCTTGATTTTGCAAAAACTTTTTGAGCTGAAAACTGCAGTCTGGGAAATTCAGCAAGCCTGCTCAGAGAAATTATGATAAGATTTTGAAACGGGCAACTTGTACAATTGTATGGATTTCCTTAATCTCCTATTTAGACTTGAAGATAGCATTAGCTGGGTTCTTGAGCAAAACGTTGAAAAATTCTGTGTCATACACCAGGAAGTATGAAAAGTAAGTCTCACATTAAAGCTTCCTACACACTGGCACAAACCTCTCCTGAAAAC
Organism: Callaeas wilsoni; assembly: GCA_013398955.1. Lineage (NCBI taxonomy): Eukaryota > Metazoa > Chordata > Aves > Passeriformes > Callaeidae > Callaeas > Callaeas wilsoni. The sequence goes on from VWPU01015058.1 coordinate 125,984, forward strand.
TTATGGGGCCCGCAAATCAGTAAGGATTAAAAGTTTTGCCTCTTTCTTCCATTTATTTGTTCTTTTCCACAGATCAAATAGATCAAGTGTATGGTTTCATCTCCAAAATTTGCACCAGAAGATTTTAAAACCTAGCATAAAATTAAAATTTTTTTTAAAACCAAGTCAGAAAACACCATATAATTGGATGGATAGAAAAATAATAATCTCTCACTCGTGTTCACATAATATCATAACTTAACCTAGGATATGATAAAAGGGAAAATAGGATACTCTCCAAATTATTAAATTGCCTTTTGTTTTTCTTATTAAAAACATTAATTTAGCTTTATGCTGCATGAATTAATTCTTTTACACCTCAGAAACCTCATGTATTGCGTAGATGTTTCTTCTTCTATAAAGAAACCATACAATAATTGTAGCATTTCAGAATGACAATAACTAATGCATTTCAATGTTTAACTACATGAAACGGCCTGAGGTGCTACCATTATGCAAAACTCTTGAAAACTTTGGATAACTATTCAATAATCGGCACTTTGACCCACTATCAAGACTAAAAAGGAAACAAAATTCTAAGTGAAAAAAGAGAGAGATCACAATTACAGATCATAAAAAAAGAGTGGGTGTGGTTTGGCTCACCACAAAGGATCACATAGTTTGGTTTTCTAAGGACTTCAGCTTGGGAAAACTGTAGATTGTCAGAGAGAGGTGGCTACAGGAGGCATGTCCTTAGAAGGAGTTTGGATTCAGTAGAAGAAACACATCTCCACAAATCCAGATTTTCAGAAGAAGTCATACACACACACGAAAAAAGACAAGACCAAAAAACGCCAAACCCAGTGAGAAGTTAAAATTTTGATTAAAATGTTGGTGATTACTGAGATTTTTATAGCTCTTGTAGTATGTCTCCTGATTTTGCAGTTCCTAAAGCTGCAATGGATGCGTACCCAGCTTCCTCCAGGACCAGTTCCTCTTCCCATCATCGGAAATTTGTGGCTGCTGGACTTCAAACTTCGCCGAGAAACTCTCAGTAAGGTATTTATTTATCTCTGTGGTTGAAAATCAGTCGGAATCTATTTTAACTTAAATTGTGCATTGCATAGGAACAGCCTAAAATGCTATTTTTCTAACCCTCAAGCTTGATTACCAGCCAGTTTCAAAGACTCCAGGGACCCTGCACTATTAAAAATATTTCTGAGTAATAAACACCACCACTGCTTTAGTCCTTGCTATTTTCTCTCTCTTTTGGTTACATTCTCACAAGCACTGTCATATAATGGTATTTCACTGGCAGTTTCATTGTGTTTCTGTGTTGATATCCAGCCCTGTAAGCCACTTCTAGAACTCCCCTTGCCTGATGCCAATGTCACTGGAGCATCTCCATTAGAAGACCAAACATATAATCTAAACAGACACTTTTTTTCCTTGTTTTTACAGCAAAAAGATACCTTGTCTGCTGTAAACAGGTTACTGCTAAAACAAAGCAGGGAAGTCTGATTGCTGTTATGTTCACAACACGATTGCTTTATAAACCAATCAAAACTATTTTCAAAAATAAGGAACTTGCTTCCCACTATTACAAGGAAAAATATAAGCATGATGTGAGGAATGACAACAGAGGAAAATAAGAAAAATCCAGTGGAAGTGATAGAAAAAATCTATAGAAAAGAATGCAAGAACATTTCTTTGATTTCTTTGTAAGTTAGAGACAAGAAAATATCTTAACTTTGGTTCATTAATAAATAAAGAGAAAAGCTCTGGGATTTTGCCTGTATTCATTTGTTCTTTGATTCAGAGCTGACAGAGTAACCTGCTGTTTTTATTTCTGTGAAAGTTTCAGAGGTGTTCTTCTGAGAGATGTCCTTAGCATCTATCGCAAAAAGAACAATTATCGTCTGTTACCAAAGCAAATTAATAACAGAAAGATAATTTTTTTCTGAAACCTGCAATTCAATTCGATGCCAACAAATAGGTTTAGTTACAACTACAGAAAACCCTTAAATAAATCAATATTTGAGTGCATGCTTTCCCTGGTTTATGGTTACAAATTTCCTGTTATCAACTCTTCAGTTAACCGACACCTACGGAAGCATCTACACGCTGTGGATGGGACAGACACCTCTGGTTGTACTGAATGGATACAGAGCAGTAAAAGAGGGCATCGTCACCCACTCAGAAGAAGTTTCTGGAAGACCTCTCACCCCTTTCTACAGGGATATGATGGGCGAGAAAGGTACAAGGGGTTACACGAGACTGAGATAGGAACAAGGTGTAAAGAAGGAAGATGGTTTCCTGTGCACACACACATCAGCTACTGCTGTACCAGGCATAACTGGGCTTTCACTGCCAAAATGTTTCATGCAGAGCTAAGCATGTTAAGGAAAAACCAAAAAGTTCTTGTCTTATAAAGCACATCACTCAGTCTTTTTCCTTCCCAATAGATCCAAAGGAATACTTGCCTGGAGAAGCTGCCCTTCAATTGTATCATTTCTAAACCAGGAGACTGTTCACGTAGAAGATACCTGTAGACAAAGCTGTTCTGTCCTCACCAAAACCCACTCGGTTTCCAAGGACACATTTATGAGCAGCTGGGGGTAATAAAATCCTTAGAGATCAAAACTCAGCTTCTAAAATCTAAAATCATTGTATCTTGTTAGTGAAATATAACCTCATCTAAATCAAAATTTGCCTCCTGCCATGAAAGGATTTCCCTTACCAGCAATGAATTAAATGTTTCTGTGTTTTTCAGGTATTTTCCTGACAAATGGCCACACCTGGAAGCAGCAGAGACGCTTTGGCATGACAATTATAAGAAGTCTGGCACTTGGTAAGAACAATTTGGAGCATCAGATTCAAACAGAGGCTTGTCACCTTGTGGACATCTTTGCAAACACAAAAGGTAAATTCACTAGAAGAACAACACTTTGAGGTTTTCCTGAAATATTAGGGGTGGTAAAAGTTTCACAATACATTTTTACAAGTAATATAGATATTTTCTATATTGGCAGAACTCCCTGGCTTTTTAACTGCATTCTTTGCAAAAAATGTTTTGTCTGCACAGTGGGCAATATAATTTTTTTTTAAATAAGGAGAGTTTAAAAAATATTTATTATCAACACAGCTGGTAATAATTCTTACACTCAAGGAGTATAGAAAAACCCTCTTTAAAATACACAATGTGTGACCTGCTGGAAGTCATTCTAGGACAGCAGGCTTTTAGGATTTGGCAGAGGAAGAACCCCAGCAGAAGGAATGTATCATTCAGTTATCCAACTAAACTACTTTTTAAGGTTTGGATGAAATAGAAACCAATAGAATTTTAGCAAGCTGCCAAAATAAAGTAATTAAATACAAATATTCCAAGCAGCCAAATGCCTCACCCACATCGTGTTCCATACTGATGTGAAAACACAGAGAGGTTGCCTGAGGTCTCTCTCCAACTCTCCTTGGACCAGGCCCATCTCTTTTCCGAGAGCAATGCATTCACACATCTTTAAAATGTAGGAGATGAAAAAAATCATCTATCTTGAGTCCCTGTGCAGCCCAAAGCTTTACCTACCATGCAATCCTTTCTCAATTTTAAACTCAATAAATGTATTTACTCTTTCCAACAACAACCAAGAGCATTGGACTGAAGTCAGGGATGCATTTTCCATAGGAGTATACTTCAAAGGTTGTCCTTGCCATTGAAATGTGTACTTAATTTCTTTTTCTCTGGATTTAATCCTTTTCAGTGGGAGATTTATTCCACCCTATTATATGAGCTTTGCCTTTTCAGTCTGTGGAAAAAAAAATTCTTATACGGTTGGATTGTTAAGCTGATACTTGAAAACCAAAAAGAGATAAGTCATTTCAACATAACTAAGAAAATAAAACTCTAAAATATTTTTTCTGAGGTTTTTTTGGGGGAGAATTGTTTGTTTTGGTTTTTAACTGCCAAACTTAAATACCTACCTCCATATTTGAAGACATATGCTCTAATTAATTGCTTGTGTTTCCACACAACCCAGACCACAAGTCAAAGAAAGGAAAAGATACTTTATGTTTGTCTTCTCAAAACTGATAATCACTGTATTTTACAAGAGTAAAGAACAAATTGAAAATTATGATTCCCTGCAATTACAGTTCATGCAGTTAATACGTATCAAACCAGGCTTCACTTACGTGAAATTTTTCTAATAGTAGTCTGATCCCTTGTTCTTTTTACCATTAAAAAAAAAAGTCTTCCTTGTTTCTCTTGCTGTAGTCTGTACAGAAGTTCTCACAGTACCTCCCATACTCACAGGCAAACCTTTTGACCCCCACACTTCCATTGTCCGTGCAGTTGCAAATATCATTTGTGCTGTTGTTTTCGGTCATCGCTTCTCCAGTGAGGATGAATCTTTCAGCAAACTCATCAAAGCTATTTATTTTGTGATCTACTTTCAAGGTACTATCTGGGGCAGGGTAAGAACCTAATTTTCTTGTTCTTGTTCCTTAAGGTGCATTTGAACTTGACAAGTCAAAAGAAATTAAAAGTCAGAGACAATTATTCACAAACATCTCCATTTCCAAACATACCATTGTTCTACAAGCCACAGTGAAGTAATAAATTAACATATACCTTGTATATGTAATTATCGGCTTCTAATCCTTCTTCATGTCTGTAAATCAGATTCTAAAATTAAAATTCTAGATCGTTACTGCTTTTCACAGATTTCCAATGAGCAATCTCCTGCAGAATACTGTGTATTTAAGATTCTTAGTTCTTAAAATGAAAGCAACTTCTAAAATTTAATTTTCATTTAGTCTTGCAAATCCAGAAATGTAGTTAATAAGAGCTAAGTCTCCAAATTGATGTTCTTATGAAAAAATATCTTGCTTTTCATGTAATTCATATTATCATCTAGATCTGAGTTATTCTGAGCTTCCTATAAGATACAGGTTACAACTTCATCACATCAAGAAGAATATTTCTTAAGTTATTGAAACCCTAGCTATTGCTTAAGTTGTTTTGGCACATTGGCATTCTAAAAGACGATCAGGTTCTTCATAAAGAGATGCCTAAAAAAATTACAGTAAAAAATTCCAGGTTGAGAAAATCTGTTTGTGAGTCACATTCAGCCCCCAATTACGCACCCATTTTCAGAACACCTGTTGCATTATTAGGTATCGATCCGAAAAGTAAAATATAATCATGTTCCCAGTATTTAATCTCTCTTACTTGTGTCTATTGCCTCTCATCTCAATTTGGTCGCCCGTGTGATGCAGGCACTTGACAGTTAGCAGGAAATCAGAGCTGGGATCTCACATTCTTTGCTTTCTGTTTAACACCACAGCTGTACGATGCTTTCCCATGGCTCATGCACCGGCTCCCAGGCCCTCACCAGGAAGTGTTTGCATACAACGACTTCATGCATGGTTTGGTCATGAAGGAGGTCCAGGCTCATGAGAGACAGAGCACAGGTGATCCACAGGATCTCATTGACTTCTACCTGGCTCAAATAACAAAAGTAAGTATCTGTTTATCACGCTCTCCCTTCCTTGGCTTCAATGCCTACTACAAACACTTGCTGTTCCAGTAACTGCCAAAGGATTTTTACATGCACACTCTATTTGTGTGGCACTGAAGGTGTTTGCTTTGGTGGGCTGCTCACTGTTATCATGAGACAATGACAGTTTCTATGTGACTGATGAAATATCCGAAATCATCCATTTCATAGTCTTCTTGTGAATATACCCTACAGACCAAGCATGACCCTACTTCTACATTCAACAAAGACAATATGGTTCAGACTGTGGTTGATCTTTTGCTGGGAGGGACAGAAACAACAAGCACCACCCTTCTCTGGGCACTGCTCTACATGGTACAATACCCAGAAATACAAGGTGAGCAAAAGAACTGTCAGAGAGAATTGCATTCGACATCATAATGAACATCATTAGTCCAAGTATTAGCTCAATCACTTGCAAGACATCAAAAAACCCTTTAGCTATGCACATGAATGGTGGTACATCAGCAACTGAGATCCAGAAAATGGAAGGTCAATAAATGAAACAAACAGGTTCTTCCCCATCTGGTTCACCAGCAACACTAGCGGAAATTAGTAGCAGCCAGTTTTACCTCACTAGAAGGGGTTGGCAAGACAGAATAACAAATTAAAGACATTTCATATACAACCTAGCCTCGTCCTATCCTTCAAAGTGGAAAGGTTTTTAAAAGATATCCGATCCAATACATATTTATAAACAATGGAAATTATACCTATCATTTCAAATTTTAATCCATTTTTTGAAACACATAATTGAACTATCCTCATCACCAAGTAGGATATGTCTTAAATAAGACATCATCCTGTGCTTTGGGGAAATGCAATTCCTTGATCAACTGGAACCTGCACAGCAATCCACATGCCAATGCATTTCATAGCAACATAATTTCTTTTATTTCCTTTGTACAGGACATTCTTACACAAAAATCTGCTGGGAAAAAAGGGGGGAAAAAGGAGGGTGGGGAGTGGGACGTTAAAGTAGTCTCATTTATCTGCAGAAAAGGTTCAAAGAGAGATAGAGGCTGTTCTGGAACCCTCCCATGTCATCAGCTATGAAGACCGTAAGAAGCTGCCCTACACGAACGCTGTGATTCACGAGGCTTTGCGCTACAGCAACGTCACCTCTGTTGGGGTCCCTCGACAGTGCCTGAGGAGCACAACTCTGCTGGGTTTTCACATTAAAAAGGTACAGAGGATACCCCCCTGTTTCTTAAATCTTTGAGCTGTTAATGTTTAGCACTCACATGACAGAGAACAAAGGAAAACCTGTGGAAAATAAGATCTCTGCTGCTTCTTGCAGGGCACGCTCGTGTTGCCAAATCTGCACTCTGTGGTGTATGACACTGAGCACTGGGCAACCCCTTGGAAGTTCAACCCAGATCATTTCCTTGACTTGGATGGCAACTTTGTGAACAAAGAGGCATTCTTACCTTTCTCAGCAGGTAACACCCTGACCTTGAATATTCCTGTTCGCTGTGTTCTGCTCTAAGGTTTAAAAACACTATTTCTAAAATTTTAAAAATGTACATTCATAAAAATGTATTTGACACAAAGATTTAAAGTCAAGTCTTCTGCTGTAAGAGCCACAAATATTGTTGTGCATTTTGTATTTTTCATATATTCAAACAGAGGATAAGTATGGCTTGGAGACACAATGCTCTTTCCTTAGCATATGTAGGGTTCCTACCATAAAGATATCTGAGCTTCTTATCTCCTAATGTGTTAAATCGAGTTAATTCCCTGTTAAATCAAGCTAATTCCCTTAAATCAGGAAATTGATTTGTTTTCACCTTACAAACAGGAAGGTCACTGGCAAAAGTAATGTAATTTTTCAAAATTAGAGAAAATCTGCGAAAAAATAGGAAACCAAACCTCAGTCTCCCAAATCCTACGTTAATAGTCTAGCACCAGGTTTTCTCGCATCTGTAGAAAACTTGCAAAATCCAGTCTTTCCAGTACAATATTATTAGACAACCCAAAAAATTTTGTAACTTTTCAAAAGCATATTACAATGTACAACTTCAAAAACTCACAGTGCAAAATGCAGGGATTCAAAGATACGGAGGGGAAAAAAAGGGGGGAAAAAAAGAGCGAAAAGCAGTATAAAACAATGCTAGTGAGTTTCTCTAATCTACCAGTTTCTTCAATAAACTGATTATGAAAAAAAACAGCACAAAACAGGAAACTGGTATCATTACTAAAAATTTCCCAAAAAACCCATGGGGAAACAGCTGAGGCTTTTTTTGTGTTACTGTGACATTATACTATTACACACTTCTTGTAGAGAAAAAGCGAAGAGCATACTGAGTAACACACAGATTAAATGTAGTAAATCCAGATTTTAAAACAATTTGCCTCAATCGTCTAAATCTTAAAATCATCTTTGCAAAACAGGTATTTATCATCTTACCTCCTCCACTCACCAAATGGCCATGAACTGAGATAACTGCTTTGGGTTCCTATCTCAACCCTGGCATAGGACTATTCTATTAACTTGCCCTGATTGTTTTCTGTTTATGTAATCTGAGTATTTATATATTCTGAATACTTTTTTTTTTAGTCTGGAATATATAAATATCCTGAAATATCCCATGAAAACCATATGCCGAAACGAGTCAGATTCTATATATCACTGCACATTTCACTCCCTTAGCTCACACATCTGCTCCTGACAGTGTTAGGGCTACAAGGACCCATTACACCATTCTGTATTTCTGTTAAAGAAATCCTGATTACATCCTTCTCCTCAGCTTCAGAACTGCATCCCACAATGCTCCAGCCCTCCCTTCTCAACAATGAAAATAAGACTCCAAAGTACATGAAGCTTTTTAAAATCTGGTTTAGCTGAGAAGTAATTCATGGTTCTCACAGAACAAGAATCAACAATGGAAAGGGAGAATTGCATACATGCTCCAGGGGTGAAAAAAACCTAAACAAACCCAACCAAAACACCAAATCAAACACTTGACAGAGATGCACAGTTTCCCAGTTAAATGTTCCTCCCCTCCACCAAAAGCATCTTTTGTCCTTAAAGAAGGAAATAGGAAATAATTAACTTACACTAACAGAATTTATGGCGCTCAGTAGAATTTTGTGTGAAATTCTTTCACAGAACTTAACTTTACTCAACCAACGCTTTTGGTTTTTATCTGCAGGGCACCGTGTATGTTTGGGGGAACAGATGGCACGAGTTGAACTCTTCATCTTCTTTACCAACCTCCTTCGGGCATTTACATTCCAGCTCCCTGAGGGAGTGAAGGAAATTAATCTGGAGTACATTTTGGGTGCAATACTGCAGCCACATCCATATAAACTCTGCGCCATTCCACGCTAGTCTGCAACACACTACAGGGCTGAGAGACTTCAAGTTGTTATTAACTGCAGGTCCTTTAAAAACACATTTCACTATCTCAATTGTATTCCATGCAGGTAGCTCAACACAGCAAATTAAGAGTGTTTTTATTTAGGAGGTCTGACCTCATCTACTGAACTTTCTGAAATGAAAAGAAGTGTACTTGCCAAACTCACATAATTGAGTCTTAGGTACACGTGTGTACATGAACACACAATATTTCCAAAAAAATGTATTTTCACACTCAAAGTAGCAGTGAATTAGCTGTAGGATTTTAGAGAAGTAGCCTGTATCAAGTAGTTTCCTGCATATGTGCTCTGTCAGCTATCACACTCTTAAAAGGCACAACTGTTCAGTAAGGGTGCTTGAATAAAATTCTCTTCAGTAAGTTGTTGCTCTTCTGAGTTCACAGGTCTTTCCTTACATCTTCTTGCAGGAGGTAACAGAGTACACACACTTAGTGTTGGTTCCTTTGCCTTTCACTCTCCCACAAAGCATTATGTAGAGTAGCATAAACTTCACACACACAAAAATGATTGTAGTATGGGGCCTCTCATAACCATGGCCCGTTTAGAAATCCTTACATCTCTTTTTGCTTCCTCAGTATCCAATTTCTATTTAAAACAACTCGGGTCCATGCACTTTCACAAACCTTTCCTTCTGTTTAGAAACATTATTGTATGATCCAACAAATTCCTACTTGAAGAGAAAGGAACAGCTTTTCAAGAAATTAAGAAAATAAATGAAGATGTCAACTGTTGCTTTAGTAGGTACAGTGGAGATTTATTACTCACAGTATTTTCTTTTGTTCTTTTCCCACATCAACAGATGTGGAAGGTTTTGACCCTTTAGAATTCAGCAGAAGCCATCCTACTGTCTTTCAATTTTCAAAGTTCAACAGGAGCTAGCAGAAATTATGGCAGGACGTAGTTAAAAGCAAAATACTACATATTTCTGGGACATAAAACTAATGGAAGACTTATTTCTCCTTGCAAATATTTGCATTTATTCCCTTCCACTAAGTGAAAAACCCAGGGTTCTAACATATGGTAATGTTTGCTACCACAGAACATATGTATACTTGACATCATTGACATTTTTCACCTTTTTAATAAAAGCCACTTTAAAACTTTCAATGTTCCTTCATTTTTATTGAGGAAAATATAACATTTTAAAAATCCTGCTTGAATAAGAAACACTTTCAAACATAAATTAAGAAAAATCTCTTAAACTTCACATTTCTTGCAGCGAGGGCAGCTCTTCCATAAAACACATTCTTACAGATTTACAAAAGCAGTCTTACAGGATAGTTCAAAAGTTTTCAAGTCTTGTCTTTTGTATTTCTGGTGTTCATTAAAGAAAAACTCACCAAAAAAATCTTTCCTTTGAACCCACCATCTGCTTGGTTCCACAGAGGGCCCAAGGTAAAGTGCTCAGCAGCAGGACTGGCAGTGTCAGATATGAGCTTGGACTTTTTCTACTCCAGTATATTTTGATGGTTTTTGAGGTATGTCCTACCTGAAAAAAAGACTCCAGTTTTTCCTCTATGTTCGCCACCCCTTTGGTGACATGAAGTTATTCTGTCAGGTTGATTTTTTCCCCCCACAAAATACTATTTCATAATCACAGAATGGTTAGAGTCGGAAGGGACCTTAAAGATCATTTTGTTCCAATCCCCTGCCAGGGGCAGGGACACATTCCACAGGACCAGGCTGATAAGGGCTCCATCCAGCCTGGCCTTCATGTAAGTTTTCTGCTTTTCTTCCAAAACTGTAGCTTGGGTTAAAACATGCACATATTCTTCACCTGTATTTTTGAAGAACTGAGGTACATGATAATCTGCTGTACAATGCTGCTTCTAAAAATGTGGGAAGACCAAATATTCGGAGCGTTCACGATTAAAAGAGGTATTTTTTACAAAGAAGTCATCACAGGCCTGACAGTTGGTACCAGTGAAAAACACTTGGGCTAAGAGCATCTTCTTGTTATTCCATTTAAAACTGAGAAGAGCAAGAGATGAGGCATTCCTCGGCTTTCCGATATTTCTTGGAACGACAGTGAGAGAAATCCACATTACCTTTTCATCACAGTTGTAAAGGAAACCTATAAGAAAATGTGCAACACAGATTAAAAAAAGCTATTTAATCAGTTGGATTTTTTTTTGCAAGAGGGAATTAAAGTGAATCGGAGAAAAGAAAGATTTAGAAACTAAAGTCAAAATGTAAGCTTTTCCTCTAAAGCATCCTTTAAAAAAAACCAAGAACTTTAAAACTCATAAATCCCATCACTTCAGTAACTAGAGAACACAGTCAAACTTTTAGAAAAATACACTGACATCCAGCTCTGCTGTTGTTATATATCCCTTAGAAATCCCTAGCCCAAAGTGAGGCAGACTGCCTGAATCCCTCAGGAGCTAAACCCCTGAAAGTTTAAAGCCCAGTCTTCAGAAAAGCCCATATTGTTGAAGATTAGATTCAGACATTAATTTCTCCCACTGCTAAGAAAAATATAACTGCAATTTCCAGATTCTTGAAGCTGTCCTGAAGAATCTAAACTGTTTGTTTCTTTGATTCTGTCTCCATTAAATAGTATAAAGAAACATAAGTTTGAATAGATTCCTTTTGATATAACTGCCTTGCAACATTTTGTTCCCAAAACAATGGCAACAAAGAACTTTCATTACATAGTTCAGCTCCTAAATATTAAAATAACAGGAATCATATGGAAAGTACACACAGGTCTGTGCCCATTTGTGAAGCACACAAAATCCATACTGTTTGTGTGGTTTCAAGAACAAAATGTAATCACTGGTCAACATGACCCAGATTAAGAAAATGAGTAAGCCAATTCCAAACTTGGAATTGAGAGTTTTTCCTACGATTTTTGTTTTGTTCAAACCTCAGAGGGAAAGACCCAAGTATCTAGATGGTCTTGGTCCACCTAATAAGCAGAGTGTCATCAAGGACATGTTTTGATCCACCAACCAAATCATGTATCTTTAAACCACTGTTAAAATAATACTTTACTTTTTAATTCAACAGATTTTAACTAAAGTTCTCTTCTGCACCCAGTAAAAACACCATAAGTATTAGTTACCCAGCATTCACATCCAACCCTTTTATATTACATGCCTATCTAATCAAGCAAAACAAAACCAAAATCTGAAACAGCTGTCATTAACTTGACCAAAACAACTTGCACTCCAGGAGGGACTATAATGGTGGGATGCTGTATGGGCTGGCTGTAGGGAAAAAAATCAAAACCTCATCTTCTCATTTTGCTGTGCTTTCTTAAGCCTTTACAACACTATGACATCATTAGAATTTTAAAATCATGACACAGAGGATACCAAATATCAAAACCAACCAGATGGAGGAAGGATGCAATATACAGTTAAAACAAGCAGACCTGTGGTGACACCAAGAATGAATACATCAATATATATCCATCAGAATATATCACTTACCTCTTGTAATACTTGTCCAAGTGTCTCCTGGCTGTGAATGCGCTTCCTGTTGAAAACCCAAACCACACTTATTTCTGCACAAAGCATTGGGAATCTTGCAAATATCAAGTATTTCTCCCACTTGCAAAAGAAAAGCCATATCAGGCTTTGTTCCACATCCTTTCCCTTAGAAAATCTTTCTGCAGTTCTATGGAGTCTTACTGCAGTCTTATGGAATTGACAATTCTGATTCAGAGCTGTTGTTATTCACATCATAGTTAGGAACCACCTGGAATAAGGCTGGCTACTCATTGCATTTGCTCAAAAACAACCCTGATTATTAAAAGGCATTGTTAACTTCCAACATAAATCCTAACATTGATGATACAGCTGGTAATTAATTACTTTAGTGTCATCTCAAGCAATAGACGTGATATTCAGCAACTGATGCAAGAAGACTTAACAAATACCACTTTTTTTAGTCATTTTTCCACCATAATCAAAGTGGCAAGCAGTGCATGCAAACACAATAGAAATACAAAGACTTTACAAAAAGTTTCCATCAAGAGAACACGTCACTGCAGTCGTTCCCACGCATCCTGCAATACATGCACTAAAAAGATTAGAAATGCAAATAAAAGGCAACATAATTTTACCTGTCTATTTTAGTTGCTATGACCACTGTAAAATTGCCCTCTGTATTAGGCAAGTATGTAGAAGGTATAATGACATAACTTCCTGCAGGAAGCCTGCAAAGTCGGCTGACTTCCTGGGAATAGCAGTGAGGAACACAGCTCACCAGTGGCTCCAAGTGTACAAAAGAAGTAGTTTGTGGTTTCCAGCTGCTGTTAGGCACCTGCAAAAAAGAATGCAGACATGCCTACCTTTTCATCTGTTTCAGGTCTCACAGTGTTTCATTCCCAGGACACCAAAGTGTGATATGGTCCATCTCTATTCCAAATACTCACTCTGCTGTACAGAGCTAGAGAGAAGAGGAATGGCAAAGCTTCCAGAAAACCCAGATGGCAGTACTAAGAACAGGTGAATCATTCCTAGCCGGTTCGTAGACAATGTACAGAACCCACTACTCATGTAGCTCTAGAGCCTTCTCTGTTGTCTAACCTCACTCTTCCCAGCTGCAGCCTCAAGCACTTGTTTTTCACCTCAGAGATCTGCTGAACAGACTGTCCTTCCTATAGTAGTCTTTCCTGTACTGAAAAGTCGTATTAGACTTCATCTCAGTCTCCTATAGGCATAAAAAATGCCAATCTTTCTTCACATATTGTATATTTGAAGTTTTATGATTACTTCTAAAGCCCAACTCCAGACTTTTCACCTAAGAAACACCTTTTTCTGAAGCATGTTTTCTAAAAATAAAGCTACCTTCCTCTGCAAAATAGTTACTTAAGCAGCAGCTTCTCAGGTTACGTTTATGGAGGTGATCGCTGGCACACACACGTAGAACCTGTATCTATCCATACCAAATCAAATCTTGTTTTGTTTCTGATCACCTGCTCAAGATATCACAGTCCTTTTGATCCAATATCATTTGCCTATGGACATTTAATTATTAGACACAAAGAAATGAAGTTTTCATGATGAATTACCCAAAGATCTGGTCCTCAATTACTAGGGCACTGAGAATTCTTTGCAAATCCTCAAAAGAGTTCATCATGGCTAAAACTAATTTAGAACCTTGTAAGAATTCAGTGGAACCAATTATCTGGTTACCGTGCTATGTAACTACCTAAGTTATTCCATATCTTTCATGGGCATTACTTCCCGGAGTCAGCCTGTGTTTCTCCCAGAAGCAGCAAGACCCTTGCAAACTGCAAGGAGCCCTGTGCTGACAGGGTAACCTCCACCCCTGGCAAATGCGCAATCCAACTGACCAGAAGCCTTACCTGGAAAATATGGAAACCTATTGGACAACACTTGCTATCCAGGCAGTGCTGACGGAGGGTGACTTTCACACTGCTTTTCCCCGGTCCTGCAGGAATGGAGAGGGGAAAGCAGGGATTGGTATGGAAGGAGGGGAAGTTCCTGCTACCTCCAGCACTTAGCCCATTCTTCCAGCATCCATGCAGCTGCACTGTCTCCCATTCACCAGCTGGGAGTTCTTCACAGAGGGCAGCATCCGTGGGTGGTGGCTTTAGCTCACTATCAAACATAAGAGAAAAGAAACTAAAATGTATAAAACACATACTACCAGAATATAAACAAATCTGACCAGCTTTTAAACAGTTGCCAACACTACATTTTGCCTCTGCATATAGCACTAAGCTGCAGTTTAGAGTCAAGATGCTACTCATCTGGCTACTTCTGATTAGTATTTTAAGAAGAGGTAGTAGCAGCTTCGTGACAAAAACGAGGAGCTGGGGCACTACTTGCATGAATTCAAAGACAATACAATGTTGTTACACGGCACCCTGCACAACTCTTCAAAATATTTTGAACATTCCCACCTAGTGCTACACTTGTATTTATGTCAGCAAATATAAGAAATGTTCTGTTTTGTTTTAAACCTACCTGAGAGAGATCCTTCCTGTTGAAAATACACGAAGCAAGAAATTCCCTACTGCATCTTTCAGAAAAGTGCTGGGAACAACAAGATAAAAGCCAGGTGAAAGGTCACAGCACACATGGACTTCTCTATCGTAGGAATGGCAGACGGTACCTACAACTGGAGGAGCAGAGAGGGTCTTTGGAAGGTTAAATCGTTTCTTCTCCACCTAGAATAGATGCATAATGATGTGTGGTGGTTTAGGAAAAATGAGCAGCTTTTAATAAAACTAAAAATTATCAAATATCATTTAAAACATTTTTAAACATGCATACATTGCAAATGAAACAAAGACAAGGACATCAGCGGATGACCTGAACATCAAAGAGAAGTAGGAAGAGTTAATACACAGGAGGAGTAAATTTAGGAATGGCTTCAAGTAATCAGCCTGAAATGTCATGCACTAGTTTGGAACAATCCCAAGTGGTCAGTGATAAGGAGAAAGTACTAGTCCACTAAGAGTTTGTACAGACAGTAACTGTGAGATAAACAGAACCATTCCAGCATAAACCAGAGATAGAAAATTTGTGACCAGTTGAATCGTATCACTGTCATGGGAAATGAATGATTTTACTCAAATGTTTCAGTAATGCTTTTAAACTTCTATTTGCAAAGAGAAAAATGCCACTTATGTATTACCTTCCAGACATGCAATCCCACAGCCTGGTAATTCTTTCTCTGTATGCCTTCGGTCAAAGATGGATTTTCCTCTGCTAAGCGAGCTGGATTTTGAATCCTTCCAGCCCAATCAGTGCTGTATTTCCTGTGTTTCTGCAGCAGAGCAATGCACACCTCACTCGATTCACAGACCCTCAGCCAGAACTTGGGGTTGGTAGGGAAGCTGATGTTGTTGCGGCAGCCACCTGCAGACTGGCCTCTCACCCAGGACCCAAAGAGATTCTGTGAGTGATACAGCACTTTCTCTAACAAAATAAGAAAAACATCGTGTGCATTTCAGACACAGGAAGCGACTTAATTTTACACAATAGCTATATGGCAGAGATTCTCTGGCCCAAGAAAACATGCTGTCATAGCCTGACACTTCCCCAAAGCAGAAATTCATGACCAAGATTTTGAGGCATGAGAATTAATGCCACAGTTGGTAATGACAGACTTGATTATATGATTTTTAAAACAAGAAAACGTTACTGGAAATCTCAAGTCTATCTACCATTAAGAACAAAACCTCACAGGGCTGTCCAGAATAACAGCCTTCTAGACAGAAGACACTAATCTCTCAACCAACTAGCAACTAACTAGATTTCATAGAAATATCAACAGCTTCTCTAAAGATCTTTAATTTCCTCTTGTCCTTCTGTTTTTCAGTAGAGACAGAAAAGGCCTATGGATCTAAAGGAGAGGGGAAAACTGAGAAAGAGATATTATGGTCTAGTTGCATCCATTTGCAATTTGAATCAATCCTTCCCATTGACATAATGTTATTTGCATGAGAAAGATGTTTCTCATACCACACCTGTATAGAGGCTCTGAAGTTGTCCTTCCTCATTGACTGGAAAGCCCACGGTAATCTCATCAAATTCCCTGAAAAATTCCTCTTCATCAACCCAGAATTCTCCCTCTTGGATCTGTGAGAGGAGTTCTGAAGCAACTACTGGATCTAGCTGGTTCCATCCTTGACCACTGCACATAAGACAACAGTTAACATTCCGCTCTTTCCCCAGTAGTTTCAGAACAATGTTCTAACAAATATCTTATGGAGCAGGACAGTAAGAAGAGGTTTCTTCATTTTGTTTTGAAATAACTGCATTGAAAGTTTCTCTACACATTGCTGGTCAGTGAGAGGGATCACAGGAAACATAAGTCATAACTTATCAACGAAAACTTAGAAACAGCCTAACACCAGACTGGATGCAGAACAGACTTCTAGGTGAAATAGGTGCCTTGTTTATAACAGTCAGTACAGTAAGAAGTCTAAGAGCAAAATAAAGATTTTTAACTGTTGTTAAAAAAAAGAGACAAGAAAGTAAAACAAGCTACACTATGATTGTTCTGAAAGAATTGTAATGCTTTACATCAAAACCTGCCACTTCTATTAAGCAGCTGGTTACTCCCATGAATCTGCTTGCCAAGTCTTGATAAACCAAGAATTTAAACACCTCAATATTTAGGTCTCATTAAAATCTAGTAGCTGCAACATTTTCCATTGTTTCACTAACAAAAAAAGAACAGTTCTGCACTTGAATAAAACAGGGCTCTAAGGTCACCCAATGAAACCCCATCCTCTTGCAACTACACAGCAACTTATTCTTCGACAAAGAAACTACAAGAGACCAAGTGTATAACCAAAACACTGTCAACAGCAAAAAACATCAACTGAAGTCTCAATAAATGCAATTAAATTATCTTTCTAACTCAAGGGGAAAAAAAATTCCTATGAAAATGTTCACTGACATCACCATATTGTTAACATATTTTAATGCTCAACGCTTGTTGCTTGGGTCAAGAATTGCATGTTCTTTCGCACAGTCAAAACATGCTAACATTTTTCAAAATAAGCTAGTAGGGTCTGCCCTTTCATTCTTGTTACTTTGCTATTTGAGCTGCTACACATATTTCTGCAAGTCCATTAAAACAGTTCTCTTCTTTATTTCTACTTTATATGGACTCAGTTCCAGCTTCTCCTACTTATATCAATCTACACAAATGAGAGCACACAAGCAACACGAATAAGCATCCTTCCTTCTGCTATGTTTAGTTTTATAATTACTCCTTTGCTTGTTTTCTGCAGCTGAGCCAGGATCAAATGACGAGAGTCAAGTAAAGCTGAGTGACTTCAAGAAACAAACATGATCAAAGATACTTAGATCAATGGCAGAACAACAAAAAAAGCACAAAAATCAGAAACAGAAAATTAGCCAACACCTTGTCTCTATAAAAAGACACGATGATTTGATAAACAAAAAAGTTATTAAAAAAATTCAGATTGCCAGAACTAGGAGATCAAATTTATCAGCCTCAGAACCAATGAGCTGTGTGAACTCCCAACTCTCTAAAGGACTGCACACACACTGAAGCCTCTCTCCTCTGCCAGAGATTCTTAGCAGTCTTGGCCTATGCAATACATAGATAAGCTTTGTGCTTTAGAACTTCCACAAATGGTTTTCCAAATGAATATAAAACTGCTCACCCCTCACACCAAGGCCCTTTCCAGCACCGCCTCCCCCAAGGATTTCGTATTCGTAGGAGGAAGATTTCCTTGCCTGACACTTCAGACAGATTCAATGTGTCTATCACAATAAAGGCATGAAATTCCCCTAGTTCACTTGCACCTGAATAGAAAAAAAAAAATTTGAAAATAAATAAAATAATCTGTTCCATATTTTACAGTAACATTAGTGAAAGAAGGCAATTTTGCGATAAAATGAAATTGGTTTTAAATCTGTATTAGAACAGTGCAAAGAAATCCCAAACAGTTCATTTTAGTGACTATAGAGAAATAAAGTAACATTGCAAAGTGTATTAACTCACTCCTTGATCTCAAACCCCTACAAATTCACTGTGCTGAAATTCACTGGGGTTTTCAAGGTTGTTTTTGAGGTGCTTTTTTGAGGGAGTGCATTTTGGCGGGCGGGGGGAAATCTGTTTTTGAGAACTGACCATATTAGCTTGTAATATAAAAAGTGCTCCTCAAAAGCAGCCCCCATCCTGAACTCAGTAACATCCTTAAATCTTTATTTATCCAAACATTTCAAATTGCACCATGAAGCTAGCATGGTACAATAATCAGCACCTGTATTTGCTGGCTGCCTTGTGCTTTGAAGCCTGTTAATAGAGACATTTACTATCACCTTGTCTGGAGTTGAGGACTGAACAGCTTATTACACACTGTTCCTTCAGATTCATTAATCTTCTAAACACTGCTTTCTCCAAAACCATGCCAGTCTTCTCTTTCTCCACATTTTTTCCAGGGCCTTTCAGGGTCCATCTTTCAGCAATTCCTCCAGTCAGATCAACCAAAGCATCTGCCACCTGTCCTGCCCATAACTGCTCGTAAGATCCATGCACTCTAAAAAATTTAAACAAAAAAATTAAAAAACACCAAGAAAAAGTTTGTACAGACAGCAGAACAAAAGAAACATGGCTCCTACACACTTGCAATCCCACCCTATATCACAATCACAACTGTACCCTACCTCGCAACCCAAAGTAGGCAAGAGAAAGCACATACTATCTTATTTATACAGAATACATCTCAAGAATATGTAAGCCATTGGATATTCCACTGTTTGATGGGAAGCTTCTTACATTCTCCCTATCCTATTTAAAAAACTGCTGTTGTCTAGTACTAGTCATTTGTACCTTATTATCCATGCTCTACATTATCTTTCGTGATATACTAACTGCATTTTGTATAAAAATATTTCTTCCTCTTCAATTATTCTTTATTCACTCTGCACAAATAACCAGAGTAGCACTTCCCTCAACAACCTAAGCAAACCAAGAGACTGCAACAACTGATGCAGCAGATGCAAAATACAGCAAAAGAAATCAAGACTATAATACAATTATAAGATTGAACAATAAGATCTCTGCAAAAAAGAATATTACATTTCAAACCTACAGAAAAGCTCTAACATGACATTGAGCAGAAGCTGTGAAGCACCAATCTATCTACAGCTGAGTAAGTTACTTCATACTTGAAGTCTGCCTCTGCCCTCTGCTGGCAACCACAAAATCTTCTGCTCAGATTCTTCGGGACATTACATGCCTATCTCACCAGTGCATTTTGTCTCCAAACTGCTTTGTCCATCAGGACAGCTTTTCCATTGATGTGCTATAAACCATAAAACAGCTGCATTTTCTTCCTAAACCAGTAAACTATCAAATTATACAAAAGAGCAGTGAAACTCACACAACCAGAGCCTCAACTAGCACAAACTTACATAACGTTGCTTTCCATGAAAATATCTGCATGCTTTCTGTTTCTCATTGAGCTCTCATCTTCCCTACTAAAACATTTTTCTTTAACAGACAGCAACTTAACAAACATCATTTGAATCCTGAAAATTCTTTGCAGCTCTTACTTTTCATCAGAATTCTCTCCCTAAGACTATCTTACTTCATATGCAACTGGAAGCACACCTTACAGATCTACAGTTTAAAGAGCAACTTCTGCACAAGCCAGGATGGGACCACAAGCAGCCACGATACTCAGATCTATGCCCAAAGCAGCCAGGTAAAATAAGTAAGCAGAAGAAATACACAAGTATTGTACTTTTATTTCCATCAATAGCAACATTCACATACTTTGCATAAGCTTTTTCCAGCAGTGGAAGCCAAAACAAATCCTCTGTCTGACATTGGGAAAAGCAGAGTTTGCCCCCAAGGCAAGGCAGGCGATCGTCGATGGTCACTTCCACCCAGTGCCCAAACTGCCAGACCCGGCACGTGAAACAGCCTTGGTAGGATTCATCTGTCCAGCTGGGCTGACCTGGAGGGATTACCTGGAGGGCAAAAGCCAAAAATCAAGACAAACAATGAATTACTGATTTTTTTTTTTTTTCCCCTCAAACAAAACTAGTTTAAAATATACTGAATATCAACCATTTGTAACAAACACAGAAAAAATATACTAACAAAAACAGTGAAACTAATGAAGGCAATACTCATAGGGCAGCTCGGGACTCCAGAACAACGCACAAATATCAATCAGGTGAAGAAAACCTCTCGAACATGAAACTTCTCCATACCTTGTTCAATAAGTATTTGCTCTTCAGCAAAGCTACACAGGCACACAGGAACCAACAGTCTCCCAAAATTCCTTGTTTGACTTGCACATCCTGCAGATTGTTCGAAAATAACCGAGGAGAAGAACAAATGTCCTAAAATTAAAGGAAGAGGAGTTAAAACAAATCCTGCATGACATTCTAAGAATGTCTCTGTTTCAGGGACTGGGAGGGCTCCAGAGATCTCTCATAAAGTAAGAGAATTCTTACTGCTGGAAATTCCCTTTTCAGACACAGCCTAAGCAAGAAGTAACAAATAAATAGCTTGTGGGGGTATTTTGCAGGTACTTCATGAATGTGAATCTGGTTCCCACATTAATTTTAGTACACAACTGTCACCATCAGGTGCAACCTTAGCAGAAGCAGTAATAAGTGAAAGACAGCATAATTCATCAGCTCCTTGCTAGACTTATGATCAACTGTGACAGGGCTGATGCCATCCACACTGAACTGCACATCCCAAGTTACAAAAATCTTGAAATTAGAACAAGGGAAAAACCTTTCCTAGGGCACATAAAAATAGATTCATTGGTAGCACAATAGGGAATTTCAGACACAAAGTCCTGAACACTCAATCTGATCTGAAAGCGAGTTTGTGAAATGGTTGTCCTTTTATAAACACTGCGAGAGATGGAAATTAAGTCATCAGCCCTCAGCAGCAAAGTGTAAAGTACAAAAGCAGGAAGCTGCACACTGGACTCCATGAAATCATTTGTTGGCCAATTACACCTGATAACCAACAGCTTTGTCACTGTTCTGCAGGCAGCCCCAGACACAGGGGAAAAAATACAACTCAAGACAACATACTTTTTTCCTCCATTACATTTTTATAGCCTTTTTTCCCCCTCTACACAAAGGCAGTATCATAAATGCTTCACCTTAAATGAGTGTACTGCAGAAATGCATTCTAAAGCTTTTAGCTCTAATACAGCTTGCTCTAAAACCCTGCTGTAAGTTTAAAAGCAATACAAGTAATATGACAAGTTATAAACTTTAAAATTTTCTTTCTTGTCATCAAACATATCAACAACCACAAAAAAAATCAATAGGCTTCTGAAAAATTCTAAACTCCAATTACTTCTTTTCAAAACAGTAACGCAATATATCAAAAAATTTGGGAATGACATAATGCTGCATTCTAACTTGGTATGCATGTTATTTGTATAATGAAGCATACTTATAATAAAATACCTGAATTTCTACCACTGCCATGAAATTTAAAAGCTCTACAAGAGGATTTAAATCAAGCCAACAAACGAGACTTAAAACTGTGACTCATGTATTGTTAACACTGACATACACTGGTTTTATCATTTCTGTATTTCTAAACAAAAAAAAAAATCCAGAAGCAGTCATTCAATACAAATTTGCATTTACTACCTGAACGCCCAGTTCTGCTAAAATCAGGCTTTTATACCTTAAAACTCACCTTAGGTCTCAACCAAGATATCTCGCCTCTGAATTGGGCAAGCGGGGTACAATAATCAAAAAATATAGAGGTATCACTGGCCGGAAACGTGGGGTCTGTGTAAAGGTCTCTCGTCACCATTAATTGCTTTTTCTCTCCCAGCATTTTCAACACAATGCTAAGCAGCTTTGTCGGCTATTCCTACGACTTTATACCGCCAGGCACCAATCTGTAACAGAAGCAAGTGTTACCGGGGAATTGCAACAGGAAAACAAACAGGCAAGGCGGATTTATTTAGGGATGGAAAGCCTCTCACTCTAACACGGAGCACCTGGAACCACCACACTGCTGGCTTCTTCCAGCACCTGACAGCACCCTACACGGCTCAGCTGGAAGAGAAGGGGGGCTTCTGAGGGCACCTACACCCACTTGGGTCCTCTCTCCCCGCTCTGCGCACATCCTCCGCACAAGACACACCACGGCCACCCTTTTCCTCACACCCAGCCCCTCCGCACATGCCTCCTCCTGCCCACCAGCCGCCCGTCCCCACAACGGGTGTGGGCCCGGCCGCCCCCGCTCCCGGCCCCGCTCCCG
>VWPU01015059.1:0-34555 GCA_013398955.1 Callaeas wilsoni
CGCCGCCGCCGCCGCCGCCGCGGTTCCTGGTTCGCGGAGCCGCCGGAGGAAGGGAAGGAGGGCGGGCGGCGGGGGAGGAGGAGTGTCTCCCCGTGCCCTTCCCCAGGCGGAGCGTCTCTCCCGGCCCTGGCGGCGGCGGAACACCCCTCCCCTCCCCGCTCCGACCGCCCCGCTCGGCCCCCGGCCGGGCTGCGGGGAGCGGAGCGCCCCTGGACAGGATTGCGGGAGGAGGCTGCGCCCCCCCGCCGGGCCTGCGCCTTCCATCTCCTCGTCCCCGCCGCTGCCAGGCGGGGGTAGCCGGTCCCCACTGCCCCTCGGCGTGCCCTTGGGTCCCGGGGTACGGGCAAGGAGCGGGAGCATCCGCGCCGCACTCGCGGGGCGGCGGTGGGGCAAACCCGCCCCGATTCCAGACATTAACAGAAAAATCGGTGCTAACAGCGACGCTGGTTTTAAATTAATATTTCACTTGTGGCTAAGGTCTTTTAGAATTGAGTATGTTTGAGTTCAGGGCATTAAATGTCTCTTCGTTTAAACATCTTAAGGAAAAAAATTAGGCATTGGAGGAAGGAAAAACTTGGCCCTATTTTAATAGCCTCGATGCAATCTTTAAATGTGGGAAAGAGCTGCTCGCCGGGAATTTTACCTGTGCCGATGTCTGTAGGATCGGGGCCTTGGAAAAGGCGATATTTTATCAGCTGTTGTTTCTATCCATCAAAGTTTGTGGGTAACTTGATAAACGTTAAACAGAGAAGCAGAAAGTGCTGGTGAGGCCAGACTCGGAGATAACGGCACATTCAATAGCTTAATTTCACAATTAGTTTACTGTATTATTGGAAGCAAATCATATTTCACTGTGCCTACACTAGTGCTCTATTTTTAGCCATAATATAGCTAAAAAGGAGGAACCTACTGAGATGTATTATAACATCGAATGTGAACAATTCTGTTCTCTCTCTTTTTACTCATTTTGTGTCATACATCTGGTTTGGAATACAGCTCATTTATTAATCGAACAGAACTACCGCGGATGGGCTGGAGGCTGCAATTCCAAGGCAGAGGAAAGTTCCACGCAACTCTGCAAGGAACCCGGCAAGTCACAGCCATGCAAAAAGCATCCAAGCACACTGTCTGCTCTCACAATAACTGGCATAGCCAGAACAACTATTTTTTATTAATTTATAATTGCCGTGTATTTGGCTCTTTGGTTGCACTTTTTTTGTTTTACTCTTCCTGATTTTTTTTTTTTTCAGGGCAAAGTTGTAAGTGAAAAAGGCATCTGAAATGCTTGGACATAGCCTCAGTCTTTATGTTGCATCATCTTTTTTATTGTATTTTTAAGAACAAAAAGGAAATAGAAAATATAATTGAGGGAATGTACCAATCTACTGCCTTAGTACCAAACATTTGATCCCCTCCCTTTCCCCTGTGATACAGACAGAGATGGCTGCTGGAAGAATAAAGCACCTTTCACGGTACATGCAAGATGTTCACAGATTTTCCACAAATTCAGTAGAAACCTCATTTGTTTTCTGCTTGTGGTTCACAGGAGCACTTAGCTTTTTAGTGGTTGACACTATATCTATTTTTAGCACATTTTCACAACTGTCACTAACAAATATGATCCCATCTTGAACGAGGAGGGGAGTTTATCTGTTTTACTTTAAAAAATCAGACTATGTAATTGTCAGATTATAAAATGCAATTTGGATCTTTATCTGTGAAGGGAAAGGGCTATCTTTTCTTATTATGCCAGTTCCATGGGGAAAAAAAAAGAAAGGGAGGGGATCGGTAGTGGGCTTGATAAAGTAACAAAAGGGCTTTGCAAGGTTTGGAAACAATGTTATTCGAAGGCATACAAATGTATATATAGCACACTTCAGATTGGCTTAAAAGTGGTCCTGTTTTACTGCCTTCTGCAGCTGTGTTGCCATGGGGGAAGCCGCAAAGAGTCGAGTCATAGTTTTCCGAGTAGGTCAAGAGGAGCAGCACGGACACCTCCAATGAGAAATTCGCTTCCCTCATATTAGATTTTATAAGAGGTTAACTCATGGCAGACCCATGACACTGAAAGCAGCAGACAGACAAGTGTAAGGCACTCTTGCAGCAGATGTCATCTCTGTTCCTAAAGATAGGGGCAAATTTGCTATGGATAATGCATTACAAAACAAGATAACGCTGGAACTCGGCAAGTGTCAAATTGTACCTCCTCCTGTGCTTGGAAAAGTGAGTGAATTGGTATTAGGGGCTGCAGGAGCAGCGATGTAGTGTAAAAGCAGCCTACTGTACTGTCTTACTTAGAGGTCATGTGCCCTATTTTGAGAACTGAACCAAAGCGGATGAAGTTTTGAGTCGGTTCCAACTAAGGCAGCTGGGCATTTCCCACTTCTCTCCAGCTCCAGCCCAGGAATGCAGGCAATCACATGGTCACACGTACTATTCCTTTACCCGACATTACTCACCGTAGGTTGAGTTTTTGTGCCATTTGGCTCATATAGATTTGATTATTTGAGATTTACAGCTGGTCAGAAGTAGCTGCATTTTGGGAAGACACTGGAAAAACATGGGGGATGACAGGTGAGAGTTTACTTTCCATGACCAGCAGGCGTGAGTCTTCCAAGAGAGGACTCCACAGTCTTCTCTGACTTGCCAGTTAATTATGTTAAAGCTAATTTCCCAAGCCATGCTGAAAGTATTTAGAATTCTTTACAAGACTAAATGTAAGTAAGCATGTTTTCTGTATGGTATGTTCATGTTCTCTGAGATATCAATATTTTATCTGTTTAGTCTAATTTTGAACAATTTTGTTTTCTAATTATAGTTAAGTCCTTTAGCTGAGCAACTGAACATGTTCCCTTTTAACCTGTATTCTTTCTTTTCTACCTATTTTTTTTCTTTTTTTTTTTAATGTTCTTTAATGGCCCTGTTGTAACTGTGGTTGAACCACATCTAAGTATAGTACAAGTGCATTTCTAATGCACATTGGCATTAGGAACCACTTGCTTGTGTAAAGGGCCAAGACACGCATTTAAAAACACCTATTTCCAATACCTTTCAAATCACAGTTTTTATTGACTATTAGCACCAATAGTTTCATCTGCTTCAAAATATAAACGTCTCACAAGGAATTGCTTGTTGTGGATAGTAGGTCTTGTAGACAGTGGCAGGACAAACAAAGCATAAGGAATAACACACGGGCAGTACTTTGTATTTTCTGGAGTTTTAATATTGCCACATATGTCTACGTTGTTTATAGTCAGCTTCTCTCTCATTTACTCTTGTACTATTACTTGTAAGAAAATGCAATTTGTAAAAAAGTTGTCATTGCCATAGAATGCAGCCTTATCTTGATATTAATGGATTTCCAAGCAATAAAAAGTAGCGGCAGCTAATGGTATCTTAATATTTATCTACTACCTACTGACATTTTTACAGTATCAAATGGTAACTCATGCTGTAATCTGATAAAAATTTTGTAGTAACCATAATAGTACTGCACCTATGCCAAAAACCCAGACACAGTGTTTAACAGCAGTAAAAAGAGCAAATAGCACCCTCCAGCACTTAATAAACATATCAAATGCAAATTGGAGGAAATTATTTAATCAGTCTATAGGCTAGTTAATTTTGATGATTATTCACAGTTCTAGTAGCAATACTTTAAGCGTAGAATAAGTTAGTACCAAAATTGTTGTGACACCAAGGTCACAAGCAGAATTTGAAACTTGCTGCATAGAGGAAATTATCTTCCTGATTGAATGAAGGTGCAGCTTTAAAGCTCCTACAGCCAAAGGAAAATTCTTATATAATTTTCCGGATTCTTCTATAATCCTGAAATTGCCTGCTCTCAGATATTATGCAATGAGAGAGGGTTTGGTATTAACCTGCATGATCATATTCATCTTGAAACTTGAAAAACCTTTGTTTTCTAAATTTTTTAAAATCTGTATTTCCTGGAGAAGAGAAATTTTGGCTGGTTTCTCCCCAAAGCATATAGTGAAGAAGAGCCTGAGAAGAGCAATGCTGTGAAGCTAAGAGAATGAGCAATAAATGTGCAAGACAGAAAAGGAAAAAAAATATATTGATTTTGGTGGAAGTTGCATTGCTTTCCTAAATAGATGTATTTTGTTGATTTTGTTCATATATTAAATTCTTACTTCCTATGTAGGCAATGATCCAGCTCAAGGAGCTCATTCAATGTGTCCCCTGGGCCCACGCTGGGCAGCTGATCTTGCACAACATGGAGAGTTGGTCCTTGTCGGATGCACATTGATTTCCACAGATTTGGTTAAGAAAGGAACATATTTGTCACAAGGAACCATAAGTCAGTGTTCTAAGAACATGTCCTGGCTTTGGAGATCAAGGTCACACCATAATTTGTCTGGCCTGCACTAAATATCTGGTAATGAAAAGTTACGCTTTCCAGCATTTTCCCACTGTACTCACCAGTACTTGGCTCACAGGCCAGGGGTGACAGAAATTTTGACGCATTGGATTGGTTTGTCCCTAATGACCTCAAACATGTGCAAATACACGGAGTGATTTACGAGTGAGAGTAGATATCCTCACCAACCCTGTTGCCTGGCTATGGTTCATTCTCTTCTGGTTTAAGTGACAGTCACTCCGCTTGATTTCCACAAAGGGTCGTGTCTCTATCAGTGCTTGTGCAATCCTGGCACCTGCAGCATCTGAGTACCACACAGACCCATTTCTTCTGAGCTCTGGAAAGAAGAGCAGTATTATCACCATTTTATAGGCAGGGAGTGGAGGAACAAAGAGATTGCAGGATTTATCTCAAGCCGCTAAGACGGTTACAAAGTACAAAGCTCGTTACTTCCCAAATCACAGATCATTGCCTTCCATTGCAGGACCAGGGTTCCTGTTCAGCCATGGCCTTCCCAAGAATGCTGCCTGAGCATGAGTGAGGTAGAGTCAAAACACTTTTGGTTGTTGACTGGGCAAGGAAAACACTCTGTGCTCTGTTTGAATGGATTCAGTATTAAAATGAATTTAGAAACCCCATATTGTTGGGGCTTTTACCACATGGATTAGCAGCAGCCGCTGAAGATTGACGTTACCTTCCTTGCCTGCTCGAACCGGGTCAGAAGAGTCACATTCCATGAATGTGCAAGAATTTCTGGCATGAATTCTTGTACATGCACATTTGCATTTTGGCTTCTGTGCACGCCGTTTATGCACTCACCACTTTAAACTCTGTTTTTCATGAGTAATTCTGACAAAAAAATTTTCATCCCTCATACATACACATAAAGCAAGTACATAAGAGGCCAAATGAAAGTAATTTCACAAGTTTTTTCTTTATTTATTCATTTTGCATTCCATTCTCAGCCCTGGCTAGACATTTATGTAGAAATTATGTACCCCTCTCAAGATTTCTAAAGGAAGATCAGCCAGGACTCAAAGGAAATCTTGTTTAAGAGTCAAAGTTGTGCCAGGGCAGGACCCATAGAGGGTTTAGCAAACTAGAATTTCTATTGGCATGGTTCGTTTATGTCCTCTATGCATGACTTAAAATTGAAAACATGAGCCTATCAGAAATCTTGTGTTCGACAGCTGCATGGAAGACATGACTACTTCCAAGTGTAAGAGCAGGTACTGATCCTTTTAATCTGGTTACTTCAGTCCTGCTCTAGGCAGAAGACACCTGTCACTGTGATGCTGGTCCTGCAGGACTTTTCAAGTCCTAACCATTACTCTTTTCTGTGAGAGGAATGCATAAGTCTACTGAAAGGAAGCACAGGACAGTCAAGGAACTAGGGGTGCAGAGCTGTATTTGCGTTATTTATACTACTTTTATACGACCACAACAATAGTTATTTACACTGTCAAGAGAGAAAGAATTAGACCTTCTTTTACTGAGAATCATTAAAAAAATGAATGCATAAAGTAGGCAGTACACTCTGCCTGCACATTTTTATTTCAGAGCTTGTACTGAAGGGTGTCTAAGCAAGTGCTTCCTTGTAAATCCATTGCGGAGAGCAAATGAATCCCAGGGACTGTCGCTCCTTGTTGATCGTCAGTGGGTGTAGATGCAGTAGATGTAAAGGTCTATGACTCACTGAGCTAGCTAAGGTGAAACCAGATGAGAGGAGATAATTGCACCATTATAAAAAGAATTATCACAGTTTGATTACAGAAAAAAAAAAAAATTCTAATGGTGCCGTAACTCTTGGGAACTAAAATATGAGATGGGACCGTAAGTGAGGAGTTCATGTCAAGGAATAGCAAAATGTCCCTTTTAATTGATCCATTTTAATCAGACATGCCAAAAAGATGATTTCAAGGATTGAAGGTATAATTGGTCAAAAGAGCCTAAGGTACTTCCCCATGCCAGTTCTGATTACAATAAAAAAGAAGACTAATCACGGAGACAAATTGACAAGGACAAGAAATTTATGAATCCAGAGATTACTGGAATACTTCATGAAAGAGATGATGCAACCTCCTGCCTTATGCATGAAAATAGATACCGAGTTGAAAAATTCCCATTCTAGTTTGATGATCTGTAAATTGAAGAGTGAAAGAGAGGGGTTGTAGGTAATCCAGACTGATAAGAGAGATTCTAATACTTAGCGCGATACGAAAAATACATTTCCTTTTGACAGACAGTGAAGGGTTATTTGGTGTCACAAAGCCCAGAAAGCATGTATAGAAAATGCAGAAAGTATTTGGGCAATTAAGAACAAAAAGGAAATGTAGTGTAAATGAATGGACATCTATGACCTTTATAGAGTACATGAAACACTTGTCAGGATGGTTTTCATACCAGTAATGATATTATAAGCTGACTATGATTTAAGCTGCAAAGGCAGAATGAAGAAGGCAATAAACATTTGAAGCACACTAACAAAAGCCTGTCATTTTCTCTTCCCGTTTGGGTCCGTGTGGAGGTTTTTGTAGTGATATCTACTAAGGTGAGTAGCAATACTTGGGGAAGTACCAAGATTTGAAGCATCCCTTTGATAATTTCCTGCTAGCTTGGTCTGAGTCTGCAGCTTCAGGGGTGCAGATTGGTGGGAAGAAACTGGCAGCACTTTTTCAGTATCACCGTAGGGGTTGTAACAGAGGGGCATCATTCACGACTCTTATCCCAAAACTTTATTTCCATGAAGGTGGTTCAGAATTGGCAAAGACATATCAGTTCTCAGGCGGGAAGGTAGCTTTATATGGCTCACATGAATTGAGAAAGGTGTTTCTTATAAGGTGCCTTCATAGCCGACATTTGATTTGAGGCTCTCCAGCAGTATGTCCTAGTGGCCTTGGTAAAGAGTACGACATGACACTCCACTCTTGTTATGAATCGGTAGGGAGGGCAGTTCAAAGAAACCTCGGTTGGAGGTGACAAATAAGAGTCCATCAAATTCAGTCCATCCTCCTTTGCCTCTGCTTCCCCAGCTCCCTGCACCTCTGTAATAGCTGAAAGGAAGACACAGACCTCCATGTTACAAATCTCATGCAAAACACATTTGGAAATGACAGCCTCTGCCTTCAAGTGTGTTCAATGCTTACTCCTTGTTCAGTGCAGCAGTAGCCACATAAGGATGTTACTTCAGGGCTTGCTAGAACATAATATTAAATATGATTCCAGATATCGATGTGCATCCTCACTATTTTTACTTGTTGGATTTAAAGTTAATAATATTCTGACATAGGTCTCGTTCAGGTGAATGGATAGCTTTTTTTAATGGGTTTTCAATAAGAAAAATAAAGGGAGATTTTTCCCACACAGCTAACGCTCAGATGGAAATGAGCACTGTTCAAAATGCTGCTCACCACAGGAAAAGCATTGATAAGGCTTTGATAGAGGTAATCGAATGCATCACAGAAGTTACTGTCAGGCAACAGCACATCCTCACAGAGCAAGGAAGTTTGTGTGCATTGATCCCATTAGGGGCTTTCTGCTTTCAGGGTAGTGCCACATCTGGAAACAAGAAGCTACACCTTATTAGGATGATGAAAAAACGAAGGGGAATTTTGGGATTGTGAGCAGTCTGAGGTGGTTTCAGTTAGACTGGAAGCTATAAGGTGAATCCCACTGCTCTGATGGGATAGGTTTTCGGGTGCATTATGGGGACAGGCAGTGAGCAGACAAGTGGGTGGCCGAGAGGATTAGGGGACGCTGTACACTTCTCTGTATCTTCCCCTTAGTATCAGTGTAAGTCCATTTGCATTCACTTTGAGCACTCATTTCTGAGTGACCTATGCACAGGTGTATTGTGGATCCTCAACTTTGATTTGGGGATGGTGTATTTCAGGGTGTCTCACTCTCACCCTCCATGGTGTGACTGATAAGTTCTGTCAGCTGAAGTGGTCCAGCCAAAAACCATAGCCCTAGGAAGGGGGCTACAGTGGTTTTATCCCTTCCCCAAGCACCATGGGTTAAGAGCTGCTCTGGCATGGCATGAAGTGGTTTCACTCAGCTCTTAGGTTGCTGGTGGCTCTGGGTGTTTTGTCGCAGGCTGGCAGGATTTCCTGAGCAGTGCAGGGGATTTCTGCTTAGTAGAATGTTTGACTGATGATGTGTTTGCAACTTCTTTGGGAATGTCCCCTTGTGTGAGCGTCTCAGGCCTGAGAGGCTGCAAATCTTGCTCTGGCTCAATGCTTGGCAGGTTTTCTCTGTGGTTTTCTGCCTTGTCTTTAATAATATGGTCAAGTGAAACAGCCATGTGCAAATGTGTATATAAATATATATGTATACTTCATGCACATCTGGACTGTAGCCACTCTAAAAGCAAGTAAAACAAGTTAGAGTACATACATTACAGAAATGCATATCAGTTTATTTTACAGGCTATGTTAACTCATGAGGAGCCACACTTTGGTCCCTCCCCTGCTTTCATCCCTCTCCTGGTTTCTGGAGGAAGAGTAACTGTCTCTACAGTACTCTTTTTCATGCAAGGTGCATGTGCAAAGTTTGTTGTGTTTGTTGTAAGGATATTCTGTTAAGAGCAAGAAGAGAAAAAAAAATATTGGAAAGACTGCTGTCATTTGCAATGTAGGCAGGGAAATGGTTTGAAGCCAACAATTAACATAGATGGAATAGCTGACCTGAGGCTGGGTAATGCACACTGTTTCTGAAATAAAGCCCAAAGTTCCTCAGAAGAAACCAAAGAATTATGAAGAAATCACCTTGGTTTTCCCACAGCTCTAAGTACTGAAGCTGAGACAGGTGATAAATAATGACTTGATAAGAGCTTCAGATTGCAAGAGAGAGAAATCTTGCAAAATCCAACCCCCAAGATCCTGTGGACATACACAGGCAGAAAGACTTGGACTCAATTTTTCCATCAGTTATATGTCTGATCAGTAAGCACACAACCACACATACGTAGCTAAGCAGAAGATTCACATGCAGACGAGTCTAGGTGCTTACTTTACTGAATTCATTACATGTCTGTGTAATACCATGCAGACACGCAACAAAATATGTGGAGATAAATGTGGGGACAGAAAATTCGACCCAGAGTATGTGTTTTAGATAAACAAAATTTTTTGCTTTGGGTTCAGTATTCCAACGGGCATGGTAGTGCTTTGGCATGTCATAGCATAGATTAGCAGTAGAAAAAATAGTTATTTTGTAAATTATTAGAATTTGGCTTTTCTGCTGCTGATTTTAGCCTTTATTTTGTTGCACATCATTCTATGGTTGGTAAAAGTTTAGTATATTTGTATAAATACAATGACAAATACTAATTTTTACTACTTTGAACAACACATTTCATCAATGTTTCCTCTTTAGAAGAAGTATTTGTTTCTTTGAGAGGCAGTTTCAATAGCATGCGGCAGATTATTTTAATAAAACAAAGTGAGATCAATATCGTGGAAGCAGGATTAAACATCTTTAAGAAGATGCTCGCATCCTAACCCTTTGTATGTGGCTTCATATTTTGAAGTGGAGAGATAAATAAAGGAGAATCACAGAATATGATTCCCCTATTCACTTGTATTCAGGAAGGTACAGATTGCTTGAAATATGTATGATGAAGCTGGGTTTTTCATAAAATAAAGTAGAAGAGATTATTCAGTGAGCCCAAGAAAGCAGTCTTCCTGAAGGAGACAACCAAGAGGCTGCAGGTGATATAAACAGATTATATTTCTTGGAGATTAAAGTGAGGTTTCTGACATTTGAGAGACTCTATTAAAAAATGCACTGTGCTCACTATCATCTGTGGCCAGTATTGATTGCTGAGCTGTTTACTTGTAAAAGGAATTCTTTCTGGTCAAGCGATGCAGTTTTAGGAAAGGAATGACCTCTGCAGGATGAGGCGGCGTACAATTATAAATCATACCAAATGCGATTGAAACTCTCCCACTGGCAAGAGAGAAAATCAAATTAAAGCAAATATTGTATTAAAGGGGTTTCAGTGGATGCCTTGGAGAGCTCTGATTTTCATGTAAATGCTCATTTAGACTGAAGTTTACTGCCTCCTCAGAATAATGGCGAAGAAAAGAAAAGCATATTTAATTGGAAAGGAAGGGAATGCCAAGGAAACAGATGAATTGCAATTCACTTTCTAGATTTTTTCCTGCAGATCTAGTGGCTATGATAGCTCACTGTCTTAAACTGTTCGAAGGAAAACAGTAATTGAACTTCAATCCATATAATTTGGGAAATCTTGTTTTTCTTTTTTTTTCTTTTTCTTTTTTTTTTTTTTAAATCTTTTTCACATCTTCTAGATTATTGCAGCTTTAGCTAATTTTCCTGTCAGGTCCTTTTGCATGTCCTTGTGGGAATTGCCTAGTGATTGACAGCTTTGATCTGGAAATTGTTGCAGCTAAACTGCTACAATTCATATGGAGAGAACTGCCAAATAATTTGACAGATAGATGCCAAGAAATGACGTATGAGGATCTGTCAGACAAAGTTTTTTAGAGGAACCATCCTTTGAGTTTTGCTTCTGGTGGGCTACAAAGAGCTGGCAGTACCCTTCTTCTGCAGAAGTAAAGTGCTGGGCTGGGCTATGCCTGCTGAAAGTAAATCCGTATAATATCATTACCAGAAATAAGAAATTAAGGATTTTTCAGTGAGGGCACCCGCTCACAGGCAAACAGTTTTGTGCCTGAAAGAATTTGAAATTGATGTAAAATATTTCCTGAAATTAGATTTTTAATAAGAGACCCAGGAGTAGATAGGGTCGTTTTATCTAAGCACTGCATGAATCTAAGAGAAATCAAACATACTCTATTTCTGCTTTCTTTTTTGCTTCTTTTTTTTTTCTGCATTTGCACACAAAAAATACCCCCCAAATTATAGCTATTTACCTTAACCATAAGAATCAACACAAGTATAAATGTCATGGTAGGCTATCAGGCAACTGAGCCAACACATGTTCAAACCTAACTGAGTAAACATATTTTATTTGCATTCAAGCTAATGCTTTGAAACTGGAGTTAACCTCGCAGTGCTAAACTCAGGGCAGGCGCAAGGCCATTTCCCTAATCCAACAAATTGAGATGTCGACTGTGTAGCCTGAACTATTCCGTTCCTAAACCTTTTGTTGCATTTGTCTGTGTACGTGGAGATTTAACACAGCGGGGTATTGAAAATCTCATCAAGTTCAACAGAGTAAACCTTTAAAAGAGCTTTTCATCATTAAACGTTTCCATACTCTATAATGTGCAAGGTAACGTGATCGTACTTTGAGCAGGATTTAAGCAGGAGAAAGTGTCCCGGTGGCTGAAGCTGGCAATGTGCTAATTGAGATGCACAGAAGAAAATTTAAGGGAGTAGGTTTTAGGAGGGAGGGAAGGAAGGAGGCCATCCCTTGCAGAAAGATGTGATGTTCCAGCCGCCGAGCCCAATCACCAGGGAGCAGGAATGCATAAACAGGAAGAGACAGGAAAGAAGTCACTTAATTGTGGGCTAGAGAAGAAAAATGTCTCCCAGGAGATTTAATCTGGATGGCTTATGGGAGCAGGGGAGATGTCCCTGAGAGCTCTCTGGGTCATGCCTGTCCTGGAGTAAGTTAGAGCCACCAGTCAGACCAAAGGGTGAGGTGATGTAGCAGCAGGGGAAACTGAGCATATTCATCAAAATTTTAATAATATTTCCTGCTGTGTTATCCTCTCATAACTTTTTCAATTATCCTCCCATCTTGACAAATTCCTTCTTCTAAACCAGCCCACAATAGATTTTTCTAGGGTGCCCAAGTGAAAGTGGAGGCGTACTAGAAAGTCTGGAGCACAGGGAGCCTCAGCTGAGCTGTGGGAGCTGGTCCTTGTTTGGCTCTGCCAAAGAGTCCTATTAGGACATTGCGTAGTTGCTTAAACCAATTTTTTCACAGGTTATCCTTAATTTAGTCTTTTACAGACACTTGGCCATGGCTTCTGGTTTTCAGACATATGAGCAGCTACATCTGTAAAGAACTCTGAATGCCTGAAACATTATGTAGTGGTAAATGCTCTGAGAAAAACAAATAATGACTCAGAACAGACACCAAGAATAGTAGAAACTTTGGAACTATTCCCCAGGTTTTAGATTTTTTTTCAAAATGTTGTTAATAGTATCACCTCAATTCCCAGCATGCTGTGAAAATGAAATCATTGATGCTTGTAAAGCGCTCAGGGCTGGTAGTGATGAGAGCCATGAGCAAATTACTCCACCTTCTTTGTCTTTTCTCCCTCATTCCTGTCTTCATGCTCCCTCTCTTGGTGTTGGCCTGTTGCACTCTGCCCACTTGGCTGGTCCAAGGCTTAGTAGCAAGGTACTTGGTAGCAGGAACTGGTGGCAGGTCAGCTCATGTCAAATCCCACCCTGACACACAGCTGGCTTCTGCTGTCCAAAAAAGCAGAGAGGTTCAGACATGCTCCACGAGGCCGACATCCTCACAGGCAGCATCTGTTCAAGGCTATAGCGAGTCCACACTGAGTGGATTCCATCACAATTTTTATAAAGCTCATACTTTATCTAAATGGGGGTGGACTTGCACAGAAACTGCACAGAGAAGCTGTTCTTTGACAGAATTTCTCGTCCTTGCTCTGAAGTTATGGGAGGGCACTTGGTTTTTCAGCAGAAAGCTTGTACCTTAGTCTACTCCTTAGAAACAGCTGCGCTAATTCAGCTGAAATTTGTATTTTAAAGTGAAAGGAAAGAGAAGAATTCACTCGCTATGGCGATGTTTTGTAGTGTTTGGAAATGTCACACACAGTTGGAAGTGGGCTCTTCAAGGAGGCTGGCAGCCTCATTAATATGTAAAACTACTGCTGTGCTGATATTAGCAGTGCAGGTAGGAGTCACACATCTAAATGCACCCAAACTGAGTTCTTCTGGAGATAAGCTGAAGAGAGAGATGCATTTTGTCACTGGGAGCTTTGGGGAGCTTGGGAAGTAAGCAAAATTTGCTTACTTGAGATCCTGAGGTGCCTGACAAAACCTTAAGGTTAGTCCTGCCTTGAGAAGGAGATCAGTTCCCAAAGTCCCTTCCAACTAAAATTTTTCCATCATATTTTCATCATGTAAACTTCCAAGTGTTTAATATTCTAATTATCAGGATGGTTATATTTCCTAGTAATGGACCACTGCTATCTCTTTAGAAAGTTGCTTTTGAAGACCAGCTATGGCTCACCTTTTTAGTTGATTGATCTTGAATAAAAGGGTTGAGAAACTTAAAGATATGCTCCTGTCACCTCTTAAAGTGTACTACATGTAAGCTGGGGTTATTTGTGGGCTATCTTTGCCACAAAATTGTTAAACCATGCTGTGCATTCTTCCCATGATTTAAACTGCTCTGTATGGAGTGTGAATGCCATCATGATTCTAGCAATAAGAGCAATCACAATAGTAATATTCTGCCATTTCTAAGAACTACAGAGTAAACCCTAATAAATAACAGGCTATGTCTCAAAGCAATAAACATGCCACAGTATGAAAATCATCTCTTTTTTCATAGATGTAAAAGTTAAGTGTGATTTAATGTTTCATACCTTCATTGTATTAGTATCATCCTCCCAGCAATCATCCACGATAAACTGTTACACTATTTCAAACTATGTATAATATTTGTTGTTGAGGAAGCAATGTATTTGAGAACAGTCAGGCTGAAAATCTGTTCACAATAAAGATTTTTCAAGTTTCTCTATTCGTCGTGTATATGTATATGTATTGATCTTTGTTTCAAATTTAGAACGACTTAGGTTCCAAAGAAGTCAAGTACCAATGTGCCCTCAGGTCTGATGGCAAAACACTGAGAAAATAGAGGTTATAGGTAGGTTGTGAGTCCTGCATAAGAGGTATGTGGTAAAAGCAAGAGAATGCAGACTGTGAGGGCCTGCTCCAAATCTCTGAATACACCCTGAAAAACTAAAGCATGCCAGAAATGTGTGGTTGCTTGTACAACTGGTTGCACAACATTGACTCCCCTTTGGTCTAGCAGAGCTGTTGACCTGGACAATCTCTTTTAGTCTGAGCGGAGAAGAAGCAAAAACGATTTTCCAGTAAAAGCCTGAGAATAGGCAGAGATCTGCTTAGCGTGCTTCTTCAAAATTTTATGAACGTTTGTCTGTGCCATCAAAAAATCCTGCAAAAAATTATGCAGAGTAGTCTTTTGGGAATGCATGATGGTCTGAGCAAAGGGGCTTGTCCCCAGCATTCAAAGATGATCCCAAGAACCTGAACCCCAAACCAGCCTTTCTGATTTGCCTGGTGACAAACACATTCCCTTTCTTCCGCTTTCCTCCTGCACACTTGGGGCAGGGGAATATGGTGCCATGGACTTTGTACCACAGAATTGTCTCCCCCAGAGCAGAATCAGCGACAACAAAAATGTATGTGGTATTTCCTAACTACCTTCCCAGTCAAGCCGTAATGAGGCTTCTCAGTGAGCAACAATTAGGTCTGATTGTGTTGGGAATCAGAGCAGATAAGTTATTAGCAAAACAGTTATACTAGGAGAATCAAATGATCTTTTTTTAATCACAATAGTCTGTTTTCCCAGGCAGGATTTTTTCTGTCTCTTCGTAGGCAATGGATAAAGAAGCAACATGGTTTCCTGTGTGCTCATAAAGATATACTATGGGGTAATAAACCTGAATAATATTCATTTCCATTTGTTATAATGATTGTAATAAATCTACAAGGCACAGATGAAAGCAGTTGTACTAGCCTTATATCTCACAGAAGATAAAAAATCTTCTCAAAAGGACAGAATGGAGTGTTTATTATGCCTTCTTAATTTTAAGTACATTTAAAAGAATTGCCATTTCCTTCTGTTGCCTCATTTACAAGCACCAAGTTAGGTAGTAATTATAAGATAATTCAGTAACACTCTAAAATAATGATTCAGCTAATTAATGCTGAATTACAGAGGCAGTCCTACACAGATACTTATAACACCCCCATTAACACTGACAGAGTTCATCATGATTATTCCAGCAAGCACTGAAGGAACTGAATGTGATTAGATCCTTTCTTGAAAGCATTTTCTTTTTTTTCTTTTTTTTTTTTTTTCTTTTTAATAAAACTGTGGCCTTTTATAGAGTTCTCTCTGGCACAGGTGTCTTAGGGAGGAAATGGGGCAGAGGAACCTTCCTCCTACGTGCATCAGTCACCTTCTGCAATTTTCATGAGGTCTGTAGAGCCTAAACTGAGACACCACACTGGCCAATGGAACCATGGCCACAAAAGGGTGTAGCCTTTTGGCTACAAGCTGTGTACACGGGTCATGTTGCCATCTGTGGTATCTTTGAATTTGACTGAGGTTGGTATAGGGCATAGGACAGGAAGGACTTCTGACCAAGGTCAGGTTTTGTTGCTTCTCACTCATGGTCAACCTCAGCATCACAGGGCTCAGCATTCTCTTTTATTTCTCCCATTTTCTCTGGAGAGTCAGTTATTCTGGATCACTGTTTGCTGGAGCTTTGTATTTTTTAAATGCTGCCACATTTGTATATGCTGCATTTGTGCCTCTCTGTGGGAAATGGAAAGGAGGCTATATGAAGGCTCTTAAAATAGACTCAGCTCTTTTTTTTAAAATTATTTATTTTAAAATGGGGAAGGATGTTACATATACAAAAAGTAGGTTTAGTAATTTTATTTGCATGGTGAGAAGCACAGGTCAGGGTAACACAACATATCACAAGGATTTCAACACAGCATGTTCAGATGTCATAGAATCATGAAAGACTTTGTGTTGGAAGGGACCTTAAAGAACATCTAGTTCCAACCCCCCCCGCCATGGGTAGAGATACTTTCCACTAGCCCAGATTCTTGAAAGCCTCATCCAGCCTGGCCTTGAACACTCCTAGGGCAGTCCCAAGCAAATTTTGTTGGTCTTACTACCTGCGAGCTGATGTCGGCATTTCGAATGGTGTATAACTCATTGCTGGCAGAGATGACTCTGGAAATGACAGAAATCCACCCCTTTATGCCAGCTGCCTGGACATCAACCCCACTGTGTGCTCTCTTTCACAGGCAATATTTACAAGACTTTTATAAAGTCATAGCACTATTCTGCCATAAGGATCTGCACCCCCAAATGTTCAATGTGGGCTTGAGAGAAAGAAGCTAGAAATTGTATCTAAATATACTGCTGGGAAATTGAATAGAAACTCATCCAGTTACAGGGTCTTGGTGAATACTTTTTGCCCCAAACTTGTGATTTTTTGTTTCTAAGTGGGAGTTGTGCAGAGGCTAATGTGTGAAAATTCCTTCAGCGGGGCCCGCAGGGCTTCCGCTCCCGCCAGCGGAGAGCAGGCTCTCGGCGGAGGCAGGCCGGGAGAAGCACAGCGTGAGGTGGCAGCAGAGCTGCTTCAGCCTCATGCTTCTGGCTGCAGGATGGGAAGAGTCTGGCGATGGTCCTCGCTTCCCCACGGGGGGCAATGGGCGATGGATCCGTGTGCTGGCACCGCGTCCGCAGCCCAATGATCTCCAGCTGTCCGAGATGGCAGCCGAGCGTGTTAGAGGCACTTCAGAGCTCGGCTTTATGGTTTCTTTGAGTTACCAAACCCCCCTTTCATGCTGGCCAGAAGATCTTAAAAAATGCAATGCTATGGATACAGAGGCAAATTCAGGCTTGGCAGAACAGAGTTGCTTTCACTTATGTAAGGGCTGAATCTGCCTCCTGTTGTTTAAGTGGCCAGTTCCTTCCCCTCTCTTCAGTGTGAAAGTATTGCTGTCCCAGGCAGATAGAGGTATTGCTAAAGCACATTCATCCAGCTCTGGAATCAGTAAAAGCTGGAATGGGTTCAGGTGGAAAATTACAGGATCAAAATCAGAATCAGGGATCAGGGTACCAAACTCGAGGGACTGAAGCTCTGCTTGTGACTGTGCTGCAATCTGTGAGACAATAACCTAATTTTCCCACTTTCTCTCTTGTCTATCTGCCAAAAGGGATGATAATATTTTGTTCATCTATTTTACCTCTTCAAAGTAGAATATATACTGAAATGTAAGTAACAATAACAGAACATTAAGCAAATGGGCCTGGGAGTTTAGAAATTACAGAGGTGAGTAGAAAGAATCAAACCAAACATCTTGAGAAAGAGAGTAGAAATTCCAAATGCAGTGTGGAAAACTGCAATGAAAATCCTTGCTTAGATACACAGCTGAGGGCAGGTTTTGGGCATCTCTTTCCTTTTCCTTGCCTATCAGAGTAGGGGGGAGTGGGGAAGAGCAACTCCTGTCCAAGAGCTGGAGGTACGGAGTTTTTGTGGACTGTTGGTGGCAGATGTTTTGCTAAAAGGGGAAATCCTGCGTGCACACAAGGTAGTGCTTCTGTGACACCTGGAAATTCAGGGTGGCTGAGGTACTAGAAATGCCTTTGGAAATTCACTGAGTGGTAATTAATTTCCCAACAAAGGGATAAATTTATTCCCCGATGAATGAACTGTGGTCAGCCAAGGAAGAATTTCAGAGATCATGTATTTGTTGCAGAGACTAGTGAAAGAGTGGAAGAAATGGGCCAATCTGGCCCATGTAAAGATAAACAGTGATTAGAGAAAGGAAACAGTCCAAGGAACAAGCTGGATTTGGCAAGAATACATCAACACTGTGTTTTCCAACTCTGCAAGTTTACAGCCCCTAGGCAAGACCAACTCCAGTGGAAAGCTTCAGCCAGCAAACTGCAAACACTTTAAAAAACTGATGATAGGCTCTTCGGGAGCCTCTTTGGGAGGAAGATTCTTGTCTGGCAAAATGACTTGCATACTTCTGGCATTAAACAAACCATTTCTAACTATGGTGCTTCTGTGGTCACTCACTGCCACACAGTTTTTGTGCCTCTCTGCCCTAACCCGCACTAAGCCCGCCGTCCCTGCAGCAGAGCATGCTGCTCTCCCCAGCTTGCCGACAGAAGGCAGA
This sequence comes from Callaeas wilsoni, assembly GCA_013398955.1. Taxonomy (NCBI): domain Eukaryota; kingdom Metazoa; phylum Chordata; class Aves; order Passeriformes; family Callaeidae; genus Callaeas; species Callaeas wilsoni. The sequence goes on from VWPU01015059.1 coordinate 18,314, forward strand.
AGTTTAAATTTGAGCTTGAGGAAGGATTCATGATGAAATCCAGAATCACAAACCAAAGCCCCTTCTTGACATTAGTTGTACAAGTCAGCAGGAAAGACTTGTATGCCAGCAATGCTGCCCAGAATCACTGCTGCAGCAAGGGCTGAGCATGATTCTGAGACTCCAACAGCAGCCCACACCACAGGAGCAGCACCCCACGTTCCCAGAACCCCCAAACGCAGCAGCAACTGCTTCTCCCACTCACACTGGCTGTGCTCATCAAGCACTGCAGGCAGCAGCCAACCTTGCTTGTCTTCCAGCACACCTCCACCACCAGCCACACTGGCCAAGGAGCCACCTCCGGCCCCCTGGCAGCCTTTGTCACCTAGCCCCATGCACATGGAAGTCCCAACTCCTGCTCTTCACCTGGAGGTCAGCTCTTCCCTTCTGGGTGGAGAAGAAACATGGTGTCTTTGGGTGCCCCTCCTCCTTAATGAGGAAGGCTTGGCCTCCTTGGCCATAAATCCCATGCTTTATGGGGCTGGAATCTCCAGCCTTGGAAAGAGGGAGAGCAATTTTTTACAAGAGCATGTAGTGAAAGAATGAGGGGGAATGGCTTTAAGCTGAAAGACAGTATGTTTAGATTACATATTAGAAATAAATTCTTTACTGTGAAGATGGAGAGACATTGGCAGCAGTTACCTAGAGAAATTTTCGATGCCCCATCCCTGGAAGTGTTCAAGGCCAGGTTGGATGGGGCTTTGAGCAACCCGGTCTAGGGGAAGATGTCACTGCCCATGGCAGGGGTGTTGAAACTAGATGATATTTAAGGTCCCTTCCAACTCAAATCATTCTATGACTCTATGGCTCTATAGGCTCTGGGGAGGTTGTATTCCCCATGACCTTTGCTGAAGCAACAGAGTGCAGAGACAAAGACGTTCAATGGCAGTGAGGCTGGCTCCGAAGCCTGGTGTTTATGACATCCCTGGGTGGGAAGGAAATCCTAATTTCACTTGATCTCTCTTTTCAGAGAACTATTAAAATGTGAAATGTATCTAATTGGGTTGTCAGGGGAGTGAGGAAAAGCTTGTGCGACGTTTAAGAGTAAGATATCAGCACTACTGAAAAAGTCTGGGATGGCACAGAAACAGTGCTAAAAGGACAGTAAGGCAGGGATTTGAGGATACAGGCATCTGGGACAGTCCTGCTCTCTGGTCCTGCAGGGCAGGTGTGTGATTTGCCTGAGAATTAATTCACAGGCAGTCTGTGATTGATAAGGTAACTCGCCAGGTTTGAGGTTTGCTTCACTGGTACCTTCCAGACTATAATATTTGTGTCACGGTGTCAGCTATACACCTCTTGTGTTTGCCCTGAATGCAATATGATTTCTACCTTTGGATATGAACACACTAAACAACAGCAATCCAAAAAAATCCATCCTTCCTCTTCCCAGTGTGGCAAGGAGGCGTGACCTCCTGGGGACCACAGAGGAAGTGACCTCCTGGGGACCACAGGTGCCAGAGGAGAGAAATGGAGGCAGAGGAAGCATGGGGTAGTATAGATGCCTATCATCACTTCTATGAAATGAGACCTCCCCTTCAAGCAGCTCTGTGGATTCCCATTGGGGAATAAGGTGATTTTTTTCCCCTCTCTGTGTTAGACTCCCATTGTAGACCAACTTTTTTGCTGAGCAACTCATACTGAGTTTGAGCCAGGTCTGGGTCCTCACTGTGTGTGTTTGGAACCCACTAAATATGTGACCATCTTACCAAATCAGCCCTTGTGTGGTTCCTGAACACCTCCTCAGGGCAACACACAGGCACTGCCTGCTTTTGTCGTGTTTAAAGATTTTGTGCTTCTATGTTGTCACATGCTTTTTACAGATTCACTGGGAACTTTAAAGTGGCGACTTGTAGCTCGGTGCGATTTACCCCATTGTTTTCTGCTGTGCAAAACTGTTTGTCAGTGGAGCTGTGATTTCAGAAGGATGTTTGCACAGAAATATAATGAGGCTTGGCTGGTCCTCGGGAGCAGGAGTGATTTTGAATGGCTGCTGACCTTGCGGAGAATCTGGGCTGCAGTCAGGCAGAAACCACTGAGCTGGAAACAAAAACCTGGAGAAACTAACGCAGGCTCTCCATCTTCTGCTCCGAGTTAGTAAAGAGATAGTTTGTCCAAAAGTCAGCAGCAAATTCTAGAAGATGTGTTCATAGTTCTGCCTTTGAAAATTATTTTCAATAGTAATACCACTTTTTAAAATAGGTCTGCACTTCTTGGTGTTTGTGTAAACTGTTCACTTGCAAATGAGCTGGCCTTCTCTTCGGGTCTGTTCTGATGGCTAGCTTTGAGTTTGCTCTTTCTCCTTGATGTGGATTAGACCCCTGCACAGGCTCTGCGAAGGAGAGGGTGCTTTTACACTCTTGGAACTACAGAGAGAAAGATTTATTTGTTTTATAGTCAGGTTTATTAGCTCCCATTCTGTTTATGGCTAATAGCAATGACTTTCTGATTTCCACCATTACACAATACATACAATTATAAGAAAAATATATGTAGGAGTTCTTTTTGAATCAGAAGCATGATAAAACCAGTGGTTTTGTCCAATTGTACTTTTTCTGGCCTTTTTTAGCAGTTAGCTATCCTATGGTAATAAATCACATTTTGCATTATGAGGATACAAAGGCTTGAACAAAAAGGCTGTGGGTTACAGAATTGTTCCTCACAGGGTTGCTCTGCCCTCTTTCCAACATCTTCTCTCTTGAAAATAAAGGGTTTGCTTACACTTAAAAGAAAAAACACAAAAGAAGAAGAGTTGCTTTTGGCCAGAGATCAATCATGGAACATTTCAGCCCCATCAGAGAATGTTTTGGAAACATATGAGGCTGTAAGCAGATGATCTGATCCTGATGCCACTTAGCTCACAGCTGTTTGAGTCCTGCCGTAACAGCAGCGAGCGCCGTGGCTTTAACCGTGATTTGTGCCCATAAGCTGGGATCGAGCTCGGGCTGTGGGTTATCACACGTCTGCTCAGCAGCCTCGGCACTGGCACTTGCTGAGGGTGGAGAGAGACAGAGAAAGGTGCTGCCACAGCCCTTGCTCTCCTGAGCAGCAGTGGTGAATGGGACTATTCATATGCTTAAGACCAGGACCCACCTAGCTGTGCTATAAATAGCGAGCTGCAAACCTCAGAAGATAAAGTGCTTTAATTCAGGTGGAAAGCCTAACTTTCAGGTGCTTATTTTGACCAGGTGTATTTGGCCTGCCAAACACATTTTGGTTTGGTGTTTTAGCACTTCAGGCACTGGACTGAACTGCTACAAAGAGCAAATATCGATTGAAATAATATTTAGCTGCTCTGCCCAAATTGTCCATCCCTTCTTATATGCATAAGGTTTTCCTAAGGACTGAAGTCTCTTGCAGAAGCTGGTGTTTGGAATACGCTGACCATTGGGACAAGTTTGTCCAACTCACCAACACTCCCAAGATGTCTCCAGTCTTGGGCTGCCCAGTGTCTTTGTGCATCTGTGCCTGCTGCTGGCCGCAGGGGTTGCAGCACCTTGCACCTCTCTGCAGTTTTCTTACCTGTCCAAAAAAGGCCAAAGAGCCATTCTTGCAAGGAGACAGGAGCAGCTGCCTCATAACACTGTCATGATCTTATGCCCTGCAAGTGAAGAAAATATGATAAATGGTTCGGTGAAGCTGATGGTTTTTTTAAAAAAAATCATGCGTCCCTTTCAACCTCTAACAATACAGCTATACTTACTTTAAATTACTCAGGGAACAGCATTGAAAATGGCGTGTCTTGTGTATTTTTCATCAATGTTCCTGAGGAAAAGAGGGTTCCTCAACTTGCTGCTCCAATACTTACGGAAATTCAGGAGCTGGTCTTTCCAGCCAAGCTAGCACATCTTTGTACTGGAGCTGTTGCTTGTCTTCCTCCTCCATGGGCATTGCTGGAGCAGCTGTCGGTGGCAGGACATTGGGTGAGACATAGCCTTGGTCTCACCTGCTAAAAATGCTTTATGCCTCAATTTTTATAGGTGCAGTACCCGCACAGATATCCAACATAATCTGTTCCCCTTCTTGGCCAAACTGCGCCATACAATACTTTCATGTTGCTTGAACCGCAAAATTAAATTCCAGTCTGGAATTTCATATAGTCTGAAAAGAGCACCCTGTCAACAGCTCCGGTGCACTTGTGCTGCGATTTGGGCACATACTGGCCCCACCTGTTGTTTCATTTCCCCCATTAGTTATCTAGATGCCAGCACTCTTGGAAGCACCTCCTTCTGTTATAAATAAAACTTGAAATGAAAGGCGATTGTGAAACTGTAGAACGTACCCAATTCATGCCACTCCAGGTCTTGGGGAACCAAGTTGGATGGCTTCATGGGTGGCTTCTAGCCTGTTGAAGATGTTACTTTTATCATGCAAATAGATGTGTCTGAAAATGTTTGATGAGAACATTTGTTAAAGCATGGCAAAATGTTGCTGGTAGCTAAGGAACCAGGACTATTTAGCTGTTGTTCCTAGTCACAGGGTACACTCAGTTTTCCCTCAAAAACTATCCACCTGCCAGGAGACATTTGTTTATTTTATTATTAATTTTGCCAGTGTGCTGCTTGAAGCGGGTGTCTGATCTGATTTTCAGTCATCAAAAAAAAAAAATCAATGTCAACGACAAAAATTCAGGCCCTGATGGAAATGAAAATGTACAACTTCTTAAGATTTTGTAGCTGATAAATGTTGTCCAAAAGCATTAATCATCTTAAATTCTTAAATCATTAGCAATGAAGCCCCGAGCCCTAGCAGAACTGAGTGCTCTGCTGCTTGTGAAAAGCTGCACATTCCTTGTTGTTGCTGGTGAATCAAATCTTCACAATTGCTGTACAGATGTCGTATGTAAGAACCATTTAGTGACATGTCAAAGGAGGCCTTTTTTCTGGTTCTTTTCGTGCAAAATCCCTTCAAAGAGGCATCCCTGGATCTTGCAGATTATTGATCCTGGGAAGTTCCAGAGAGACAACTGCATTCCCAAGGATGGTTTGGAGCATGTGCAGATCCCTGCAGATTCATCCGAGTCAAGGAGCAGCACTTCTGTTCAATGACATCCTGGGGCCAGGACTTCCATCCCTTAATTATGTGAAAGAGGACCTCCTTTAGTTAAATCTGCCAATTTTTAATGTAATTGAATGTCACCTTATCCTCATATGACTAGGGAAGAAAAGCAGAAGCTCTTGCTCAACATCCATTTGCTTTATGCCCTTACATATTTTTTGTGCCACTTGAGGCTTTGTGTGTCTGATAAAAGCAGGGAAAGGCTGTATTTACCAGAATTTGAGCTAGAGGTACCAGGAACTAAATTGAAGAATAAGTGTCCTGCCTTTTTTGGCTGACAGAGGGGCTGCAAGTGGAGCTCCCTCAGGTAAAGGACAGGTTGTCAGGTGTAAGGAGGTGCCATGGCTCTCTGGGGTCTCTCTGCTGGTGATCATCGAGCAAGAGACCCCTTGTTATGCACCATCTCACAGCTTTTTTTCTGTGCTGGCCAGACTTATCCTCATAGATGAGTGAATCAGGACCATCCTTGTTAATAATATTTAGTGTATAACGTTCATATTGTGACAATTTTAAAAAGTAGCTTTATGATAATAAGAAAACATTGCATGAGAATTATTTCTTATGTTGTATGATATTTGAATAATTTTCTTCTTTCCTTTGGGAAATGAAATGATTGGAAACAGCTATTAGGAAGTTTGCAAAATAAGTTTACATTTGTAAGCAAACATGAAGTAAACGTGTTGCTTTGGGCCAGTTTTAAAAGCTGAATCTGACAGTTTCAATTCAATAAATATTGAATAGCAGACAGAAACTCCCTTTCTTTCAAAGTCCAAGCACTGAATTCAGGCGTCACCTTTCTGATGGTACCTGGCCAATTAAACATATCCCTTCATAACATCATAGAGGAACTTGACTGCAAACAGGGTGAGTCAAACGCATCAAGCTGCCTTATGAATTCTTTTTTGTGTTTAGAATAACTACTCCGTACAAGATGATGAACTGCCAGTCACATAGGAAGAGAAAAGCAGACACTTCTTTTCTGGATAGATTAAACTCTCTAGAGGATGGTGAAAGCGAAGCAAATCAAGTACATCATCTTTCATATTCACGTCAACCCATCTATTGTGGAAAACATCAGAAGTCAGCATTTTCTCACTCAGCTGAAATATTATTCCTGTGCTATTTCTAGACCGAAGAGACAAATATTGGAGAAGTGAACACTTAATAATCCCCCAAAGGAAAGAGAAAAACACCGAAAAAGGCAGAGCACAAAGTCTCACTGTATGCCATCCAGTGCTGCTTCATTCAGAGAGGGACCATGGGAAAATGCTAGTTCCTGGGACTCGGGGAACTAGGAGCTTCCACCAGTAGTTGTCTCCTTCTCTCTCTCTCTCTTTCTCTCTCTCTCTCTCTCTCTCTCTCTCACTTTCATGTGTTTGATTGCTATTCCTGCTTGTTTTGTGACAACATGACTGTGGAGAAGGACTAGACAGAGGACCAGAGAGGGTGCAAGGAGGTCAAATTACATTGGTCTTGTGCTATTTAATGAAAAGCAGACCAGCCACCAGATAAACACAGGTAAGAGAGCAGGCAGGTGACAGATTGCCTGTGCTGCCAGGCGGGTGGTGACTGCCAGCGTGTGATCCTCTGGTCTGAAGGCTTTCCCAGAACAGGCTTTCCTTTGGTGGGCCCCAGTCCCTTTTCCCCACTTGAGTGCCAGGGGACCGGAGCCCACACTGTGACTGGAGCACCAGTTCAAAGCAGCATGCACAGCTGAAATGAGGTGCAAAATGTTTTTGCTTAGTCATTAGATCTTTGCCTGTACCCAGAGATGATTTAATGGCTCCTGGGTAAACACTGGTACTTCAAAGAATGTGCTAATTTGGCTTTGGAAATGAAAAGGCAGGTAAGATGCATGACCTCTGCTGAGGCATCTTTTGATATCCTACATTAATACTGGGGTTTGATGATTGTTCATTTTTCCATCTCAAAGGGAATCTTCAGTAATGGCTTATTCTGCCTGCCTGCAGGCTTGGTTTCTCACTCAGGCTGCTGGTTGTGAAGTACACATTGCATACATTAGGGAGCAAAGCTGAGCCACTTTTTGTAATGCCATGAGTGGGACAGAGTAAAATGTAGAAGAGAAATCAGTCCTATATTTCCAACTATCAGATGTGCTCGAAATGTGAGTGCATCTTTCAGGAAGTTTAAGTTAATATTCCTAGGATGACACTCCCACGTCTCTTCTGTGCTCATCCGCATTTATCAATGGTGTACGTGCCTGTAGTGCAAAGCACCTATAGATGAGGATCCATGAGTCTCAGACACCCGGGTCTTCTTTAGCCATCCCTGGTGGTATCCCAGCAAGCTTTCTGGCTTTTTCTGTCATTAACATGTAATGAAATACGGTTTGGAAAATATGCAAAGATTTCTCTGTGGCAAGCCAGCTGGTAATGAGGCACAGCACAGCCACTGCAGTGCGCCCATCCCATGCATATAGGCTGAATCACTGACTATTTTTCCTGTTAATGACTCAGCAACTCAAGGAGTGGGAGTGACCACTTGTTGTGGTTCTGATCTGCTAAATGGCATCAGTCAAAAGCCACTCTTGTGCAAGGTGTTTGGCTGAAGTGGGCTTGCTGATGACAGGAGGTCAGAGGTGTAGTTGGATGGCCCGGAGAATGCCTCATCAGCAGGACCACATCTGCAGTGTTGTTATCTGCACACGGATGGGACTCCCAAGGAAGAGGACTGCAAACCTGGTGATTACATTCTGTTGCAAGAGCCCCTGCAGGTGGTCCATTGTGGCTGCTGTGTTCATGTGACACCTTTTTTTGGCCATTTTCCTGTACAAGGCACAGAATTATGTAGGGTGTGCCAGTCATTCCTTTCGGTACAGCACATGACACTGAGGTGCTATGGGAAACTGGGATGTGCTTTTCCCATTGGAACTGTTCATCCTTCAGCTTTCCAGCTTCTTGCTTAAGCATGGATATCCTCACACGGACTTGTCAGTAGCTGTTAAAAAGCACGGCTTTTCCACGAGCTTTCTTACTGCAACTTGGTCCCTGCTGCAAATCAAACAGCTTGGATCAATCAAAAAGTTGTCAGGAAATTTACAGCTTTGGCGACTGTGCCCCTGTTAAATGAATGTTAAGCATGTTAAAACATAATTTAACATGCTCACATCCACAGCGATCTTTGATGGTGTACCATCATCAGGTATGGAGGTAAGTGTACCAATATAAAGAGGACGTTAGGTTATAAAGATTGTTTTCCCTATGGAGTTTCAAAATTCAGATTAACTAACTCCTACTCATGGAAAGACCTTTAAAATAAGGAGTAGCTACATAAGAGAAATAAGAGACCTGCTCAGTAAGATGTGTTTAGAAGGTTCATGTCAGAAAGAGGATTTTAGAAATGGAAAAATCTTTCATTAGATCCATTAATGTTATAATTCCACCAAGCTTTGCACTAAAGCAATTAAAGATGTTACTCTAGAAATCAGGACCAAAGAAAACTGTTGGTAAACATGGCATATATAAGTACTTTGTGTTCCGATAAGAGAATGCCTAATGCTATTTTTTAGTCAGTAGAGGTCACAGTTCATATCTCAATGTCCCTGTGCTTGGAAATCCACCGCAGAACTTCAGCAGTCTGGATTCCATGAAACATTTTTATTCTTTGCTTTGCTTGAGACATCCTACCTGGCCTCAGGGAAGGCATTTAGCTTCTCTATACCTCTGTTTCTCTTCTGTAAAACAGAGGTATCCTTTCCACTCTTCTCAAGGGCATTATTAAGAAAAAAAAAACCAAAACATCATACTCTAAAGCCTGAGACATGCAGATATCACAATGGTAGGACCTCAGATAAAGTACATTGTTTGCTTGAATCTTGTAAAAATCTGTATAAAACTTGCAAGGATGTAAAAATGTATGCCCACAAATTCAAATGTGGTCAGTTTTAGGAATAAGAAACAGTCACACTGATATTATCATCACTGGGATTATGATGATTAAGAGCACTATACTGACACCAACAGTACCTAACCAGGATCAGGAGAAAGCAAGTCCGAGTCTCTATGTGAAGAGTGAAAAGTCGATCCAGACAGACTGTAAGAGAGTAAGAATAAGTGAGTCAAAGATGAAGGTGTTCCTGCATACATCTTGCAGTGTTTCCCTCCTTCCTCCCTTTCCCGTCTGCACCCTGCCTCATTTCCCACCTCTCTCTCTGCAGAGGGGCTCTGCCCTTCCTCTCCCTCACTGCTTTCCCGTTGCCTTTCCTGCAGGGTGCCATGGTGCTCTCAGGAGAGCAGCTGCCTTCTGCCCTGCTGTGGCTCTTTGGAGGAGAACTTGCACGACAAGTTTCAGCTCAAAACAAACATTCATGGCTGAGTTATGAACCCCCAGAGCGATAGATGGTGAAGTGGATTAAAGCACTAACTCTTTGCCTTTGGCTCGAAGCCACATTAGGACAAAAGTTAGAGTGAGTTTCAGGGTTAGCTTTCTTTTATTGGTGTGGCTTGGGTTTGAAAGTGGCAAAAAAGACAAGGAATGAAAGGACACTGGGTGAGACACTCTGGTGAGGTTTCAGGAGGAGCCTACACAGTGCTTCAGCCAGTCTGACCTAGTTACTGATGACAAGTTTTGACATTTCAGGAAATGTTTATACTACAGAGGCAAAAACCAACACCCATGGACAGCCTCCTGGAGCAAGGGCCTGTGGGAAGAGGAGATGCCCAGCAAGGTGCTGCTTGGGAGGCTGCCCTGATTGAGAAGGGTGTCCCAGGGAAATGCTTGCAGTCATCCTACACCGTCCCATCTGTGGTGGTCACATAAGGATATCTGGGAACAATCTATGCCTCCGCAGTGGCTGTGAGTGGCTCTTTGCTGCACGGTGTCTGAAGGATGGTGTGTCCTCATAGGCTGTGGTTCTTCTGGGAGCTGCTTTGCAGTCATGCTCTGGAGCTGAACTAGGTCTCTTGCACCTCATGGACACCGTGGGAAATGTCTAGAAAAGTCTGCGTTCTGGAAATAAGATTTTAGGTTTTTTCCCATTCATCCTCTCAGATGAACCAAACCGTAACTGTGAATCTAGAGCTGCATGGAAGGCTTCTGCTTTCCTCACATCCCCCTTAGGGAATGAGGAGCAATGCTCAAAAGCTTTTGTTTAAGTCATCCAGGCATACTACGGCTGAATAACAGAAGGTTGTTTTTGTTAAACTAAGAGGCAGATCCTTAAGAAGTGTGTATGTACACGTCAGTGTTTGCTCTTCCTCTCCCACATCAACAGTTGTCTGAGAGTCTAATTCAATTTGCTGTTTGTAAGGTGGGAAACAGAGGAATAAAAACATTAGGGAAGGCTTGCCTGAATAATAGTCTTTCCCTCAGGATAAAGGAAACTGTTTTCAGTGTATGGGAGCAAGCACATTTGAGAATTGGGGTTTTCATTCATTCATGTAAGGAACCCAAGGCTCCCGTGGAGGCTCTCCAGCCCTTGGCTTGAGGTGTGGGAGGGGCTGGGAAAGAATGTGTCTGAGCAGCGAGGAGGAGTGGCTGAAAAAGGGATGAGGCAGTGAGCTAGAGAGAGAGCCAGGGAGGGAGGCTCTCTCTGAATACCAGGTTATCTAGAGAGATTTTAAATTTTTCTAGCATTCTAAGCCACAGGACAGGATCCACAGGTATCCATGCTGGATGGCAGAGGTGCTCTAGTTGTCCTGCACTGCACTGATGTTTACTGTCCTCTGGCAGTCTTCCTGCAGACTCAGTGGCAGCTGAAACACTCCCTTTCAGGAAGTAATGTAGGACAAGTGTTCGGTTCTGCTTTCTGGAGCCACAGCAGCTCCTTCCAAATCAAAAAAGTCTCTTGCTATATAAAGAGATGCTACCACCTTTGAAGGGAGCCCTTTCAATGGAGGGTTGTGACTCAGAATACTTAGAAAGGGTTTTTACCCCTCTGATCAGAAATGCTCTCAAACCCAGGCTGAGAGCGAAAAAGGAGGATGGTGACTGATTTCACTGATCGCCTCTGTCAGAGCATTGAGGCTCCTGATGGATAAACAGCCGGCTGATAGCTTGAAGAGCTTCAAACAAAGCACTGTGACCCCTTTTCTTGTTTCTTGAACTGAAAAGAAAGCCAGAAAAAGGAAAGGGAACTGGGATTGAAACCATTTTAGATCCATTCCTTTCCTTGTACACCTGCAGAGGCTGCACTCAGGTGTCTTTTGCACTCTCTAAATTTCTTCTCTCTTCTTCCAATCCATTCCCTTCTCCTTTAGGCCAACATTATGGGCACTATTTCTCACTCATGGTTTTATAAGATTTGATCTACCAGAGAGAAGAAAACACAGAAGAAAGGACACACTGCTTTTTTTTTGGTTTGGTTTGGTTTGGGGTTTTTTGTTGTTGAATATAGTTAAATAGTCAGCTTGTTCCAAACTTTGGTAAGGCTTCCGGATACATATCACAGATGTTAAGTTAGAGGCTAACAGAATCTCACACTTATACCAGTTCTTGCACCACGTTAACTACTCCTGCAGGTGTATACGGGCAGAGCAAGGAATGCTCTGCCAGATGCCACTGAGTCAAGAAATAGCTAACCTTAATCCGACCTATACCTGTAGTCATGTGTACATGCCCTGAGAGATTAGTGCTGGTAGGCATTTCTACAGGATGAATTTCTAACTGAACACCTGAAAACCTGGTAAGTACAGCTTCTGCCAATCACCCAAATTAATACGCAAACTGGGGAGGAGCTATTCACGGTACTAATAAATACCAATTGAACAGGGCAAATGTGATGCAGTACATACATGTTGCATTTAGAAAGACAAAGTAGAGTGAACCAAAAAGTTATCATTTAAATTTTGGTTGTATAGGCTTGTTTGTTTTTGAGAACTGGCAAAAAGCAAACTGTATAGTACATCAGGGTAATAAGCTGTTGGTGTATGCCTCAGGACCACCGAAAGGAAAGTTAATGAGCTGCTTTATGCATTTCTGCTTTAAGCTCTTAAAATGCATCATGAATAAATGTGTCTGCAGGTTCATCGAGATTTATATCACTGAATTTTCATGTGGTAGCCTATGCAGAGAATTGACTGTAGAAAAGAGAAAAATGAGTATAGTTATTTTTAACAGTTCAAAAACACCATGAAATTAATTGTTTCCTAATGTGAAAAAACCCCTCCACAAACAAAAAAAGACTTAGACGTCTCTGGATTTTTATCAGAAACCAGTTTGTCTCTACCAATAAGCAAAGCCTCATAATGGTAGAATATTCTGTGTGAAAAGCAGCAACATATTAAAAATGCTCCTGTAATGTATTGTGACAGAGGTGAGTTTTGCAGTAATACCTCTCACACTTGCTTTTAAAACTGAAGAAAAAGAAGAACGAACACCTGATCCTGCACAGCTTGGCACACATGGAGGAAAAGCAGTTGCCTGGCATGCCATTGATGTTAAAGACATATTTGTTACAAGCCTTGAAACCTGTACTGCTTTGTTGTAGAAAACAAACTCTGGAAGGAAATAGCCATAACTCCTGATTCACGCCAGCTGGGAATTTTACAATAAACCTGCTTTCCAATGGAAATAAGGCATGTTTGTCAAAACAGAGATGGGCTGGGAAGGAGGGAGGTTAAACCCTTGCTAGAAACCACTCCCCACTTCTCTCTAGGATTTTCTCTTAAAAGCCTCATCTCCAGGATATGTATTTTTCCTACTCTTGGGAAAAACATCTTTACCAAACTACCCCAAATTTCTCAGTGTTTCATGGTTATATGTGTAAGCTACAATATGCATTAAAAATAATTATTGTGAAATTCTTCTCTATCTCAGATAAAAATATAACTTTATATATCGAAGTGATGTACACACTATAATTTAATAAAATAATGCAGCATGTGATTTATTTATTTCCAGAAAATGACAGCTCTGTGCACCCTGAGTTCATTATTTACACATGCATTCACAGCCACCAATCATCCCATGTCTACTGGATTTCTAACAAACTATAACCGCTGGTAGTAGCAGAACACTGACCATGTCTTTTCAGCAGCACAAACATTAAAATTATTTCATATGCCACAGCGAAACACTAAGCTACAATTCTTCTATGAAATAATGTAGTAAAAGCTGTGATGGTTTCAGTGGGTTTAGAAAGCTTCGTTGAAGTACCTGTTATAAGCAAGCAGTGCTGACAGATAAAGGGCATAGATTTAATAATTCAGAATTTTTTTGCATTGCATGTTGAATATCTATTTTCAACTTTATTTATTTTGAGGATATGCAGCACTCAAAATGCCTAACTTCTTTTTCTGATACCATGTCTGTATGTTTGTTACCCTATAGAATACTGTGGTGTGGTTTAAGTGCTTGTAAGTCTCTGTTTTGTGTGCTTACCATGAAGTTTTTTTTGTGCTTGAGTATTTTTTTTCTGATCTAATCCCTTAAACTTATTATTTTAAAATTATTCTCAAGCTATATATTTTTTTTTTAATGGGTTGCACAGGGATACCTGCATAATTCTGCAAACAGGTTCATAACAGAAAAATCTATTCACACCAAATTTTTTTTTATTGTAGATGTTTCTATGGAATCACCTTGTTTATAATTCAGTGCACATTTAAATGTACCGTGTGAAAGTCTTTCTCACCACTTTATTATATTTGTCTCTTTGCACTCAGCATTATTCCTTTCTGAAGTTGCTTAAATAATGCTGTTATTGGGAGGACATTTAGGGGAAAACACCAGCTAAACCCACCTGTTGAACACACATTTATACTTGTTATAAAGCCAGCCTGAAAAGACTTTCACCATGCCAAGCGCCGTGCTGATGATTTGTGGGTATCAGTATTTGCACATAACAGAGAAGACTTGCCCAGCACAACCCTTCCCCATTGCTAAATAAACCCAACAGATAGCCATGTGCTTGGACTGCACTGAGAAATTGTTTCAGGATGCAGCCGGGAAGGAGGAGGTTAGAGGCAGCAGACGCTCCGAAGAAAACTGGAAGAACAAGAACATGCCTTGTGTGAGCATTCCAAAGGGTGTCAGTTCACGCTCTGCTCGAAATATCCCTCGAAAGGCACAGTTGCAAAGGTTAAGATTCTCATATGATTGAAATAATTCCCATTTATGTGTTACTTGCTGACAAAACTGTTGACTTGTTTTCTACCATGTATTCCAAGATTTTAGAATTTGCCTCTGTCAAAACCCTGAAGCGAAACATTCTGAAGACATTTACGGTTCAGCTTGCAAAAAACATTTTCGTTTGAATTGATTGCTTTGATTTGTTCTCTCTCCTCTTTTCACTTTCTTTTTTCTCATCTGTGGAGTTCAACCATTATGAATTTTGAAGCTAGTACGAGGGCTTAAAAAATCAAGATATGGATAGTTTGATGTCTCAGATGCAGCAAGATATGGTGAAGCCAATTATTACTGACTGATATGAACTAGGGATTGCAATTAAAACTACAAGGAAATCCTTATAGTACCATTACTTTAGTATTTAATTCTGTCTTTGGAAATTTTTCTCAACACTTTGTCTTCAGGCACTGTAGGTTTCTAGAGATGACTTTTCGATTTTTTTCGTTTGATCACTGATCTGGTGCTGACATGAGCAGAGTAAAATTTCTAACAGACACCTCCCTACTGCAGGGAGGTTGGAACTGGATGATCTTTAAGGTCCCTTCTAACCCAAACCATTCTATGATAACAGGCAAAGAATGCATAATCCTTCAATTTTTCGTTTTATTGAGACAAATATTTCTTAAGGACATGATGAAAACAACACTAATTTTCCTTTTCTATTCCTCTGCACTGTGTTATGCAGCTGATTCCTGTCACAACAGTAAGGGGCTAAAGAGAGCACTGAACCTCTTTTTATTTTTGTAGTGTTTCTCCTCAAACCTCCAGTGCAGGAGAGTGCCTGGCAGTATTGATAGCCTTTCGCTTCACTAGCTCTTCTTTGTAGGGACATTAAAATTGATTTTCTGCATCTTGGCATATGAAGACTCAAAAGTGTGTTACATGCCCTATTGCCCAAAAATGTGCAGCCACGGAGCAAAGGTTCCAGTGACGGTGACTTTTATGGCACCAGGAGGCCTGAGCTGCTGAACTGGAGGAGCAGAGAGAGAGACAGGCTTATTTATAGCGCTACTGAAGAATTAGCCTGCCTTTGAACCTGCTGCACAGATACCCCGATTGAAAAATCTGCTTTCCTGGCAGGAGGGAAGGCAGGGGTAAAAAGGGGAGGCAAAGTTTCAAGACACACCTGGTGATATAAGGGAAAAGGCACTGTCCCTTACAGCAGTGCCTTGCCACGGGGGCTGCTGGAGACATATTTACGGCTCTGAGGTAATAAAGGTGTAACTTAATGCTGGAAATGGAATTGCTAAGATTAAGCATGCAAGGAGAAATTCAGAAATAATGTATCACCAAAAACTGAGAGAAGAATTCTGAGCATGAAGCAGCCAAATGACAGCCACAGCTTCCCAGTCCCCAATCAAATAAGCTTCCTTTGCTAATAAAAGTCCCATTGGCCAGTCTAGGTGTTATGAGTAAGCATGACTTTAGGCAAAAGAAGGCTGGCTGGAATAAAGATCTAAGATAACATTTGAAAAGACCAAGAAGATTATACAGTAGAGAAAATCTGTCATGATCACCTCAGAGAAAAAATACTCTCATCCTGAGTGCCATAACAAAAGGACCAGTCTGTTTGCAGCTGGTCTGTCAGTGAATTTAAAATATCCTGGGTTTATTTACAGGGATGGAGAAAATGTCCAGTCACCTGGGGACTGAGGCAACCAGTGTGTTGTTGTGGATACCTGTTGACTCTACTACTGGGCCTTAGAGGGAAGTAAAGACCTGGAGAGAGAGCCTGACCACACTGAAGTCAATGGCATGGTTTGTGTTAACATTGTAAAACCCAGGTTTGACTGTCTGTTAGATTTATGGATTGGGCTTTATCTGGTGTGATACTATGTTTGTTCACTTGGATCACTTCAATAATGTGTTTTCCCACTTCTGTTGTTCCGTCTTCAGATAGTAGGAAAGCCAACACCTGGCTCATTTCCAAGTTAATGGGAACCTTTTTCATGAGCAAAAGGTAATTTGGATAAGGTCTTTAATGAGCACGGTTAGCTTAGAATTAACAGGAAAGGGGGAGAGGAGAGGAGAGGAGAGGAGAGGAGAGGAGAGGAGAGG